>CM077235.1:24302577-24902577 GCA_039654775.1 Spinibarbus caldwelli
GAGTTTCATTTCCTTTTGACAGCTTCCTCCATTTCCTTAGCACAAATTCATAGCACCTGCCCCCTCCTTGGCCAGGTTCAGCTGGTGGGCTGAGCTTGGAGTCACTGCTGAGTAACATAAACTGTGACACTGTTGGTCAAGTCATATCACTTGTATGCTCTAGTGTAAATAAACTGAGAGACCCTTTTACAGACACATGTGAGCTCATCTCATATTTTTAGCCTTTAGTTACATCAAAACTATTAAAGGGACAGGTCACCCAAAAAATGAAAATTCCGTCCTCATGCTGTTCCAAACTTTCATGCTTCTATTTTTGTCCATAAAATGAAAGTCAATGGGGTCCAATGTTATTTTGACTCTACTGAAGAAACTCATATAGGTTTGAAACAACATGAGGGTGAATAAATTATGACAGAATGCGTTAACTATCCTTTTTGCTACTTACTGCAGGTTGTGTCAGGGGGTGGGACATTCTCATACTTGTCACGGTGCACACACAAGGGATAAACGAGGAGACGAAGGTAAACTCAAAATACAGTCTTTAATGAATCCAAACAAGACAAGGCAGGGCTGGGACACACAGGAACACCGGGGAGTAACGAGTAGACCAGACCAAACTGAACAGAACAGGCAGGAACTAAATACACATAATAATTAACACACACATCTGAAATAAATGACAAACAATCAACTAGACCAGGACAGGAACAGGAAGGACCAAATAAGGGCATGGAGGGAAAACACACAAGACAAAACGGACAGGACTGTGATAATACTAGGGAGCATTTGATTGGACCAAATATGTGTAGTTCAGGATGAGTCATCAATACTTTTGGTCTGTTTGGGCTGATAAAAATATCTCATAATCATCCATTTTGTCAGATTTTCTGAGCGTACAGATCAGTGCTTTTTCTTTTTGACTCCAAGTTCCAATTTTTTTAATGCCTTCTGCTATTATAAAAATCTCAAAAAACTCAAAAATATGTTTTCAGTACAGGTTTTATTTTATTTTATTTTATTTCATTTTTTAGCGTTTTGATTAATATTATATTAATATAACTAATTTAAATAATTGTAAGACTTATTTAGGCCCCCCTTTGCTGAGCCTTCTTTGTGGACCCCGCCTGAACTACAGGTATAGATGACTTTAGAGCAAACAGACATGTATTAAATGCCACAAAACTCCATTTGGGATTTTATGGGGTTTTTAAGGAAAACCTCATGGTAATCTACACAAAGAGGAAGTGGTCAAACCTATTGAAAGAGCAATTGCTGATGTTTAGTGACTGGTTTTAATTAGTAACTTCCTCAGTCCCACCACATGGCAACAGTCTGAAGACCAAACAAGGCCTTGTCCATTGGCTTGTTCAGTGTTTCCTGACAAAAGCAGGGATTGTAGGGGTGGTGGGTGATGGGAGACTGTTGTGGACTTCCTCTGGACACCGGCACAGGCCCAGGGCAGGGCCAGATAAGCAGAGCTTTGTGTGTAGAAGAATTTTCAGGGAAAGCCCCCTAGTTTGCCTCAGCAAAAAATAATGAGGGTGTATTTGTTTGTGAAAGAGGTCTGTCATTAAAACATAAAAAACATTTACAACAAAGTGTGAATGAACCGATTCATGCGAAACTGGTTAAGGGTGCAATGGCGACTTCCTTTTCAGTCTGGTTATTCTTTATTGCACATGTGATGAAAGTCACACTGTGGTAAGTCAGAGCGTTGTTTGACTTTTAACACTGTTTTCTCAGTTTTTGGGTCAATACGATCACCCCAAAGACCGATTTGTCTCACTGCAAAGCTCTGCTTTGACTTTCGAGATCTGATGTGTCAGCAGCAGGCCCATTCGACAAAAACATTAACTAATAGGATCAATATTGCAGGCAAAATGTCTCTACGGCAGCCAAAGATGTGGACACCTCCTATTACTTTTTGTTTGTTGCTGCCAAAGTTTTCATTCGATTTTGTAAACTGTATAGTAAACTGTGTCATATTATATCTGGTGTTAATTTACTTTGTTAGTTTCCATATGGTAATAAAAATTAAAACTAACTAAAAATATATTTAGATAATTTCTGCTAATCTATATTGTTGTATGACCCCCTATTTATTTAATTATTTTACTTGACTCAGCTCAGTTGCTGTACAGAGGGAAAACTGATTTCTCATATGCAGATAGCTGACACAGTCCACTCATTAATAATAACATGTAATATGACACATGGATGGCTGATCTTTGCTTAAACTGTGAATTATTAATAAGTTATTGTCAGTATGACCCACTCTCCCTGCTCATTCACCATCTGGACTGGAAATGTATCACTGTGACCCACATGGAAATGTAACTGAAATTAATATGTGGGTATACAAAAAAAAATGTTTTTTAAAAATGAATGTTTTTGCCTCGTGCATGTACTATGCAAACAATCCAAGAAAGAATTGAAAGAAGACAAGATTTCAGACTAAAGTACAACATCTGTCCTTTGACTTTAAGCTTTATCATTCTCATTCTGTCTTTCTTTGAACCTTCCTTCTCTTTTTACAGGCCCAAATATTATGCCAGACCAATAAGACATTCCAAAGTAACAGATAGGGGGAATTCCCATAACATTCCCTGCTGATTATTATGGCAGCCTGGATCCCAGATGCACCTCACAGCAGCACTAAAGCCAAAGGCTTGGAGTCTAAGTATAATAACATCAGTGGATTTATGTATCTCCTACATGTTTAGACAAAGAGATTTACTTCTGTTAGACATAACATTGTACTTTCCCTCAAAGTTAAAGTACAAAGTTTTTATTTGGCATATCAGTAAAAAGCATGATATCGTTTTTAGGCGACCCAAAGCCAGGATAATCATATTGAATTTTTGTGAATAACAACAAACATTTTTCTAATCAGAAGCAGTGACGTTCAAGATAATAAACCTGTTCCAGTTACTTATAGAACAGATAAATCCTTAAACAATTTTAGGACGAAAACAGTTAAATCAGCTGATTTCTGTAAAACTAGCATGGAAAAAATAAAAATATACATTTAAATTAATTCAGAGAAGCACAACTGCCCCATATATGTAATGTATACATATATATATATATATATATATATATATTATCTTAACAGACCAGACTCAGCCCTCTGACCTCTTTGGCATCCCACAAACAAATCATAATCTGTTTAAAAATGAAATATCTCATTCAAGTCTAAGATATCAAATTGAATTCAGCCCATTCAAGAGAGACTCTGAGGTGTTTCATCTCAGCTTCTCATCCTCATGCTGAAGGCCGTTGGCTGAGCTCAAAATGAGACATGTTACTGTTATTAGCTATACACTGTCAGTCAGTGCTGAGTTGTTCAGTTCTGAACTTTTTTTCACAGAAATATGTGGGTGTTTATGCTTGATCCGTTGAAAGGGTTTTTCAGAGGTGACATTCAGAACAGTGGGAGGTTACGGTTTTGAAGGTGTGCAGCGCTGACGACAATGTAATCGAGGGAGACGAGAGCATCACACGCTTCACGCCGGAGCTGAAACAGAAAGACACTGAGAGAGACTGTGGGCGGAGGACAAGTGCTTTACTCAGTCAGAGGAAAACCCAAAAGGGGCCTTTCCTAACAATAATAATAATAATAGAGACAAAGATGATGAAGAAGAAAGTGAATGTAAAGAATGTGAATAGCTACAGTAAATCTAAAGAAAAAAAAATATGTGAAATTATAAGAAATACTGAGAAAAACTTTTTTTTTAAAATATGTATAATTTATTTATTTATTTATTTATTACACATTATATATTTATTTATTACACATATTTATTTATTTATTTATTTATTTATTTATTTATTTATTCATTCATTTACCTTGCATAAAACTTTATTGCAGGGTAAATAAATAAATAAATACTTGTGTCTCAGAAGCGTGGAATGGAAGACACTTCTCTTGCCATTCATCTGTCAGGCCGGGACAGCCCCGTGCCTGTCTCTCCAAAAACTCCCCAGTTCTTCACAGTCATAAACCAGACATCTCTAACTATATGCTGCTCATTTTTCTAAAGTAGAAAAAGAGAAAGTAAAAAAAAGAGCAACAACAAAAAAGAACAAGAAATTTGCTGGGGAATTTATTGTACTTTCTGCTGCCCCAGACTGCTTATGAATAAAGCATGATAAGGCTGGGATGTTCTCTGTCATGGGTAGCAATTCTAATTTTTAAAACACTACTGCTTTTGTGCTACAAAATGCTGTCGAAACCCAAGCTAAAGAAGACAGGTGATTAATGGATGTAATTTCCATGAACACAGTGTACTAAATACATGTTTTGTGGGTTTTGCATGTGCTCCCCTCATTAATTCCACTCCCACATTATGCAAGGTATAAATGTTTATATGGGCTTGTTTGCGTGTGTTTGCATGAGAGTTCTTAGGTGCAAAGCCCTGCGTAATTTTATCAATCTGATAAGAATCACAAATCTAACCCCAGGGGTTATTTATATCACAAATATATGCCCACAGTAAACTAAAACTGAAACAACAGTACAACCCCTCAGTCCCACACATTGGAAATGTCCATCCACTGACTGCACTGTCACCGCAGTTGCTGAGGAGTGTTACTACACCCTGACATGATATTTGTGTGTGCGGTGTGACCTTATAATTTATCTCTTTTTTTAGAGTCAGATGCTAGCATTATGCTAAGCTAACAACACAAAAACACATAGGAAATATTGGGTAAAATAGTGTTTTTGTTAATTACACTGAGCTATTTCAGCAAATAGTCAAAATTTTTCGTGACTCATTCAGCTCCTTATAATTTTTCAATAAGCAGGGCGCAATGCATTCTTGGATTACCTAATTCACATGGAACAGATGTGATGTACATCTACCTAAAAAAAGTGATTTCTCATACACAATTCAATTCAAAGTTGAATGTTAATATTTATTATTAATCTTAATATTTATTAAAAGGATAGTTCACCCAAAAATGAAAATTCTGTTATCAATTACTCTCATGTCGTTCCAAACCCGTAAGACCTTCATTCATCTTTGGACCACAAATTAAGATATTTTTGATGAAATCTGAAAGCTTTCTGACTCTGCATAGACAGCAACTACCACTTTCAAGGCCCAGAAAGGCAGTAAGGACATTGTTAAAACAGTCCATGTGGCATCAGTGGTTCAATCTTAATTTTATGGAGCTTTGAGAATACCTTTTGTATGCAAAGAAAACTTTATTTAAGAATTACATCTCTTCTGTGTCAGTCTTCAAAGCACGTTCACAACAGTACCATGAAGCACAAGGGTGAGCCATTAATGACAGAATTTTCATTTTTGGGTGAATTATCCCTTTAAGAATTAATGATTAATATTCTAATAAGTAAAAAAATAAAGCAATTTTTAAAATTATATTAATTTAATATATAACATAAAATTTGATGTTAATACAATAAAAAAAATGGCAGTGGCTATTTGCACAAAGTGTAAATAGTGATAGATGTTATTTACATTAAGTGAAAATAGCGATAGATGCTATTTACACTAAGTGAAAATAGCAATGGATTCTATTTACACTGTGAAAATAGAAGTATTTCCTTAGCGATATGCTATTTACACCAAGTGTAAATACAACAGATTCTATTTAAACTATGTTAAAATAGCAGGATTTTCTGCTATTTATTATACTTATTGCAAATAGTGGCAATTATCTGCACCTCAGTATTGTATTACACTATAAAACAGTATGCAATAATAACGTACTGAGTGTAAATTATAATTTAAATTCAAATTATTAAATGGATAGCACCTTATTGGGACAATATAACCCCTCCCTACACCTACCCTAAACCTACCTGATACTTTATTTTCAACTTTTCAAATATTTCCTTCCTTTTTATTGAAAATAAATGCCTTTCCGATGTGACATGAGATTTGAAAAGGGAGGAAAAAAGTTCGGCAAAAGGCAAATTCGAACTCGGGTCATTCGCATCAAAATCAACTACAGCACGCCCTTTACCATCTACACCACTGGAGCAGTTATTCATTGATCATCTTTTATAGTGTTAACTAGCCCAATCACACATTGGTGGGTGGAGTTAGTGTAAATAGCCTCTGACAACAAGGTGGGCTATTTGCACTTAGTGTAAATCGTCACTCCGATAAAAATTTATGTAAATAAAAAATATTTTAAAAATATTACAATTAAATCAAGGCCTAATGTTTTGTACATTTGCTGTCTAGACTCAGTAGGCTGAGTTGATGTTAGTGTGTGAGAGTGTCTATGCCTACACAGTAACACTAACGGTGTTAGTTCATTTCAGTAGGAGGCAGGTGATACATTTGGAGTGTCGATGCCCATGTGGATGACCTTTTCGAGTAGATTAACACAGCGTGAGGAGGCTCTGAGGTCGAGAACCGAGTCCTACCACTAAGGGTCAACTGAACAACAACAAGAGTGTTTTTAGGTTATTTCCAAAGTTCTCAGGCGATGTGTGGTGAGAGATATTACTTCAGGGGATTATCTTTGAAATACAAGAGCTCTTAAAGCCGGCCAACAGATAAAATTAGTTTTTATGGGAGTGACAAGCGAAACTCCCTGATGTCTCTCTGTTGTAAAAACATAAAAATTGGCAGCATGCCTTCAGAGAGAATGTTTTATGGGAAGAAAGATACATCAAGAATTCAACTTATCTGTGCTATTACTCAGATATATTTTGATTGATACATCTGGACTCTCTCCACGTTTAGCATCACAATTTGTTGCTCAAGTCTGTAAAAGACACACAGCACCTTTATAAATATAAATCACTGTCTTTCTCAAATCTACACAGAACGGTGTGCTTTCACACCTGGTACATTGGAGGCAGGGAATGTGCTGTGAAATGTGAGCAGAGTTGAGAATTCAGGGATTGCATGAGTGCTCTGCTGATGGGAAGGACTCAAATGAGTCCAAACTCCCTCAAGAGAGTATCTCAGAGCCAGCCAACCACAGCCGAAAATGCTGCTGTCTGAAACAAAATGCATTCCTGTTGAGAGGACACTGTTCCTTCTTAGGTTTGCAGCCTGATAAAAGAGGATCTTATCAGTTAAAAATACAGAGTCAATACACTGCATGAGACACATCACATGTGAATAATTAGATTGAGTCATGTCTTTGCAAAACATCATCATCAGCAACAAAATAATTCATGCCTCAGTCTATGTGCACTCCAAATCTGTGCATGAGCTACAAAATATGGTAATGATACTTCATGGATTGACGATTATTTGAACTGCATAGATCCATGTTTGTCAATCCTGGTTCTGGAGGATCCCCAAACATGTCAAATTGGGATGATCCTGAAACCTGTAGAAAAACTGAAAAATCTGTTATATATGTATATGTATATGTATGTGTATATGTGTATATATATATATATATATATATATATATATATATATATATATATATATGTGTATGTATGTGTGTGTGTGTGTGTGTATATATGTGTATATATGTGTGTCTATATATATATATATATATATATATATATATATAATAAAAAATTATTTATAACAAAATTGGCAGTTACTTTATAGGATTGTATTCATTTCCATTTCCATGAGGTCTAGAAATCACACTTTTCAATTTTTTTTCCAGGTTACATTATACTTGTTTAACAACACTTAAGTAAACCATTTTCATGGTCAATAGTATCATAGGTCAAAAAGCACACAGGTCAAAAGACTATGTCAACATGGAAGATTATTGTAGTGTGTTTTACAAGAAAGTACTTTCAGATTTTCCACTTAAAAATTTCATGATTATTTCAGTGTGCCACATGCAGTGTTGGGGAGAAACTAGTTACATGTAACGGCGTTACATAATTTAATTACAAAATAAATGTAACTATAAACCCGTTACAGTTACTGAGAAAAATGTGTAATTAAATTCCAGTTACTTATGAGAATGTTAACAATTACAAAGGGAGTTACATCTGAATATTTTCTGTAAAAAGCTAGAATATGTTGAATATTATTAATTTGTTGCTTTACCTGTTTTTGATCTGTATGATGCCTCCTGCCATTTAAAAGCTGTTGAGCAAAGCGATGCTATTCTGATACTTTCAATTGGTTCTCTTGTTTGAATTTTATAGATCTGCCAATCACATCAATCCACATTGCCGCTGAAAGCTTTAGGCTACAACTTGTCTGAGAGTTGCCACCATGGCGAGTGATAAAAATGTATTCCAGTGATGGAAATTCAAAAATCAGAATGATCTCAAAATAAAAAGAGGTGCTAAGGTCTGATTTTGTGGTGGCTGTGCTTTAAAATGAAATTATTATAATCTTAATTCAAGTGATGAAGGATTTTGAAAGTCTGACTGTAATCAGTGTTGAGTACTATTGTAAGGTTAACCCTGCCTGGTTTAAATGTTTGAAAATAATTAACAGTTCAAAACAGTTGTTAGAAATTTAGAAAAGTAATAAAAAGTAACCAAATGTAATCAGTTACATTACTTTAATATAGTAATTGAAATAGTTACTCTAATTATTACATTTTAAGGGCCAGATTTGCTAAACAGGGCAAATTAGCATTAGAACACAATTCCATAAAAGCGCCGATGGGAGGGGAAAATTCTGCGTGTGATTTACTGACAATGCACACATTAAAGAACACAGATGCAGCCAGATCATTTCCATAATGACCAACGCAATCTACCAAGAGCAGTGCAAATTACCGCCTGCTTTAAGACATGCTTTTTTGGGCGTTAAATAATAGCGCAAATACCAGTAATTTGACAAGTGCAAACATTAGTAAATCGTGTTGCGTGATTCATTTTAATAATTTTTTAAATTTTAAATTTTGCGTCTGACGGAAACTCCTACAAATGCATATTCAATAAGGTCAGGCACAAAAATAACTGTGTCCACACCTTGTGTCAGCGCTAATTCTTCACTGTGCGTGTTTAGTAAATCCTGACAGTACTATTTTAATGACAAAAGGCATTTTGCGCTGGCGCAAGCTGTTAGTAAATCTGGCCCTAAGTAGGGTAACTTGTAATCTGTAACCTATTACATTTCTAAAACAACTTTCCCAACACTGGGCCTTTTATTTGTAATTGTGAAATCAGTGTATGATTGGGAATGTAATCCTTCATAAAATCTCAAGACGCTCTCCATCAAATTCAGTACATAAGATGAAAGCACAAGAATTTGGATGCGTTAACTCGCCAAGATAGATCATCCTGCTGATCTGGCATGCACAGGTGCAGCAATCAGCACTAGAAAAATGGAACATTTGCCCCCCACCATGTACTGTGTGTTTACTTTGTGTTTGCTTCCTGAAGCACCACATAAGCTGCTCTCTGTATTAATCTTACAACATTACAACAGTGATTAATCAGGGTACAGTCTGCCGAAGCCGGCAGAGGGGCTTCCCAGTGAGAGAAACAGAAAGAAAGAGCATGTGCAAGAAAGAGAGTGAGACGTTCTCATTGTATTTCCAGTCGCACATTATCTCCTCAGGCAGCCGCCCCCACCCTCCTCTTTTCTCTTTTTCTCTGTCTTTTCTCTCTCTCCCCCTCACATCTGTTTCCTGGGGTGATGTTCATGTTGCTACTTACTTTCCAGAACTCATTTGATTCCATCCAGGGGAAAAGCCGGTGTGCTGGAATGACCAGGCACCAGGTGCATCAGCGCTCTCTGTTATTCACATCTGAGAGGCTTCGTGATCTCTCTGCCAAAAAGAGAAGAATAATTAGTCTGCACACTAAACAGTGCATTCTACTGAAAAAATGGCTTTATGTAACCATTAAACGCTGCTGTATCATAGACAGATGGTTTGATATACTTCACCACGCTCTGATAACTACTTTTACTTGTTTTAAGGACCGTTTAGGGATTGTTTACCATTCAAGCAATGTTAACTGACTGTGAAAATGGAATAAAAAGTCTGTTTACGTTATTAGGCATCACTTGTGATCAACCCATCTACGGACCCCTGTATGAAAATGTGCCTGTTGCCATGGGAAACCTCCAAACCTATCATCACATCAAGGATATGATGAGTCATCCACAGGCAGATCCATATTTATACTCCGTCACTCTGGTGGGTCACACCCCCGACCCCCACCCCACTCTCTTTCCATATATGTTTATAAGCCGGATGTAAGATCTTAGCAGGAAAGCAAAAGCACAACTATGAGTCATGTGGTATGTAACTTTCTTTGGTATAATTATACCATGAATAGATTTATAATATACTGCTCTAATTCTTTAGAAATACTAAAGATTATATAAGATTAAAGTTTATAGTTATATTCCGGTCATATAATATAATATTTACACTATTTACTTTGTCTGTAAGATATTTTAATGTATTTGAATGTTATGCTCACCAGGGCCACATTTAGTTGATAAACAATACAGTAAAAACAATAGTATTGTGAAATATTATTAACATTTAAAATAATTGTTTTTATTTTTTTCAGGATTTTTTTATTTTTTGATGAATAGAAATTTCAAAAGAACAGTATTTATTTCATTAATTCATTAATTAATATTACCTTGCATATATACACATAATTTAAAACAAAATAATATTCTAAAATATTATACAGAAAATGTTAATCTAAAAATTCAAAAATATTATGTTATTATGTTTCAAGTCAAAAATATTATTTAACTTCACTGAATCAACAAAAGTTATTGTAATTTGCAGACGCAGATTTGCAGAAGATACAACTGCAGCTTTCAAATAAATAAAATAAAAAAGTTAAATAAAATTAATAAAGATTATAAAGTAAAATATAATAAAATAAATATGTAAGGACCTTTGATATAACTGAAATAATCTGGAGCAGTGATTTGGAAATGTAATGCATCTGACAGACCTGAAACTACTTCATAGCTGTGCGTTTCTGGAATAGAAATTGTATGTTCATCAACCAATCAGAATCAAGCATTAAACAGCATTATACATATATGTATATGTATGTATTTTTTCATGTAACTATTCATCCGTTCTAAATTGTTAAACACATGCCGTGTTAATCACAATGCCACAAGCAGACACAAAACAGGAGAACAGAAGAGAAAATCAAGAGACTCTTGGATAATGTAGCTGAAAGAAAATACAGTGCAATTATGTTCTAAATCACTTGTCTCTTTGAGCAGAGGGTAATGCTGTTTTGGTGTCAGACAGACAGGGTGATTTCCCATGCTGTGTGAGAGAGGAATGTAAACAGTGGGGTGAGAGGGCTGACACGATGGGTGTCTGAGAGTGTTTTCCTAAGCCCAGTCTCTTCTAGCTTTACAGCACAGAGGTGTGAGATGCTGCACAGTTAATAGCACCCATCGAGTGAAATAGCGCACCACGCAAGCTTCTCACACAGACAGCTGACACCTTCTAAACACCGCATCCCTCTTATAGAGGACCATAAAGCCCAGTTTCTCTGTGTGCGTCAGCAGGAGGGAAGACTTTATGATCTTGACTGGTGTTAATATAGATTCCACATGGAATGTCGAAACGCTCCGGCCCTCCCAACTACACATCAAAGAAAAGAAGAGAGTTCATGAGCTCAAGATGTCTAGTTGTGGATATTCTAAACTTTGACCCTTGAGTATAAATGCTAAGAGTGGTTGTTTAGAATTTAAGGTAGTCTAGCAATCATTCATCAGTAGCAGATGTTTACTTGAACCTCATGGTTGAAGATCGCAGAATAGCGTAATGGCACTTTGTCATAGACCTCACATGCACTGAACAAGTGATTCAGAAAGTGACAAATACAGAGAGTCAGAGAACGTTTGAGAAGTGATGCATTGGTATTTACATTTGTGAGAAAAACAATGACAGCAAATGGTGAGGGGGTTTTAAACATCCAGAAAATTATGTAGAATAATATTTACTCTTTATTATTTTAACACTGTACACAATTATTCAAAAGTTTGCAGTTAGATTGTCAGTTTAATTTTTTTTTTCTTTTTTGAAAGAAATTATTAGTTTTGTTGATTAAAATCTTCTTTATTGAAATTCTGCTTTATAAAAAGACTCAAAAACTTAAAAAAAAAATCTTACAGACCCCAAATTTTGAATGCTAGTGTGTATTTTTCAATCATTTTTTTTTCTAGCCAATCATAGAATATTAGAGACATAATTCAACATATTCAATGATGTAATCATTTTTTACATTTTTTTAATCATTACTATTTTTTACATGGTTTCATTTATTTTTACAACAAATATTGATCCAGAGCAAACAGAAACAGCAGCCACGCATAATGCAAAAATCGTACATAAACTATACATTAGCATATTACAAAACTCTATGTAGATTGCTGTTGTTATATTTTTTAAATCATTTTGCATTCTTTCAAATTTTCCATGGAGCCCCTAGCACTCACTTGTGGCCTTGGAGTTCAGTTTGAATAGTTGGATAAATAGATAATAACGATATTTAATGCTTAGATTATAGTTGCATGATCATTTTCTACCTTTCTGCTACCTATTTATTTACTGGCATAATAGAGAAAGGACAGGAAATGATTCATATCCACATTTCCCACATGAACACCATGGCACAACATGTCAGAGTATGTGAGACTGTATGTTCCTGCTTATGACACAAGCTTGATCTTCACTTAAAGCACTGATTCACCACTGATTATTACGCCTAAAGCTTGCGAACACAATGTCTCGAAATCAGAGTTCAACTTGGTTTCCCTGACAACAGCAGCAGCCAGGTTCCCTGGTCTCTGGCCATACGTCAGCCACACAGAGTAATCATAGGATGAGCTCACTGAAGTCTGAATTGGAAACTAATGCATGTCTATGAGTCTCCCAGCATCCCCACATGAAAAGACGCATATGGCCCCTCACGGCCTGCTTGACGACAACACACGGCTGTTTCATTATCTTGGACCTGAGCTCATGTCTGTTAATCATTCTTATTATTTCTGCTATATGCAATGCCCTAATTTGCTATTGGATGACCTGATTACAAAGACTATTCCCAAATCACAAACAAGTTCTCGTAAATACAGTATCTCAATTGTTATTCTGAGATTAAATGTCGAGAAGGCTTTTGTTTAAATGGATAGTTCAGCCTAAAATGATCATGTCATTCCAATTTACACTGCAAGTCAGATCCGATCTTTTGACCATATCCGATTTTTTTTTTGGCCCGCCTGTTTACATTCACTTTAGACAAAACTGGTATCCTGTGTTTACATTAATTCCCGCCAAAAATGATTGTCAGTGATCGCTTTACTACATGGTAGACCCTCAGGCGTTAAATGGCAGTGCTATTAAAATTATTATCACGTCGAGTGGCGATTATTCTTTCCCTGTCATGGATGTTTTGCTGCACAAAATCTGACTGAACGGATAAAGACTGGAAAATAACGTTAATTTTCATTTGTTATTTTATCTACAGCTCGTTAGAGGTAGAATTCTTTTGTGAAATAAAGTAGCGCCAAGATGATATTTATTTAAATGAATTCGAATGAATTGACGAGAGAGAGAGAGAGAGAGAGAGAGAGAGAGAGAGAGAGAGAGAGAGAGAGAGAGAGAGAACAAGTGAAAGTTATCACATCATTGCTGAGAAATATAATGCAGCTTTTAGTAGCGAAACTGTTGTATTTATAAAATTCACGGGGCAGGGGTTGAAAACAAGCTCCTGAATGTGCAATTTCTTACCTCTATAAAGTTTCCATCTCAATAAAATGCCCCGCAAACAGCACGGCGGTGTTCTGACGATTTGTGCTACCCGCTCAGATTGTGCTACCTCCCATTAAAAAGATAGGTAGCACATATCGATAACGAAAAATGCTACCTATCAGATTGTGCTACCAGCATCTTATTCATGTGGTTTGAGGCTTTTTTTAATGTCCATACCTACCCCTACCCTAAACCTACCAGTCCACACCTACCCTTACCCTAAACTTACCCTTAAAAGAATGCAAATATATTATTGGTAGCACAATCTGATAGGTAGCATGTTTCGTCGGTACACCGGCATTAAAAAGCTATCTTTATGGGCAAACGTGTAGCCCTGGCATTGGGAGTTCTGAGTCGGATGTTCAGATATCGGATATGTATCCGATTAAAATCCACATTTGGAGGTGGCCCAGATCAGATGCGAAAAAATCGGATCTCATGCGGATCTTTGTGCAACAAATTCCGATCTGTGTCAGATGTGAGCAAAAAAATCGGATTTTTTGTGCCAATTTAAACGCAGCCTTTGACTTCTTTCTTCTGTGGAACATAAAAGAAAATGTTTTAAACACTCCTAAAAATAAAGGTTCCAAAAGGAGGTTTCGCAGTGATGCCTTGGGTTCCCTAAAGAACCTTTCAGTGAAAAGTTCTTAAAAAATCTTTGTGTGAAAAACATTTCAATAAAGAACCTTTTACAACTATGAAGACCCCACAATGTAGAGGTTCCATGGATGTTAAATGTTCTTCGTGGAGCCATCAATGTCAATAAAGAACCTTTATTTTTAAGAATGTTGGTAACCAAGCAGATTTGGTTACCATTGACTTCCATTGTATGGACAAGAAACAAAACAAAACACTTTTCGAACATTTTTCAAAATGTCTTCACAGAATGATGACAGAATTTTCATTTCTGGATGAACAATCTCCTAGAATTTCAGAAGAGATTTCAAAGAGGTCTCAAGCTGTGCTCAGAAAAGTTACTACAGCTTGCAATTAAATCCAGAGACTTTAATTGAACTCAGTATTTCAAAATGGACATATAATCATATACAGTTGCATCTCAATAAGTTAGAATGTAGTGGAAAAGTTCATTTATTTCAGTAATTCGACTCAAATTGTGAAACTTGTGTATTGAATAAATTCAATGCACACAGACTGAAGTAGTTTAAGTCTTTGGTTCTTTTAATTGTGATGATTTTGGTGATGATTTTGGCTCACATTTAGCAAAAACCCACCAATTCACTATCTCAACAAATTAGAATACTTCATAAGACCAATAAATAAAAAACATTTTTAGTGAATTGTTGGCCTTCTGGAAAGTATGTTCATTTACTGTATATGTACTCAATACTTGGTAGGGGCTCCTTTTGCTTTAATTACTGCCTCAATTCGGCGTGGCATGGAGGTGATCAGTTTGTGGCACTGCTGAGGTGGTATGAAAGCCCAGGTTTCTTTGACAGTGGCCTTCAGCTCATCTGCATTTTTTGGTCTCTTGTTTTTCATTTTCCTCTTGACAATACCCCATAGATTCTCTATGGGGTTCAGGTCTGGTGAGTTTGCTGGCCAGTCAAGCACACCAACACCATGGTCATTTAACCAACTTTGGTGCTTTTGGCAGTGTGGGCAGGTGCCAAATCCTGCTGGAAAATGAAATCGGCATCTTTAAAAAGCTGGTCAGCAGAAGGAAGCATGAAGTGCTCCAAAATTTCTTGGTAAACGGGTGCAGTGACTTTGGTTTTCAAAAAACACAATGGACCAACACCATGCAGATGACATTGCACCCCAAATCATCACAGACTGTGGAAACTTAACACTGGACTTCAAGCAACTTGGGCTATGAGCTTCTCCACCCTTCCTCCAAACTCTAGGACCTTGGTTTCCAAATGAAATACAAAACTTGCTCTCATCTGAAGAGAGGACTTTGGACCACTGGGCAACAGTCCAGTTCTTCTTCTCCTTAGCCCAGGTAAGACGCCTCTGATGTTGTCTGTGGTTCAGGATTGGCTTAACAAGAGGAATACGACAACTGTAGCCAAATTCCTTCACACGTCTGTGTGTGGTGGCTCTTGATGCCTTGACCCAGCCTCAGTCCATTCCTTGTGAAGTTCACCCAAATTCTTGAATCGATTTTGCTTGACAATCCTCATAAGGCTGCGGTTCTCTCGGTTGGTTGTGCATCTTTTTCTTCCACACTTTTTCCTTCCACTCAACTTTCTGTTAACATGCTTGGATACAGCACTCTGTGAACAGCCAGCTTCTTTGGCAATGAATGTTTGTGGCTTACCCTCCTTGTGAAGGGTGTCAATGATTGTCTTCTGGACAACTGTCAGATCAGCAGTCTTCCCCATGATTGTGTAGCCTAGTGAACCAAACTGAGAGACCATTTTGAAGGCTCAGGAAACCTTTGCAGATGTTTTGAGTTGATTAGCTGATTGGCATGTCATATTCTAATTTGTTGAGATAGTGAATTGGTGGGTTTTTGTTAAATGTGAGCCAAAATCATCACAATTAAAAGAACCAAAGACTTAAACTACTTCAGTCTGTGTGCACTGAATTTATTTAATACACGAGTTTCACAATTTGAGTTGAATTACTGAAATAAATGAACTTTTCCACGACATTCTAATTTATTGAGATGCACCTGTAGATGCTATCTACATCAAGGTAACACTTTAGAATACTGTTCCATCGTTAATGAATAACTACACAGGAACAAATGACTAATGCACGATTAACACTGTAGTAACTACCATTACCTAACAAGAAACTTTGATTAATGATTTAGTAAGTAATAGCACTCCCTTGCAAACTGATAGTTCACTATTAGCTAATCAATAACTACTATTTTTTTTTTTCATATATCCTGGAGAATTCCTAGGAACTACTGTAGACAGGTTCATAATTAATGTGAATTATGCATAATGAATAATTAATTCTAAAATGAAGATCATGGTAACCCACTAGTAATGGATCAGTGTTCTAAAGTGAAAATCAACATAACTCCCTAATATTGACTGACATCCTTGTAAGCTTTTGAGATATATGTAAGGTTTTGGATAGTAATGACTCAAGTGTTACTACATCCTTCTGTAGAAACTACTAATTATTTGGATCAGTATTCTAAAGTGAAGATCATGGAAACCCACTAGTAATGATTTAAGTGTTACCAAATCTAGCAAAATGAATTACTAAACAAAACCTTACAAAAACCTCAAAAGGTTACAATGACTTCAGTAATTACCAGGGAGTGATCGCGATCTTCACTTTAGAATACTGATCCAAAAAAAAATTGTAATTCCTTTAGAAGGATGTAGTAACACCTGAATAACTACTATCCAATACTTTACAACACCCTCAAAAGCTTACAATGATTTCAGTCATTACTAGGGAGTTATCATGATCTTCACTTTAGAATACTGATTCAAATAATTAGTAATTCCCTCTGAAGAATTTGGTAATGCTTGAGTCATTACTACACTCTAAAAAATGCTGGGTTGTTTCAACCCAATTTTGGATCAAATATGGACTAACCCAACTTTTGGGTTAAAAATTCAATGTAAAAATTTAACCCAACAGCTGGGTTAGTCCATATTTGACCCAAAATTGGGTTGAAACAACCCAGCATTTTTTAGAGTGTAGTGGGTTACCATGACCTTTACTTTAGAATTAATTATACATTATGCATTATTCATATTAATTATGAACCTGTATACAGTAGTTCTTAGTAGTTATTAAGGAGGAATGAAAAAATAATAGTTACTGATTAGTTAATAGTGAACTACCACATTCGACTAAGCACTATCACTTACTAATTCATTAATCAGAGTTTCTTGTTAGTTACTAGTAGTTACTAGAGTGCTAATATTGCATTACTCGTGTGTTCTTATGTAGTTATTCATTAATGATGGAACAGTATTCTAAAGTGTTACCCTACATCACTATTATAACTCACTGTACGTCAACAGTTGCCTCATTTCTGGTTTAGAAGAAATGCTGAAGACAGTTAATATCTACAGCTGAGAGCATAACCGAGAATCCCTGAGCAATGAACACCAACAAATGAGCAATAAAATTTTTCTCTGAGTTTCTACATATTGTAAAAAGCCTACATATTGGTTATGAACCATAACATCTATCATGAACATCAGCTCAGTTATGACAAAGCATTAACTTTTAGTAGCAGATCTAAAATTCAACAACTCCATTTCTCGGAAACCAAAACTCACCAAGTGAGCTTTTAATCAGAGGAAAGCATCTGAATAGGTTAGAACAGCTGATGTAGAAGAAAGTTCACATGGGCCTCATAAGCACTGAGGCAGGAAGGCATGTAGCCCGAGCTCCATTAAATTATATTAATAAAGCAATGTAGCCCAAACGATGAATCACGCCTGCCAGCAATGTGCACCTCTCCAGAACAGAACTAAGTGAGAGAAAGCCACATAATTATGTAAGTGAGCAGAAAATAATCCAGGGAATAAAAAAACAAAGCTTGAATAAATTATAAACTAACTGATTGCCTTGTTTCTGCCTGAAGAAGAGTATTTCTCCAACAAAGAGATATACACAGACATCATAGCAGGAAAATGTGTGTAAATGCACCAGCACAGATATATATACACATTTATAATTCAGGAGATCAACTTGGCAATGAGTATGTGGCTTCCTGTCCTGATGATCTGGGAAAATCAATAGAGTTTTCCATAAAACAAGATGACAGCAATAAAAGATTTACAGCGGAAGGATGGGACCGTTGCCAATGTACTGTCACAGATTATTTTATGCGGTGGCCAATTAAAAATGTGAAGATACTTAAGATACCCTTGAGAGTCTGCTGAGGTTTTAACTTTGCACCTTTTGCTGATAGGAATCGTTGACAGGAACTCATGTCATATCTGATGGAATATATTAATAGTGCTTAGTATATAACATAGCATGTAAACTAAATATGAAAAAAACAAATCACTTAAAAGGGTGAAAAAGAAACTAAACTAAAATACAATTTAATGATTTAAATTAACTAAGCTAAAATAACAACAACCCACCTGCATTAAACATGAAAATGACATTAGACAGGAATAACACTGAAAAAATGTAACCTAACATACATTTTTAATGAAACTATTTAGCACATTAACTTTGACAAATAAGTAAATAAATAGAAAACTATATAACAAAAAATGACAGAAGGCAAAAACTAAATTAAAAAACTATGAATTTATAAGAAAATAAAACTGATAAATAAATATTAAATAAAAATACAATAACCCTTTACTCATAAAAGTTTATTTAAAAATGGCACAAAATGAAGGACTGTAGTTTTTCTGCTATGCTTACACAGATCTATCACTATACATAACTATCATTTTTTATGATTTGTAAAATTGGGAAATCATTTCCAGTTTATCAAAATCTACACAGAATATATTGATAAATTAATTACGCATCAGATATTCCTAATAAACTGGAGCTACAAAGCAGAACAAGAGCTCATCTGATTAAGCCAGCTTTACATCAATGTACCCGACAGAAGATCAATACTTGGCATCGTTTCTCGGTTTGCTATGTGGCAAACTGTACGGTAAGGAATTAGGTTACACATCCTTCAATGGACTTCCTGTTGCCTGCCTCACTCAAACACAGCTTAAATTACATCCATTCAGTTTCAATGGATTCCTCTGAGCTGTATTTTTCTATCCATTCATTTGGTCGTGGAGTTGCATACAATGTGTGTGATAACAGCAGAGTTTGAACAACAGTTCAAAGCTGAAATACTCAGAGTGCTTACGCAGAATTGTGCAGAGTCCTTGAGCGTTTCCGTGCAAGGGTAATTGATTGCTTTGATATGCTGCTGGAGCGTACAGCTGTAGCACTGAAGTCTGAGACCGATTGCAATTTCTATGCTGGCACTGTAAATGAGGCCAATGTAATACAGAGCATCTGCATCTGCACACACGTCATGACAGGTTTAATGGCTGACAGAAGTGAACTGCTATGTGTTTGAGGCCACTGAAAGTGTGAATTTTAGAGTGTGTTTCAGTCTGACCTCGTTTGAGTGATGTAATCCTCTAGAGAGGAATGCCACCTCAAAAACAGATTACAAAAAAATCTGCCACTGACACATAGCTCTGAATCGATAGCAGACTCAAAAATGTACTTTCTCATGTTGTTACAAACCAGGGTTATTAGTTAACTAAAACTAGAACAATGGGAAAAGATTGTTACTTGAAATAAAATAAACATTAACCAAAATAAAATATTCCAAAAAACTTATTTTATATCAGCTAGTTGCCAAAACAAGATTTCACATTTTCAGTTAGTTTAACATGATTTATTAAAATAACTGAATAAATATTATTTTTAAAAACTATATAGAAATCTTTTTAAAAACAATAAAAATAACAAAACACACAACAACATTACTAAAACTTTAACTAAAATTAAAATGAAAACAGAAAAAGAACTAATATTAATATTATATATTATATATTTAATATTAGAAAAATTATTTATATATAAAATATTCATAAAAATTATAAGAGTATCTCACTAAAATAGTATATCCACTAAAATATCACTGTTTCAAACCATTTTTTTTTTTTTTTTTTTTTTTTTTTTATTTATTGTGGAACACCAAAGAAGAATTTTCTAATAATGTGCTTTTGAGTGCTTTTCAGTGCATTACAATGACTAGGGACTGAAGTTTTAATTGATTCATTGAACTGAACCCTACTTATTCGCGAGCAAATGCCGGCTGGTTCTTTTTAGTGAATCAAAAACATACAGTGCAACCAGAGATGTCTGTTTCATGAATGAATGTCTCTTAAGAGTCTATTTTTTATGAGTCGATGTGAGTGAATCACTATTATGAGCAGTTCTGCAAGCTTTTATGCCAAAATACCATAAAAGACTTTTTAATCTTATGAAGCCATTTGATAACCTTGAGATGAGCAGACTAAATTTTACTTATAATACTGAAATTGTCTGGTTACTGTTAATCACAGTCAGTGAGTTCAATTGGAGAACTAAAACAATCTGATTCATGAACAAATCTTCGGTTTTGTGAACTGAATCAAATGATATATTGAACTGATCTGATTCAAAAGACTGATTTGTTTACTAATCAGACATTACTAGACTAGCTACAGCAGATGTCATACCCTTAGTGAATAACGAATCAAAAATCAGTTACCTCATACAAAGATATTGCATTTGCCTGGAGATTGACATGTGCTTTCATTATATTGAAAAGGTTATGATATACTCCAGAATGCACCTTTTGTGTTCCATGTCAGACAGAAGTCATACAGGTTTGGAACGACATGAGAGCGAACAGATATTGACAGAATTTTCCTTTGTAGGTGAACTATCACTTTAACATCAAATATGCATTGAGGACACAGTGTGATTGTTGCAGGTCCTTGTTGAATTCCTCTCCTCACTTGCCAAATGAGGAAACTGTGCAAAAATAACCCTTAAAACATCCAGCAGCAGGTGCAAAAAATCAGTTACAGGAATCAACACGAAGCACCCTCATCAGAGCAATTAGCATTGCTTCACAAGGAGAGGATCTGAAGAGAGGGAGAGGAGAGATGTGCGTATGGAGATTTCGAGAAGCAGAGAGCGAGAGAGAGATAGAGAGTACATATAATTGCGGGGCTCAGACTGACTGGCAGAGACTGTCTGATGCTCCTAAAGGAGCTCCATGAATATGCTGCAGCCCACAGACAGATGGAAAGGGGCAAACACACTCAGACAGTGCTGTGACACAGCACAATGATGTCATCTCATTGTAGACGTGCGCTCCATTCATAATCCCATCAAATGCCCAATTACGTAACACATGCATTCACCCTTGCATTCACCTACAGTCAAAGCACAAGTAATTAACTAAGAGCTTGTTATGTACTGATTATAGAGTCATTTTCAAAGTTCACATAATAACCATACTTGGAAATAAACTTCTTGCTTTAGCCCTAGAGCACATATCATTTTAAATGAACAAAATCAATGTACACAACAGAAACAGAGGGCAAGTAAGTTATAGGTGAAATAAGTACAAATGCATTGTGTAAGGTTTTGTGTTGTTAACTGTTTTTAAAAAATTTAGACAGAAAGGTTTTCATTACATTTGATTCAGTTTTACCATTCTCACATTTCTATGGACATAATCGGAACACTGTATCACGCAAATGTCAGCTGGATCTTTTGAGTGAATCAGAAAAGTACACTCTGACCAGAGAAGTCCGATGCTCAAGGGAATGATTCATATGAACCGGTTCTTTTTAGTAAATCAAAAACACATAGTTCTATCAGGTTGTCTGATTCATGAGCAGTTTGACTCTTATGAATCGATTCTTTTGTGTCTTTAAACATACAGAGTGACCAGAGAAGTCTGCTTCCAGAATAAAAAACTTATGAGCCTATTCTTTTAAGTGAATCAAAATCATACAGCATAGACAGAGAAGTTTGAGTCTAGCATAAAAGACTCTTATGAACAGTTCTTTTTAGTGAATCACAAACATTTACGAATAAGCTGTCAATTTCTATATGAACCAAGACGTGAAATTGTGTTTTGTTGTCTAAAGGCTTGTGACGATCAGCACTTTATTGTAGCTTCTGGCTCGGTGTTCATACAACAATAATTAAAGATATACAACATGACTTTTAGTATAAATACCACAATGTGGTATTTTATAAAAAATAATAGCATGAAATAGTATACCACATCCTTTGTTCATTGTTGATCCCAGCAATGGCAATAGAATTGCATTTATGTTTTCCAAATATTTCTTCTTCAAATTCAAAAGTATCATTAAAGGAATTATTAAAGAACCTGAATTGTGATTTGGCATCCAAATCATGCATGTTTTTATGATTATGATTCCTATTCAGCAACTATGCAAAAACTGAATTTTGGAAAGGATAGAAGGAGGACTAGAATAATCAGTGGCAGATGTGTGTTGTTAGATTTCATGTGACCCCCTACAAGACCCGTTTTAAATATCAGTATATTCCGTGTTTACACGCTTGGCGCTGCATGAAAAGTGGCTTTGGGTCCAGCAGTCTGCAGACTCATCTTGGGCTTTGTGACGTTGCGGTCTGGCTTTTGTGTGGTCTTGACAGGTGGGGTAGACACCCTCTGTCCGGAGGTTCGGAAGCAGCGAGTGGGGTTCATCCCCCATCTGCTGCTGTGAAAGTGGGGCACGCGACCCTGGTAGCAGCCCCCACTGCCGCAGCCTCCGGCGGTAGAGAGAAAGAGGCCCAACGGCATTGTGCACACAATAGAGGAGTCTGCACGTCTGTCACTCTGGGCGTATAACACAGACCGGAGGCCCCAAACAGCCCTTTTAGCTTTTCACTTAATGAAATGGAGTGTGTGTGTGTGTCTGTACACCTGTCACTGCATTGCCTTGGTTACTCCTTAAAGGAATGTTATTTCATGGTGTCTTTCTGTTCTTATGTGTTCGTGCAAGCGTTTGTAATATAGCCAAAGGGCTCAGCACATTTCTAAAAGCACAACTGCAGTGAACACCTGATACAGGCCCGACCAGTAACAAATCCTTTACCCTTTCATTAGGAGCTGAACCTGGTTTTACACATTTAACAAGCCGGCAGAGCATTGAAGTCTGTTTCTGCTTTCCAGAGGGCTTTTTCTTAGTGTCATTTTGAGAGAGAACATGTAATATGGATTTAAAACTTTTCTCATAATGTCAAACAATGACTAGAGTTTGCCAAGACACCACTTAAAAAAAAAAAAAAAAAAGTTACGTAAGATAAGAAAGAATAACATTCAACATAATAGAAACTTAAAGGTCAAACATAAATCAAAGTTTATTTATCCAGTGCTCATGCAGCCATTATGTAAGATCATAAATGTTATGCAATGTAATGTAATATTATTTGGTTCCAAAAATAAGAAATACAAATCACAGAAAATGTAAATTTTGTACACTATATATTTGTATACTATATATGCTACATATATGCTATATATGTGCGTGTGTGTGTGTGTGTGTGTGTGTATGTGTGTGTGTGTGTGTGTGTGTGTGTGTGTATGTGTGTGTGTGACGTTGTTAAAAAACAACTTTAAAATTGTAATGAATATACATAATTTATTACTTATTATTATTTATATTTATATTTTAATAAATAATGTACATTTTTATTAATTTAAATTATTAAATTAATTGTTTCTTTTAACATTCATAAACCACGCACCTCATGTCAAAAAGATTGCCAATCTCTATAGTGCATTATTTTCCACTAAAGCGCCTAAATATATCTTTTTCTCTTTTTCTGTCCTCCATCTCCCTCCCACACCTGTAAAATGATTGGCCACAACCTAGTTTAAAATGATTATGTCTGCAGACCAGAGGATTGAGTTTTAGCTTGGAGGAAGTTGTGGTTTGACCTGTGCTATTTTTTTAAGTTTGGCCCTAATGATTTCAGTTGAGGACCTAGCATTGGCATTTTTTTTTCTTTCAGTCTTTTACAAAGTGCTTGATGTGAAGCAGCAACATGAACTGCTCTTTAGTCATTGATTTATTGAAAATGCTACTGGGTGTTCCTTAGCAAGTTTATGATACACTGTGAAGAAGGCGTCAAACTGATAAATCAAAAGTAGATGGCCATGTCAGATTCTGTCACTGATGTTGTCACTTTTAGCTCATACTTAAAAATACTTTATGTAGATGCATTTTGAAAACACCCCCTCACATCCACAGGAAGGATATCCTTTACTGGCAGAGCAGAAGTGAGAGACTGTGATCACATTGTGTACTGATATCTTCTAATGCTGGAATAAAGAGGAAAAACTCGTTAGAGTATCTCTTGGAAAAGGCTAGTCAGTTAGCACAACATCCCCTTCACCCACCTCAAACAAACACACACATCCGTGCCCCATTCATACTCATACCTGAATCCCACATGCAACATGATTTATGAGGACAGCAGCGGAAGCGACACCCCCCACGTCAGATCAAAAGCAAAGTAAAACTCTCTTTGGGACAGTTTTAATCTACTTTGACAGTGGGTCTGCAGCAGGTCTGACTGTCAGGCCATCAGTGTGTGCAATGTAGGGATCTGCAGTCTAAAAGAGCTGACCTTTAACATTTCACCCCCAAACCCTGGCAGCTGTCTGTGAAGCCAGTTCAGAGCTGCCCCCATCTGTCACTGACCTCCCATAGGTGCAGGGGGAGGGATGTCTTTTTATTTCATTAGGCTGAAAGAGAAGAATGCCATTCTCTTTGTTAGTGCACTTTTTGTTATCCCTTACGAAAAAGAAGTTTATTCAAGTGTGCTATTAGTATACTTCTTTTAAACTAAAAATAGGAAAGTATACTTTCAGTCTACTTTTTATGTACTTCTCAGAAATACACTTAAAATGGCATTTAAGTGTACTTGACTTATACTTAGAAAAAGTCTAAATTTACTTGAGCTATACTTGTGGTCCAAGAATGTTTTCATTGTTATAGGGTAGGGGGCGCTATTATAAATCTTCTGTACAGAATTTCCAAAACATGGAAACAGCGAAGAAGAAACTGAAAAATAACAGATGCTTCCACAAGTACTCTAACATGATCATCAGACATAAAACAGCATCAAAACTGTGTAACGTTATGGAATAAAATGTCGACCCATGAAGAAGTAATAATGACTGGGGAGTTGTTCAACTCCATATACATTTTATTTATCATTTTGAATCCAATTCATAGTCCTTTTTCAGATTTTTGTTTATTTGTTTTTTTTTATTTATTTTTTTAATGAAACTTACCCACATTCTAGTGTTTATAAAAAAGAATGCATGAAGCTAGAATAAAATGTTTTTGTTTACAAGCAGATACCCTGTTCTTTCTTTTGATATTTTGTATGTTCAGATAATCATATAACAAAATATATACACGTTAATGAATAGGGACATAGTATACTTAAAATATGAAGTAAAGTTTACTTAAAGAAAACATACAAGTATACTTGCAGTATAAAACTACTAAACTAGTAGTTTACTGAGATTATACTTCAAAGTGTACTAAAAATGCAATAAGTATTTAATTAGTAAACTATCAGTATACCTATGAGTTCACTTTTAGTATAGTTGCAGTACAAACTAAAAACATAGAGGTAAACTAGTTGTGCACTCAGTTTACTACTGTTATACTTCAAGAATACTTAAAAGTAGACTTTTATATGCTAGAAAGTGGGCCAATTTAGTCCCAAGTAGTATTGAAATAGTATACTTACAAGTATACTTCTAGCACATTGATATTTGTATACTTACTACATAAAGTATACTTAAAAATATACTTGAACTTTACTTAAGTATACTTAATAAACTTGAAGTATACTTCTTTTTGGTAAGGGATATAATGCTATATAACGTAGTATATAGTAGTTTTATAATACTAGATAGATAGATAGATAGATAGATAGATAGATAGATAGATAGATAGATAGATAGATAGATAGATAGATACATAGAGAGATACATAGAGATACATAGTGAGACAGATAGACAGACAGACAGACAGATAGACAGACAGACCGATAGATAGATAGATAGATAGATAGATAGATAGATAGATAGATAGATAGATAGATAGACAGACAGACAGACAGACAGACAGACAGACAGACAGACAGATAGATAGATAGATAGACGGACGGACGGAAAGAAAGAAAGAAAAAGAAAGAAAGAAATTTTCCATTATATATGACATGTATTTCTATATTAGATGGCAGACAGACATATGAATAAATAGATGGATAGATAGACAGGCGGACGGACGGACGAACGGAAAAACAGACAGACAGAAGACAGACAGACAGACAGAGAGATAGACAGAAGACAGACAGACAGACAGACAGAAAGAAGACAGACAGACAGACAGACAGACAGACAGAAAGAAGACAGAAGACAGACAGACAGACAGACAGACAGACAGAAAGAAGACAGACAGACAGACAGACAGACAGAAGACAGACAGACAGACAGACAGACAGACAGACAGACAGACAGACAGACAGATAGATAGACAGATAGATAGATAGATAGATAGATAGATAGATAGATAGATAGATAGATAGATAGATAGATAGATAGAAGACAGACAGACAGACAGACAGACAGACAGACAGATAGATAGATAGAAGACAGACAGACAGACAGACAGACACACAGACAGACACACAGACAAACAGACAGACAGATAGATAGAAGACAGACAGACAGACAGACAGACAGACAGACAGACAGACAGACAGACAGATAGATAGATAGATAGATAGATAGATAGATAGATAGATAGATAGATAGATAGATAGATAGATAGATAGATTAATTGATCAATCAACAGACAGACAAACTAAGATTTTCACAACCATTATATATAATATGTATATATGGATGACAGATAGATGGATGAATGCCTAGACAGACAGACAGACAGATAGACAAACAGACAGACAGCTATTTACACACACAAAGGAAGAATTTCAGGCTAATTCTGAAGTAAAAAGTGAACCTTGACATCCAGCCAAGGCATTAGCCCAAAGATCCAGATCATGCCTTAGAATATTATTCCAATTTCCTCATCTCAGACCCATATCTAAACTTACATAAAGTGATTTGTGCTCAAAACAAAGCTGAAAATGGAAGGGGGTTAAACTCGATTATTTAGAGGCGTACTACACAAAGACTCAATTGAGAAGAACCTCTCTGAGCTCCATAAATCCCTAATGCTGATTGTGGTCTAAGGAAGCTTAGCATGAACTCTCACTGGAGGTAATAAAATAGGCAATTTTTCAGCACACACAGCACAAGGATATGTCATTCATACTTGATGCATTGGTGGTATAAGAGTCAAAGAATACAATAAACAGAAGTCAATCCAACAGAAGAATGCATTCATTCACTTTTCAATGGACATTAATACAAAAGAGAATACAGTGTCTTCATACTATGTCTCACAAATTCATGAGCAATTACTCATTTCTGAGATCACACAGAATAAACAGTAGATATTGTGCCCAAGGCTGTTTGCGTTCTGTCTGGTTGATGGCCGGAAGTGACTCTTTAAGGTGTGGAGAAGTCTCTCGTTCATAGCCGTGAGAAAGAAGTGATGGGAAAGAGCTCAGGGAGCTGTAGGCGTTTGTGAAACGCCAGGAGAACACTTGCCGTGACGCACAAGCGGCTGCTGTCACAGGCAGGATCAGCTCTCTGCAAAGGCAAGGTGAGAGGAAACCCCATTCTAGGATCGCTGTCTAGCTTGCGTGGGTGGTATGGTGCTTGCTGTTGCCTTGGAAACAAAGATGATCCGACTGAGTTCCTGTCTTGTTCACACATGCAGTGTGCACATAAGCATAGATACATACGCATATGTTATAAATAACAGCTTTATCTTTACTGTATGTAAAAGGAGTGTCTGTTTGCTGTATTCATGTGTACTTTATTGCACTGTATTGTGTGAGTAATAATTGGCACTCGTTTATTTCTGTGTGGTGCAGACTTTGACAAGGTGTGGTAAAAGTCATTTGGCTTTGAGTGATTACAAGGTTCCTAGGGCTCTCCTGACACTGATAAGACAATAAACAAACATGTGACCAGATAAAATATCTTTTTAAAAAGATACTGTACATTTACTTTCATCTCTATCATTACAGCCTTGATTAGCCTTACACAAGACATAGTTCAATAGGTTTCGCATGAACATTCAAGCGTGAACTCATAATTTGCACATCAAGTAGGTGCCAGTTAAAGGGACAGTTCACCCAAAAATTCAAATTTAGTCATCATTTACTCATCTTTCAAAACCTGTATGACTTTAATGAAATTTGATAAAAAGTTTAAACAATTTTTTTGGATCCTCTGCAGTGAATGGGTGCTGTCAAAATGAGAGTCCAAACAGCTAATAAAAACATCACAATAATCCACAACATAACTCCAGTCCATCGTTTATGGATAGAGGACTCATGATTTAGCTGGAAGTAAAAGTTTGAAGTTGTCTTGTTTATTACAAACACTTTTTGTTTTCAGCGTTAATTGATGGACTACAGTCATGTTGTAGATTATTGTGATGTTTTTATCAGCTGTTTGGACTCTCATTCTGATGGCACCCATTCACTGCAGAGGATCCATCGGTGAGCAAGTGACATAATGCTACATTTTGTGTGTCACTATTCACTGAAAATCTTAAAATCAATTCTAGCTCTTTTTGGCATGTCCTTTTGAGTCAGATCTTTTAAATGATTCAGTTGACTCATTTGACAAAACTGACATATATAGTGCTTCAGTCCCCATTTATCGTAAATGTGAACTGTTACTTTAAACTCTTTTGGGGCTTATCATTCCATCTTGCCAAAGTGTTCTGATATTGCATGACGCAATACTGCACAGACAGCAGTGACAGTGATGATCTATCACACTGATTGTTCTGATTAGGGCGATGTTGTTGCTGCATGCTTTCGTCACTTTGTTATGGATACAGTGCAACGTTGTCATCTGCTATTATTTCACATAAATACTTATCTGGAGCTAAGCTCAGATTTATTTTTACTTCTTGCTGCTGAACACCACTAAACCAGGCAAAGTGTCATTCAGTAAGTTAATTATTGGGTAATTCGTACATGTTTGTTTGGTTGATTCCTCTGTAACCATAAAAAATGTGAATATTTCAGTCTTCAGACCTTCTTAATTATAGAATTTTTGACGATTTCAGACTTGACAAAGAATAACAACTTACTGCACCACTGTCATACATCAAAATGTGTTGATTTCATTCTCTCGACCTTAAAACCACACATGACACTCCTCTTGTGGTGTCTGTAATATCTTGTGGTTGCAACTGGTGTTGAAAACATGCACAAGAAAGGTGTGAGTCTAAGTATATATGTGTAAAAACTGAAAACAAGTCTGACCTAGCTGCGTCAAAGTAGCTGTTTTGTTTGTACCAACATAACTGTGACATTTCTCAAGAGATTTATGCCACATTTATGTAATCATCCAGTTTTTTTTTTCTAAGAACTGTGGCAGGTACCTCTGTGTAGAGCAAGTCAACAAATAACAAGCAGACCACAGCTGACACATTTTGAGGTTTTAGACTAGAACACTCAGTTTTGGTAGTAAAACATTTTATTAATTAAAATGAATCTAGTGCAACATGATCATAAATTAAAGTGATTATGCCACAACATTTGCACAAAAATAAAGAATTTTAGTGTAAAGGAAGAAATTTTGTAAAACACTTAACCCTATAACCACATTTTAACACATAAGAACCATCTACCAAACTGAAATTTTGTAGAAAACTCCAAAAAGAGAGAATATAGGACAGCCACAATCAGGACAAGCACAAGTTTAAATGGCTTGCTGCCTGCCACCCAGATAATCAGCCACCCAAAGCTGCTACTGCCCATCAAGCTACAAAAAACAGCTGTATATCCTCAACTCAGCAGGACAAAAACACATTAGGAACTCTAACCTGAAAACTAGAGCAACTCACAAACTCCCAAATGGAGAGGAAGACTTTCTTCGGTATCTGAGAGTACATTGAGCTTGTTATCGTACCCTAGAGGCAAATGTTCAGTGTTTTGTGTGTCTCTAAAAATTCCTGTGACTGAGTTCTGTAATAGTAGGATAGTTGAGAGAGGTTCAAGAGTTATATTTGGTCAATCATTCTCATTAAATATTTAGAACTTTTACACTTATTCTTCCATATAATCAGTCCTCATGCCAAAATGCCAGGCACAGACTTGCTTCACCTTGAACCAACATACAGTGCCACTTGAAAGTTTGTGAACCCCTTGCAGAATCTGTGAAAATGTGAGTAATTTTTAACAAAATAAGAGAGATCATATAAAATGCATGTTATTTTTTAATTAGTACTGTCCTGAGTAAGATATTTTACATAAAAGATGTTTACATTTAGTCCACAAGACAAAAAATAGCTGAAATTATTCAAATAACCCCATGCAAAAGTTTGTGAACCGTTGGTTCTTAATACTGTGTGTGGTTACCTGGATGATCCACGACTGTTTTTTGTTTTGTGATGGTTGTTCATGAGTCCCTTGTTTGTTCTGAACAGTTAAACTGAGCACTGCTCTTCAGAAAAATCCTCCATGTCCTGCGGAATCTTCAGGTTTCCAGCATCTTTTGCATATTTGAACCCTTTCCAGCAGTGACTGTATGATTTTGAGATCCATCTTTTCACACTGAGGATAATTGAGGGACTCAAACACAATTATTAAAAAAAGGTTCAAACATTCACTGATGGTCCTGAAGGAAACACAATGCATTAAGAGCCAGGGGGTGAAAACTTTTGAACAGGATGAAGATGTCCAAATTTTTCTTATTTTGTTGAAATATAATTTTTTTCCATTTAGTACTGCCCTTCGGAAGCAAGGGAAGATACTTGCATGTTTCCCGGAAAACAAATTAAGTACAATTTTCCTTGATCTTCAAATTCAAAAAGTTTTCACCCCCTGGCTTTTAATGCATCGTATTTCCTTCAGGAGCATCAGTGAATGTTTGAACCTTTTTTAATAGTTTAATTTAAGTGATTTTCTTATTATTGCAAAAATCAAGTAATGGCATTGCTATGTGTCATTGCTAGGCCCAGACAGAATTTGCTGCCTTTTAAAATAGAATTTCTGCAATTTTGATGAAAAATTCTGCACAGTGGATTTAATGGACATGATAAAATGTGTTATTTGAAAATGAGAGCACTACACTTTTATTAGTGTCTGAAAGGATAATCAAATTAGGAGAATATTTAATAAACATGCACAAAAGCAAAGGGGACTTGATCATTTTAAAACTCACAGAAGGCCCAATTTAACAGAAATCTATGGCATTTTTGCAGACGTAGTTTCTGTGTGGGCCTAGCTATCAGCATATACATACACAAGCAGGAAGTGCCGGTTGTTATGTTAAAAGGAAGTTCACCTAGACAGTTACAGATCGCTGATGAATATCCATATCTATTTATATCTGGTGATATTTGATTGGTTTCTGAATGACAACGTTATGTGTATTAAGTGTGAACTGATAAATCTAAACCTATGAAAACCTTATGGTTTTATTTCTCTATTTGTATTAGAAAATACATTGTCCTTGAAGGGAATGTTTTTTGAATCTTCTATTAGCCTAAAAGTGTTTTGCATCTGACCGAGGATGACTTTCACTCTAAAGTGAAAGAAAGATGCAGATGCATAGAGTGAAAATACAACAGAACAAAAGGAAACAGATTAGCATAACCGCAAAAACCCTCTTGCGCAGGCACCAGTTCACACATAACAAGCTGTTCAGTAAACAACATTCTCCAGTTCTAATAAATACTCACCATTTACCACAATGTGAGCAGACTTCACCTTTTCATAATCATCATGCACAAGGTCAAGAGCCAGAGGTGCAACTGTGCAAACTGCAGCAGAAAACACTGGCACAACCTTGTGATTCAATATGCTTCATTCTGTAGAAATTCTGTGGAAATTTTAAAACTTGGTAACAAAGGCAAGTTTGTTAGGTACTTTTCTTTGCAGGGTATTATTATCACAATGCACGTCAAGTGCAGCAGAACTCAGCAGCCGTACACAATAGAACAGAGCGTCATGCAGAACTAACGTTGCTGACGGCAATCAATGGCACTCAATTGTCCCAAGTTCTGCTTTTGTTTAAATACCCAGAGCCATTCCTACATTCACTTATTGGATCATCATCGAAAGCTGTCAGTGTGATGTAAAAGGAGTTGTGCATGACCTTAAAGGCCTTAAAGGACAAACTCTGATCAAGGTCAATGCTACACTCATTTTTTGACATGTTTTCTGATTCAAATGTTGATGCAGGCTGATAAGTCAGACAGTCTCATTATGCTGTCAATGTAAAGGTTACAGATTTGAATACAGATAAGAATTCAATCTTTAATAACTGTAAAGTCGCTGAGATCCCCTCCTCCCATCACTGTTCCTGTGAAAGAAAGTGTGCAGTTCCAGAGGGACCGTCCCTGCAATCAGCATATGCGTCACTTTGATTAAAAAGCATCTGCTAAACAACAAGAAACAAGTTTCACAGAAAAGAACTGAGGCATTTGATTAGATGTTATTCTGTGCTAGAGTAAAAATCCTTCACTTGATTAGAAAGTGAAAGTTTATTTTACCTTAAATATTTATGCAACTTTATAAGGTTTATTGTTTGGTTAAGCAAGTGGAGGCAAAGAGTGAGGGGAAAAAATTATTATTATTTTTTTATTATTATTTTATTTCTTATGTTACAAAAAAGCTGTTTGTGACAAAAAATAATAATAATAATAATAATAAACCCAGAAAATTTTTCATGTGCGGAATGAATATGTTAAAGAAATAATAGAAATATGTTAAAAGCACATGTCATGCATACCTATCATGTAGGTACATTTGAGATGACAAATCTAACCATTCAAAACCAAGGAAAATAAAACATGAGCAACAAAAGAGATGTGCCAGAACAAAAACAAGGCAGAATAAAACATCATTTTAAAATATGCTACAATTTTAATAAAATAAAATAAAATAAAATAAAATAAAATAAAATAAAATAAAATAAAATAAAATTAAGCAACAAAACACCAGAATGTGCCAGAACAAAAGCATGGCAGAATGCAGAGCTCTCCTGATTCCATAATGTTCTCTCTCCCTTTCTGGCAGAGCTCAGTGAAGCAATATGTTTGAGATGTGGGGCACTGGACCTCACCCAAACAGTCAAGGTGATGAATCTGTGCCCACTGCAGCTGGAATGCAGCACTGCCTAATGACAGACACTGGGAACAGGAAGCAAAAAAAAAAACAAAAAAAAAATCTGTTTTATCAAAATCTGCTTGCATATTAACATTATAATGGTAGTTCTGCTTGTTGGTGCCATAAACACCACCTAGAACATCTAGAAAAAAAGTAAATATATCTTATATCATCACGTGCTGCAATATTTGGTCAAAAAAAATCATATTATCACATTTAGCAGCTGTATGTTTCTGAATAAGAAACTCAGATCGTCTGCAAAGCATAATATTCATAATGAGACCACAGGTGTACCTCACCAGAGTACACCTCAGATTTCAATGGAAAGAAGTGTTAATGTATGTCAACCATGCTAAACGCACAACCCATTTATAGATGCATCCTGTGGAAACGTATCTCAACATAGACACCTGTGTTTGTGACACACAATGTTTGTTTACAGCCTCTTTGCTATCAGAGTTCTTTGTGTACTGTTGTTTCCTTGCGTTGGATTGTTTCTATGCAGCATGGCCTTTTTCTGATATGTCAGCTTCCTGTTGACTTTTGCGGTTAACATACACACTGCAAAGTGAGATCATCATCATTCAAGACTAAAATAGCTGAAATGTTTTTCCAACCACTTTCTTTTCCATCGAGCAGGTCACATGGTTTGAACTTGTGAGTGTTGCAGACAGAAGTCTGGTGACAAATACTTCCACGTTTTTCAGCTACTTCCACAACTTCTAGCTCTATAACTAATTCAAGATTAATTTTATATGATGACTCATAGACATTTAGTGTTAAATATTAAATATTTTCTATGTATTTCTTAGTCTCAAGGAAATCTGACCTTTTGTACAAAGAATATAACTGAAAAATAGTACAGAATTTCTAAATATTTCTCTATATTTCATAACTTTTCTTGTTCAAAAAACTGAAAATAATCGGAAATCTTCTGTTTATCGCCAATTTAAATAAAAACTAGATTTTCATTGTTAATTTTGGAGCTCCTGCTGTTTGGTTACAGGAATACACGTTATGGTGATTAAGACAATGCAAATCATTTAGTAAAACATCAGCTAAGAGAAACAAATGTAACAAAAGTCATTGCATCACCAAAACCAGAGTGATGATCAAAAGATACCGAGGTACAAACCCAGAGAATTCCCTACCCTCTTGAAAGGCATCAACGAGGCATGACTCTAATGAATATGACAAATCAAATAAACACTAAAAGACACTATTTTTAATGTACAAATCCTACTTTTAGAAATTGTGGTTTGTTTCTTTGAAATGGTTTACACAGTGTAAGTAATGGATATACTGTGGTTCAAAAGTTCAGGGTCAATAGTTTATAATACTTTTGTTTAGCAAGGATGCACTAAACTGATCAAAAATGACAGTAAATACATCCTTCTAGAATACTGAAGGAAAAAAGTATCACGGTTTCCACAAAAAATTTAAGAAACACCTTCTCACGGCAATTGGCACATATTGTATGAGTTGGCTAATTTGTACAAATTCGCAGGATCTCACTATGAATTCATATGATTTGTGAAAAATCATCCGTATTTTTTTTCCATAGGAATTCATACGAAAGACCACACTTAACTCCGCCCCTAAACCTACCACTCACAGAAATCATACAAAATCGTAAGAGTGAGGTCGTACAGATTCATACGAATTAGCCATCTCGTAAAATATGTACGAATTGGTCGTGAGATAGCATTGCTGAAAATTCAGTTTTGCCAAAAAACTTGAAAATCCTAAGACAAACTGTTTTTTTTTACAAGATTAAATAGAAGAAATATTTACTATATTATCTTAGTAATTTATTATTTTATTTTATTTTATTTTATAATTATAATAACATTAATTTAACTAAATAAATTAAATAAATTAAAAATTCATTTTAAATATTAAAAAATAATTTTAAATACTAAAATTATTTATGTATTATTTTAATAATACATAATAATAATTTTAAGTTATTTTAAACTGTAATAACATTTCACGATATTACTGTTTTTACTATATTTTTGATCAAATACATCTTACCGACCCCAACATTTCGTACAAAATCGTAAGAGTAAGGTCGTATGTCACAGTCATGTCTGTCGTGTGTGTCATGTGTTTCCCTCCTTGCCCTTATTTGGTCCTTCCTGTTCCTGTCCTCGTCAAGTTTGATTGTTTATGATTTCTTTCAGGTGTGTGAAAGTGAAAGTGAAAGTGAAAGTCGAAAGTCGTGACGTATTGTCAAGTATGGTGACCCATACTCGAAATTGGTGCTCTGCATTTAACCCATCCAAGTGCACACACACAGCAGTGAATAGTGAACAAACGCACACACACACACCGTGAACACACACCCGGAGCAGTGGGCAGCCATTGCTCCAGCGCCCGGGGAGCAATTGGGGGTTCGGTGCCTTGCTCAAGGGCACCTCAGTCATGGTATCGAAGGCAGAGAGAGTGCTGTTCATTCACAATCCCCACCTTCAATTCCTGCCGGTGTGAGAATCGAACCGGCAACCTTCAGGTTACAAGCCCAACTCTCTAACCATTAGGCCATGACTTCCCGAATTTTCAGGGGAGAGCGCGAACGCAGTCCCCCACTACCATAAATTATGCAGTCGAGATTCCCACATTTGGGGAATTCGCAGGGATCAGCACGACCGGAGTGCAATGGCCGAGCCTCATCCTGGGTGAACCGCCTTCTTGATCATGGTGTCTCCCCTGCCAGGTAAGTAATTCGTACGTTTAATTATCATGTGTATTTAGTTCCTGCCTGTTCTGTTCATTTTGGTCTGGTCTACTCGTTACTCTGCGGTGTTCCTGTGTGTCAGCCCTGCCTTGTCTTGCCTAGTCTTGTTTGGATTTTATTAAAGACTGTATTTTGAGTTCACCTTCGTCTCCACGCTTCCCTCGTGTGTGCACCGTGACATCTCGTAAAATGCGTACGAATTGGTCGTGAGATAGTGTTGCTTCCAACATTGATGATTTCTGAAGGATCATGTGACACTGAAGACTGGAGCAATGGCTGCCGAAAATTGAGCTTTGCCATCACAGGAATAAATCACAAATTTATTTTAAATATTAAAAAATCGTTTTAAATAGTTTTAGGTTATTCTAAACTAATAATATTGCACAATATTACTGGTTTACTGTATTTTTGATCAAATAAATCTTACCGACCCCAACATTTTGAACTGTATTGCATATCCACTGTCCATCTATTGTATCATCCACTAACCATTCAACACTATATGTCACCAATCAGACCAAAAACCAAAAATGACTTTGTTAGACTTGATTTAATTTGGTATGTGTTTAAAATCACACCTAATACTCACTCCTAAACCACACACATAGTACTACAATGAACTCAGTCACGTTAATGTCATTCCAAACATCACAATAATACAACAAGCAAGTTATATGGGTAACCGTCAAACTGGTTGCATTATGGCCTAAAAATTATAAAAAGCTTTAAAGAATGTGAATACTCAATGTACAAAGTGGTTAAACCTGTATTCCTTTAACAGGTGTGGCTGAAGTTTCAGGATGAGAGGAAATCCAATATCATTAGTCAGCAGAAACAAACATAAAGACTGAAACTACCACATTATCGGCCTTACAGCTTAAGGAAACATCTGTTCGTCTTTGGATCTCCTGCAGTGGAAGACGTCACCCAGACGTCAGGCTGTAATCCAGTTCAGAGGGGTCAGTGTAAAGCGACGGACATCACTGGATCCTCAGGACCTGAAAGCCTTTTACTCATTTCCTGAGTCCAGTCTTCTAACGGGGTTATTTTTAGTGCGCTGTGATTCACTTGTAAGTCCAGTTTGGAGAATTCAGGCCAATTACTAATTTCAAGGCAGAAATGGTAAACAGACACGGATTTATGAGGAATATGCCGTCAGAAAGAGATTATTATAGATTAATAGGGCAGAAGGTCAGCTCTTCATTTAGAATGAAGCAAAATGAAAGTTTTTCAGCCCTGATCAAAGGTCTTTCATTCAGTCGATGTTAACAGCTTTACCCTAAATGACATTCTTGGACAGATTGGCAGAAATGGAGCTCAGTGACTCTAATAAGATGATGTAATGGACTTACACAGCAATACAAGACCATGTTGATTCTCAATCCACTATGATTAGCCTTGGGACCAGGCTGGTCAATGTAAACTCGTAATTTAAAACATTCATCACTTATAAAAGCAGCGCTGGATAAAGGACGGCTGATGTAAGCAGCCACAGCCTACATAAATGCAAAGAACTACTGTTTTTTAGCACAAGTGTTTGCTGTATTATGGCACCTATCAGTGAAATCTCTGAGGCTTGTGACAGCCCCAGGCACATTAGCACTCCTTGGACAAGCACAGATGTTGTTTTGGCGTTTGAGAGAACTGAAGCATGACTGCATGGGCTTTAACGGCTCTGAGGACAGATGCTGACAGCCCGCACTTTAAATGGTGAAAACAGCCAGATGCATATTTGTCTCACCACAACTCAGGACTGTGAGTGTGAAATGGTGGTGAAAGTGGTCTACTGAACTAGTATTTGATTGTTCTAATAACTATCAGTCATAGACAAACAAGGGAGCACCTATTGTAGCATATACTGTAAGATTGTGGTATCTTATATGTAATCTTGTTTTTTTTTTGTTTTTTTTTTGAAGATTTTTTAAAATTAAGACATATCACAATTATAAAATAAAATAAAATAAGAAATTACTAAGATAATAGAGTAAATATTTATTATATTTAATCTTGTAAAAAGATTAAATGAAGACATTTTTTATGAAGACATGCTATGAAAAATGAAATAAAATTAAATTAAATTAAATTAAATTAAATTAAATTAAATTAAATTAAATTAAATTAAATGTATTAAATATTAATGTATTAATATTATGTATTAAATATTTCTTTCATTTAACCTTGTAAAAAACAGAAAGTTTTATGCCTTTGAAGTTTTTTTTTCATTAAGAGATGTTATGACAACTAAAATAAAATAAAATAAATAAAACTAAATAAAACATAAAACATAAATAAAATAAAATAAAATTTTGTAAATATTTCTTTCATTTAATCTTGTAACAAAAACAGGTTATATTCATTTTTTTATTAAGACATGTTATAACAATTAAAATAAAATAAATAAATAAATAAATAAAACATAAAATAAAATAAAATAAAATAAAATGTATTATGTATTAAATATTTCTTTCATTTAACCTTGTAAAAAACAGAAAGTTTTATGCCTTTGAAGTTTTTTTTTCATTAAGACATGTTATGACAACTAAAATAAAATAAAATAAATAAAACTAAATAAAACATAAAACATAAATAAAATAAAATTTTGTAAATATTTCTTTCATTTAATCTTGTAAAAAAAAACAGGTTTTATTCATTTTTTTATTAAGACATGTTATAACAATTAAAATAAATTAAAATAAAATAAAATAAAATAAAATAAAATAAAATAAAACAAAACTTACTGGACTGACCATTCTTTCAGGTTGTTTCCCTGCCTATGGCCTGAGAAGCTAGGATAGGTTTCAGCATCCCTGCAACCCTACAGGACATACAGTGTGGAGAATGGATGGGTGGGGACAAGACAAGACAAGACAAGACAAGACAAGACAAGATAACAAAACAAAACAAAACAAAACAAAACAAAACAAAACAAAACAAAATAAAATAAAATAAAATAAATAAAAAATAATGTAGTAAATTTTCAAAAAAAAAAAAAAAAAATCACAGTGATCCCACCGTGGCACACAGACATCTACATAATTTAAACATACTGTAATATTAATGTCAACCTTCCATATATTTATTTTAGGCATAGCTGACATCTCTCCATGTTTGATACTGCCATTCCCCTTCCCTCCCATTCCCAATTTTCCCATAATTATAGACCCACATCATAAAAAGTTTCCTCCTTTGGCCTAAAATAGAGCAACTGGAAATATAGTCATGTCATTCATTGAACACACACATGCTACAAATAGACTCCAATGACAGAGCAGGAGTTATGGGCAGGTCAGGAGTGAACACTTGAAAGCAGAGCAATGGCATGAGTCAAAACCTTTGACACGAATCCATTCATTCCACATTCTTTACACACTCTCTCTCTCTCTGTAATGTGATCGCTTCAAGCCTTGAGCAACACTACAGTCAGTGTGGCATGATACGATGTCACTAATATCCAAAAGTAAACGATTTGTGTGTGTGTGTGTGTGTGTGTGTGTGTGTGTGTGTGTGTGTGTGTAATAGAGTAAATTCTACCACATAATTCCCTGTGTCATTTTGTCTAATGATGCTAATGATGGATGCAGATATTGAGGGGTGACCCAAAATTGCAATTAGCTATTATATTTTCAGGTGAGGCTAACATTAAAACTAGCCATGATGTTTTAACAACAAACATAGTTTCAGTTGACTGAGGAAGTTAGCTGTTTTTTTTTTTGTTTGGGTTTTTTTTTTTTTGCTTGTTTTTTTTTTTTTTTTTTTTTTTTGGAATGTACAATGACATTATGTGATGACAAAAGTGAATTTGCACTCACAAATTTCCCTGTCAGCTGACTTTCCATTCGTCACCATCATGAGAGAAATGACTTTTTAGGACATCAAGTGACTTTCGTCCCTTTTAAATTTGATTTTTAAATCACATAATTTTACCACAAGAAATGTCCCTATAGTTCCTAATAATTTCCCCCCTCTTCCATTGAAAAACATTTTGATATACTAAATAAAGTGAATAGTACTTTTACTCACATACTGTACTAATATATCATCGATTTGAGTTTTCAAATTTTCATTTTGAAGAATCAAAATATATGACTTTTAATAAATATTTTCATGATCTCTCTTTCCAGTGTCAGTTCCTAGATGTAAGATGGTAATGTATTTTCCATAGGTAATATCTTTATGGGTAATGATCCCACATAAGTTAGTTCTACATACATAAATATTCATGTCTGAGATTGTAGGTGAATAATAAAATATTAAAACATTACTTATTTTCACACGTAGGCTATTTATTTCCACATTTATCAATAAGTGCTGATGCTAAGTGCTTCTTTCGTTCTTCTTCTATTATAGAATCCACTTTCTACAACAGTTATGAAGATAATAAGTGACTTCTCAGATCAGCTCAGATGATCAGCGCTTCTTATTTCAATAAACAGGCACCAGCGACATCTCGTGGGCGGTGGAAGTAATGACCAGTTGCCATAGAGACAGCGAAACAACATCACTCTTCCGCGAGTTATAATGCGGTCAACTGAGGAGAAAACTGTACTTTTATGTGCTTTAGATGATGATGTAGAGGGCCTTAAGAGTCTTTTGGAAAGCAAGAGTGCCGACGATACTCAGCAATCGGAGAATATTTTGTGGGAAACAGATGAGGTGGGAAGAAATGCGCTGTTTTGGACGGAGCGGCATCGTGCGCGAGCTCGTGCAGAACGGCGCTGAAGTTAATCAACTCACAGCTCGCGGTAATTAGCGATCAAAATTACTTGTAGGCCTAATTTAAAAAATACTTATAACTTGTCCACTTTAACACCTACAGTAAATGTTTTTGTAGATGAAAACTAAAGCCTGAACCGGTTTGCTGGTCTGAGGTGATTTAACCCTAGTGTTGGGGTCATACTTATTAAAACAGACTGAAGACAATTAAGCCTAACATATTTTAATAAAATATCCCCCGGTTTCACAGACACGGCTTAAGCCTAGTCCTAGACTAAAATGTAAGTCTGAGCTGTTTCAACTGAAAGAAACTTACACTGACTGATCTTAAAATATATCAGTGCCTTTGTTTTGTCTCTAGATGCACATCTGTAATGTTTTTTTTTTTTTTTTTTTCCTAAGCACATTTATAAAAATTGCTTAAATGTCTTAATTGAACTTTGATCTAATCCTGGCTTAGTCTAAGCCCCGTCTGTGAAACCCGGCCTAAGTGTACTATATTTCAGTAATATTGTTTCTTTAATATTTTGCATTTTATATTCACCTCTAAATTATGCCCCATTTGTTCCTATATAAAATACAAATATTGGAGATTTTCATATAGCCTATAGCCTACTGAGTTCACCAAATATTTTTGGTCTAAAATGTCAGAGGACCATCAGAGGGTTAAGTTTCTGAGCCTGAAAAATGCCCAAAACCCGTCTGAAACCAGCCTGGCCAAGACCTGCAAACCAGCTTTAGTTCACTGTCAATGGACCAGTGTTTTAATTAACATAGGCCTATAGTAACAGAATTTACAAGCTGTTGCACTAAAAACAATTTGATTATAAATATGGTTCACTGTTACTGTAGGCTACTCACCATTGCATTATTCTACCATGTGGGGTCAGCTGGACACTTTAAAAACTTTGGTTGAGCTCAATGCTGATTTTGAAGCTATCAGTTTCCGTGGAGAGAAGGCTGTTGATGTGGCCCGACGTTATGACAAACTGGACTGCGCAGAGTATCTAGCATGGGCTGGTGAGAAAATGAAACATTTCAGCACATATACTAGAGTCAAATCTTCTTATGATTAGGGCAAATGGTGATTTTTTTCCTCCTAACAGAGGCCAAACAAAGTTTGCAAGCATTAATACAAGATGTCAGAGACATTATAGCTGATCCATAGAAAATTCAAGGGAAACTCAATAAGGAGGACAAGGTAAGTGATTATTTATTAGATCCTTAGTGAAGCAGTTTCAGATTGTCTAACATTTTTAGCAAACCCAAAAGTACACATTCACTAATCACTGTTTGTGTGTTGCTAATATATATAGACCATGTGTACAAACAACTGTGCTGCAAAATCTGACTGGATACACAACACCAAAAATGCAACAATGCAAGACTTCATCAAACAGAAGAAGCACCTTGAAGACGTACTGGAACCTATTCTGCTCAAGCTTAACACACAATGTGAGAACGGATCTAAACTAACATTTTGGTATTTTACTTCATTCAGTATCAAATAGTGCAAAATTAATGTAAATTTTTCATTTAACCCAGGACATTTTTACAATGCATGCTTATAAATTTTTACAATGCATGCACAAATATCTTTTTTTTTTTTTTTATCAGGACATTTTTACAAAAAATGTCCTGATAAAAAAAAAAAAGATATTTGTGTTTTATTTTATTTTATTTTATATTTTATTTTTATTTTAAATCCCTAAATAATGTTTCTGGATTCTTATTTATTCACAGCTGAAGCCACAACAAAGACAAGAAAGCCTTAGAACTGCACTGCACAGAGGCATTTTGTCAATCAAATGACAATAAATATATTTACAAAAAATGGTTACATTTACTCAATACATGTTCTGTGTTTAGTCTTTTCAAAGATCAATAATTAGACCCTTAGATGAACATTTTATGATTCCTGCACAGAATTGCAACACAATTTTATTTGGAAAATTTAAAAAAAAAAAAAAAACTGAAAACTTACTTTTAATTGCTATTTAATTAATGTTTAATTTAGAGCATACATTGTACATGTTATAATTATTTACTGATAAAGAGAATGAAGTTCATATAAACAAGCAAAAATCATTGGGATAAATTTATACATTTGTATAGTCTAAAACAGAGGTCGGCAACCTACCAACAGTGGCACGCAGAGAGATAAGCGCTGGCACGCGAGCAATAGGGAAAACTACATTTTGAGGTAATCACTTCTCATAGTCACACAGTCTGTTAGGAGCTATAAATACTGATCTTTATTATGTTACGTGCAGGGAAAAACACGAACTTCTGCGCTGTCGAGTCGGTCGCGCCTATGAGGGTCAGCGCGGGGCAAACTCTTAATACCGCGCTGTTTATCGTCCCACTTTCGGTGTGTTTGGCTTCCCATACTAGTGGTGTGTGTGTGTGTGTGTGCGCGTGCGCGCGCGCCAATCAATTAAAGCTGTTATTCAATAAACTTTTGAAAAGTTTAAAAAAACTATTTAGGAAAAAATCTTAAGAAACTATTTGCATGAAAATCAACCATTGTTTTTTTTTTTTTTTATCGTATCATTTAAAAAATGTTTATGTACTGTATAAATCCAGAATGCATTAAAAAAGGGAGGATGGGGGTGGTAGGCTATTGGCACAGTGATTAACCAGAAAAATTAAAAATGGCAAGTCATGCAGAAAAGGTTCTTGTGAAAGATGTTCTTGTGATGCGCGTAATGAACACTGGGTGGAGACAGAGGCCGCCTTTCATGTTCCGCTAAATTATCTCTCAATATCTCCAAAATTGAATATTACATGTATTTTTCATTCGGGGTATGTCTACAAAATATGTTATTCAGTAACTAAATGCAACGCCTTTTAATGTCAAATCAAATTAAATACATTTTTATGACATTTTTGCACGAGGGTAACCAGCAGATGTCTCAGAGACTCGATAATCAGTTCACGTCTGTATTACTACGTCGATCGATGCTGTCAAAGTTTCAATTCGTCCTCATTTCACATTCAACAAATACATTGTGTATTTCTGAAATGTTCACTGAATTGTAATTGATGTGTAAATGTAGTAAAACCTGCCTGAAGCGGTTTAAAACTTAAATGTGTGCCGATCGAGTCACTCGGCCATCCTTTAGTTTCCCCTGAATCCCAGCGCACAGGCTGGCGATGGCATGTGATTGAGGTGGAAAAGCGGTCTGGATTTTGAAGTGTGAAAAGGGCTGTCTGCCCTCACCACAGGACCGGGAGGAAGGGAGGGAGGCAGTCCCAAACAACGAGTCACACTTAAAGTGGACGACAGAACAATAAACTCATATTTGCTTTTATTTTGATGATTTTTGCCGCAAGGACAATGCAGTAAACTCCTGCCGTCGATCCAGGAAAACGGACGCCTGGATTCATTCAGTTATTACTGACCTGACTCATGGACACAGACAAGAAACAGCAGTCCATCCGAATATAACTTCAAGAACTGCTGCTTGTTGCTTCTGTTTTAACTTTTGGCTTCTTAAGAAAACTAGGGTGAACTGAAACGTTGCACTTTTTCGTATTTTTATGGTTTGATAAGTGTTTAAATACACTATCAAAGCTTTTTTTTTATCCGTATTTCATTTTATTGTATTTTATTGCCGACTGCGTAGCTACAGTGCTCAGTAATGTAAACATAGATTAGAGTCGCGCGTTCATAATTTATATTCCAACTGTGAAACAAAGAAAAATATGGGAAACTCCAAACGTTTAGTTTGAACATTGTCATACTACTGTCGCTAGTTTATTATCCGGGTTCATTTAAACTCTTTTTAGCTGTATGGTTTGAAAGAAAACCAACACAAACGAACGGAAAACACTGTGACTGAGGCTCTCCTGCCACGCGCGTGGAAATCCGCCGGACTGGAGTCTGTACCTGGACGGTACCCTGGAGGTGTATCGAGCATGGAGACGGATTCAGTAACCGCTGGCGACGTGGACTCGGTTCAGGGAGGCATGATGTCTTTAGACCCAGTGGTCGATGGGATTTTGATGGACTCGTTTTGCCAGCATCAGGGATGGGTGCGAGTGTACGGTAAGTGATATTCAGTGGCCGCGCTGGCTTCAGATCTGTTCACCTTAACACCTCGGTGATATAAACCAAGAAGAGGTGCTTAAAATATCATTTTGAGCTGGAATACATTAAATAACCAAATAATCTGGGGTTTTATTTTCTAATTCTAGGGAATTTAGAGTCTTGTGTTAACCGAATCATTGTCAGACAGGACTGTTTATGGCAAGCCGCTTTAACATTTAGCCAGGGGGGATTTCTAGCCTTTCATCAACCCCCACCTCCCATTAAGTCGCCCGATATTCAGATTTTATTGAAGTACACTTATGGATATATTTATGTGAATAAAAACAATCAAACTACCCACACACAATAAAGTGTGTCATTGCTGACAAACGAGAGAAGACATATGCAAATTTTGTTTCCTACAGTGGATTGTAGGTAAATCTCCACATCAGTCAGTGCTCCATTTGTTTTATTTATCTCTATTGTCAGACAGAGATTTATCATTTTCTTGGGACACAGAGGTCTTTCACTGGTTCTTGTTCTTCAGTTGAACGGGTCTAGCAACACCCCGTTCCTTAATTGTTCGTAGGTAATTGTTCATTATGTGGTAGCACTTATTCCAGTAGTGACTAGTACTTGTTCAGTTAGTCAGTATTACTTGAACGTTATATAAGTGTTTATTCTTCTGCTCCAAGACAATCCCAATACTAGTAACTATGACATTGAAACAAATGGCATGATTTGCATTTTAATTATATAGGGGTCTGTTGATCAGATATAAACTATTCACTTTCAACTCAATTTTATAGTAATTGCTAGTTCCATATTACGTGTTTTTTTTTTTCTTCTGGTAATTATTTTAGTACTTATTCCTTAGTTTCTGTAGCTATTCAAATAATCACTACTTGTATATATTCTTTTTTTTTTTTTTTTTTTTTTAAGTAACAATTAGCAATATATCCTAGCTGGAATTTCATAGTTGATTTATGAACCACAGATTTACGGAAGAGTTATTAGTTGAACAAATACTGGTCACTGTTGGATTATTTACTGATATGAGTAACATTAAATAGCAGCTGGTTAGTTTTATGGAATATTACATATTAAAATCAAATGTTAAAGTGGCTTGCCATAGTACCACAGCTCTAATAGAAACATGTTGGCTTAATGGTTCATTTTCCTTCCTGTTTGTGACTTATACTATACATTTTCAAATTCAAAAGATACTAGGTTAAGTCATATTATACATTATACAGTGTATGTCTGATGGTACAATAAATTTTGTGTGATTTGTTTTAACTGTAGTGTAATTTGTAGAGAAACAGTGACATGAACGTATGATAGATTTCAATATGTGTAATACGATTTGCAGTTAAGGGTAGGGCTGTGTGGAATATCCTGGTTACACATAATGGGTTTGAATGTTGATCTGGTTGTGGATGATTATGTCTCCTAGTTGTAATAGGAGACGGGGTGCAATAGGGAATAGAAAAGGTTTTATCACATTGTTGACAAACATGAAAATGCGTTCTTGTCACGATTTCAATTAGAGTTTTAATAGGGGTTGTTAGTTTGTTAATGCACATGCACAATTTTAATTCTGATTTACAAGACGGCGTAATAGTAACCCATGGTTACTGATTATGTTTCCAGATCTGTGTTGTTAAATAAAGCTTCTTTAAGGCTGTGTGCACCCTATAGACATGTTGCCAGGGGCTGTTGTCATGGCAGCCTGTTGTCTTCGTATTTAAGGATGTAAGTCGAAACCAGGGACTTCACATGAAATACAGGACATGCAGTTCTGTCCACCCACTGCCACTGACTCCTCATCTCATTTTCCATCCCCACTAATTCTGAGCTGAACCAACTAAAATCAAGTTCTAAAAATTATTATATAGATCAACCAACAAATTAAAGGTTAAGTTCCCTTTAAAATAAAACGTGTTATAATTTACTCTCAACCTCATGTCATTCCAAACCTATATTATTTTCTTTCTTCTGTGGAGCATGAGGAAAAATGGAGAAATTTTACAAGATCTTATTTTCCATGCGCTTAAAATGAATGGGAGCTGAAGTTTCAAGCTTCAAAAAGGACAAAAGGCACCATAAATGTATAAGAAAATTGGTCCATTTGACTTGTGGACATGTTCCGTGTTTTCTGAAATCATAATTTTGACATGTTAAGTAGCGATTCCTGATTTGTTCAAGAATCATTCTTTTGAGACAAATCTTGAAATGCTAATCAAGTTCACAAAACAAGTCTAGATTTTGAATCAGACTGATTCAATGAGTGAACTCACTGTATACAATGAACAATCAATGAATAGTCAAGCTATTTTATGATTTCACCAGACTTGGAATATAGTCACACAGACAACCTTTATGATACTTTTATAGCATTTAGAAATCAGCGACCATCACGGTCTTTCAAATAACTCCTTTTGTGTTCCACGGAACAAATAAAGTCTTTCGGATTTGGAACGACATGAGGATGAGTAAACTATGACACAATTCTCATTTTGGGTGAACTATCCCTTTGTTTTGAAATACAGAGCAGTTTAATCTTATTTTCCAGGCCCACACTGGGAAAAAGTTCAAATCCAGATGATGTTTTGTAATGTGTGAAGAATTCACGTTTTTTCTGTTCATGTGCTGTCCAATACCCTATGACATAATTTTCATTTCTTTGGTATTAGTCTTTAAATTGCTCCCACTGGTGTAAGCTCAAACTCACAGCGAGACAGAAATGAGTCATTACTGACAGTCAGAGACCAGTCAGACCTCTCACATTAAAGCTGGCCTTAGCATGGATGTCATATCATCCATAATTAAATGACCACAGTAGCTACACACTCATCATGTTAAACATCACTTCCTCAGTTAGAGGGAAGTGAATCACGATTTTAAAATAATTAGCAGAGCAGGGGCTTTAGTTTTGGTGTTGTTCATTCAGTGACTTGTTATTACTAGGAAGTCTAATAGCAATAACAAGTCACTGAATGACACTAATAACTTAACTATTCTGTTTTAGTTCATGTTCCTACCACAGGCTTATTCAAAGGCCATTTGTGTTTTGTAAATGGTGTTTTTGTGCTTTAAATGTGGGGTTTGTATTGCATTGGGCAGCCTAGTCTGTGCACATTTTGGGTTTGTTGTTGCCTGGAGTGAAATTTTGCAAATGTGCTTCCTCCAGTCGTTTACACAAAGCTTGGGGTTGGCGGGTGTGTAGGTAGCCCTGTCAGATTTGGCAACTGTTTGGGCCTGCTGGTTCAAAAAGTTTGCCTACATCCACCGAGCTTCTTACATCATGCTCCTCATATTGAAATGGAAAGGTACGGGACGGTTCTGCCATGATGGATGAAAGTGAATGCTGTTGAATGTTTGTGAAGTTGCTGCTTAGATGTGTTTAATCTTGTAGAGGAAGCTGAGAGAGGGTGGGGAGGGGTGGGAGTGAATGGTGGGATTGTGCTAGCGGCGGACGGCTCAGGATGTGTGCCCCGCCGCACCACCTCCCCTCCGCCCAACGTGAGCCGTTCATTCGTTCATTGTAGCTGTCAGCAGACAGGGCCGGGACTATGATGTAAGCAGACCATTCCGAGAATGACCTCAGTGGACTGGATTCCAAAATTCCAGAGCGGCCGGCACCAGTGTGTTCATCGTAGCATTCCAGAGCTGAAATAGCTCAATAAGGATGCTGGCCGGCTTCTCTCCCACTCACTTCCCTTATGTATCTGTTAAGAATAATGTTTTCCATGCCAACTTGTCTATTCATGGACTTGTTTTGGCCACGGCTGTTCTTTTCAGCGGTGGTTACAAAACATTTCCGTGTTGACTTTAAGTCAGAGAGCAGAGCTGCTAAATTTTAGCAAGTTAGGCTGACATCAGTTAGGGATACACTGCTTAAAATTCTGGCCAACATGATTTTTTAAATGCAATTTTTAGTTAATATTAAAACTCTACACTATTTTGTCAAATGTAAGTTAAAAAAAAAACATTAAGGAACTACTGTTAATGCTACACATGATCACAACATGTGAAAGTATGAAAAATGGATATTCATTTTGAGATGAAGACTGCAAGACTGTATTTATTTGATCAAAAATACAGTAATATAACTGTTTTCTATTTATACTTATTTTAAAATCACGTTATTTTAGAAATGTCTGTAAATTTCATATGATCCTTCAGAAATAATTCTAATATGTTGTTTTAGTGCGCAAGATACATTTTTTATTAATGGTGAAAACTGCTGTGGTGCTTATTTTTTTGTGAGAACTGTGATAATTTTTTAGGATTCTTTGATGAATAAAAAGTTCAGAAGAACAGCATTAATTTGAAATTGAAGTCTTTTGTAACATTATAAATATCTACTGGCACTTTTGATGAATTTAATGCTTCCTTGCTGAATAAAAGTATACTTTTGGAAGGTAGTGTACATATCCACTTTTGATAGCGATAAATGAAACAAATCTCTCATGTTGGCCGATATTTGATCTATGGATCAGTACAGCAGACTAAAATTCAATTGCAAAGTCAGATTTAATTGTTTAAATGACTAAATGTGTCCTTGACTTGCCTCACCATTAATCCCTGATTTTCAGTCTATTAAGCACCTTATAGATAAGGATTAGGCCCTGTTTAATGCGGATTGTGGATGCTCACTTTGTCATTTACTTAGAGAAAGACTCCCGTGTCTCAGCTTATTAAAGGTTTGCTGGAAACAGGGAAAATGAGGAGCTTATCTTCTAGCACTAACTCTCGAGTAACCGACTGGGATAATGACAGTTTTTCAGTGATTTCTGTCACAAAGAGTGATGAGTTGTGTGGAACACATGCTGCCTAGTCAAGATCCTCATCATGTTTGATGCAGTGCCCAGGTACTCCACACCAGCGTGTTGGTGAGTTGCCTGCAGTGCTGAATGTTCAGTTTGAAAAGCCCCTTAATTGGAGAGTACTGAATTGAGTTCACTGTAGTCACAAGAGTTTCACATGCTCGACTCTGATGCTCCAGGCCGCCTGCTTTGCTTCCTCTCCCAAGGCTGGTTCAAAGGTGCCTTTGTCTCCTTAGATCTTCCAAAAGAACATGGTGATAGTTCTGGGCAAGTCATCTGTGTTAAATAAATAAATACTTTTTTTTTTTTTTTTTTTGGATTTGATGCTTTAGTTTTAAGTGTGAATGTTTTGAGGGTCAATAGAGTGCGGCAGTCTGGTGTTTCCCAGGAGACGAAGGCAGGTATCTGTCAGTTCTCCACCCTTTCCTTGCACTCATGGAGAATGAGTGGCTGGAAGACAATGTCCTGGGATTCCAGGCGTTACCTGAAAACACAGGAAGCCCCCTTTCCTGTTTTCAGGCCCATGCCTGATCATTCTTAGATAAATATTTTGCTCCTCGTCTTGCAATAAAACATGATGGTGAAGAACATTATAGTGCCCTGTATTGCCCTCTATGGCTTTCTGGAATACTTTATACTTATTTGTCAGTCACAGCATTCTGTGGTTATATCTTCTGTGGTACATATCTTGTGTATTACTCTGGGTTCTCTTCTCACAAAATAAGGTCATTTCTGATCAATATTTGATGTTCATTTTTTATTTATTTGGGAAGTAGTCATGCAATAAGCAGGATAATGTACAGTAAGGTGGTTGTTATCACAAAATAAACCCTTTCAGGATGATACAAGATCCCTCTGTTTCACTTTGAGGTGCCCAATCACCCTATTGGGACATACTATTATTATCAAAACCTTATTGAACAATATCACTTATACTGTGATGCACTAAATTAAAAATTTATTTTAGTGCATTAAAAATTAAAATGTACATTAAAATAAAAAAATCCATGTTATTTTTTTTTTTAAAAGTAACTACATATACATAAATTGTATTAATTATTATTACTATTTTTTTACTTTCTCTTTTTTTAATAAAATTTCTGTCTTGTATTCATTATAATTAAATATATATAAAATAATATTAAAATGTCTCAGTTTTATGTATTGTCTGTTATTGTTTACCATGTGATTTGTTAACAATTATTTATATATATATATATATATATATATATGTATATAAAGCTGCTGATGTCTAATGATATCTTTTCATTTTATATTTATAATATTTTAATTCCTTTAATTAATGTGATATTTTGCGTGTAGTTTTCAGTCTAAAATGTTTAGTGGGCAAAATCCTGTGCAATGCTACTTTTAGAATTATTGCTACTGTTCAATTAGCTTTGTTTTGATTCCTGAATTTGGTTTGAATTGGTTTCCAGTAACTGATGATTTTGTCACCTGTCTTAAAATTAGCTAATTATTATGGTTACAATTGAACTTTGCTTTAACTTTTTTTTCTTTATAAATGACTTGGGAATGTTTGTTTCAACACCCAGATAACCTTTGCAGCTTGTGTTCTCCCATCTGAACATTAATTCCATGTGCAAGAGATCTCATGAAAGAATTCCTGCCACTCTGGGCTATTGATTAGAGCGTGTCAGCAGACCAATGGCATGTGCTTCCTGCCTGCTCTTTTAAAGACTGATACAGGAGTGTTACTTCCCCCCCTAGGACTCATGGATTGTCAGAATTGATTGGCTTAATTGGTTTGATTGTGATACCACCCCTAAGGTATAACAACATCCTCTTGTTAACCAGCTCATGTCTCCGCATTAAAAAATGCACTGTGGATTTGGTGACTTTGAATTTCTACAGTTGGAATGAGACTCATCTGTGCCTGTAAGTAGGCCAATCCAATTATAATATTCCTCAATTTGTATTTATCCAGTGTAGCTGTGCATTCGGCGATAATTCATTAGAAGTTGCTCAAGGTCGGGCCGTATCCTCCGAGCTGCGTATTCTATTAATTAATTGCTCTCTTGCCCCAGGTTAATGTAACTCATGTGTTTTATCACAGCCCTTTGATGGATGTGATTCATTATGGGTGAGCAGGTCGAATGCAAAAAAAACATCAATAAAGCTTCCACTCATCTGGAATCATCTGAGCCAAGCTGTCAAGAGGGAAGTATATCTTCTCTGGCCTGTATGGTACACCTGCCATTGATAAATATACACATGGTTGGCAGATACGGGGAAGAAAACGAGCAAAATATCCAAAGGGAAACGATAAGTGATGGAGGAACATGAGAAAGACGAGGTGGTCTGATCCAAGATAAACTTTTAGATTCTTTTGTTTAACATTCACCACTACTATAATTGATGACTGCTCATATTTGGTAGCCACTTCCTCGTCGTAAAAGCCTAGATGGTAATTTTCCACCTGTCTGCTCTGATTCACTGTGACCACTCTGAGCAAAAATGCCTGAATAAAATGGATAATAAAAGTGCACGCTGCACTCTGACTTCCACAATCTCATGTTACTGACAGAGACTCATGTGACGCCAAGGTTATTTGATATGCTCTCACAGGAACCAGAGCCCTCAGCGTTTCGTTTTCACCCTCAGCAGCACCTTCACGTTAGTCTGTTCTAAAGCTTTTACCTTTTGGCTTTGTAGGTACACTTAAGGCAACCACATTTATTTAGGAAGGCTTGGCATATGTTAACACTGAGCCTAAAGGGATTTCAACATCATTGTTGCAATAAATTTGGAGCAGGTATTGTAGAGCTCCGGTGTACCCAGTGTTCAGCGAATGCTCCACTAAGCACATATAACGCAATGTCTGTCATTACACAATGGTTCACTTTAGCTGACTTGTTTGAGGAAAGCATGAGGGACTGAATGACATCATGATGCATAACAAGGCCCCTCCCATTAGCAGAGCTAGCGTTTGATTGGTTGACACCAGCTGTGTGTGTCCGTGTGTGCTCTCTTGCATGTCTTTCTCTGGAAGATGGACGGTTGGTAGGTGTAGCTGCTGTTTTGTAGTGGGCTTGATGGGAGCAGTTGCATACCAAGCAATTCTTTTGTCCTTGGTTGCATTTTTCATACTGATTATCATTACAAAAAAAAAATCTTATTACTGCAATGTAAAAGTAAATAATGAAATGGTGTATGCTTTACAAATACATATATTTTTTCACATTACAGTTAATAAAAGACTTTTTTTTAATACAAAATATTTTTTTATATATTTTTGTTTATATATCATAGTAGGCTACCTATAAATGGAAAGGGGAAGTGTTAATAATAATGCAAAAAAAAAAAACACGTTACATATTTTTAAAGTATTTTTGATAGACAGAAAGTTCAAAAGAACTTATTTTTCTATTTTTATGAAATGAAATCTTTTGTAACATTATAAAAGTCTTTACTGTCACTTTTTTATAATTTAATGCAGCCTTGCTGAATAAGTATTCTTTAATTTAAAAAAAAAAAAAAAAAACCTGTGGTGTACATGCTTGACAAGTTGACAGATTTTGTGAGAAATTTTTGTATTTTTGCTGCACAGTTCTTAATTGAAAAATGAACAAGGATAATTGTGGTTTTTACTATAAAGTGATACCACTGTAGTTTTCCTTGCATAACACACAGATCCGACCAATGAAATTCATCGATTTATTCTGAGGAAATCTATTTTTGATAAATCATTTAAAAATGTAAATTGCACTACTTATGTATGCCTTATCAGAATGATCAGTTTTTGCATTCAGCCCATGCTATGTTCATTTTACATATTTTTGGGTCATTCAGTTCATAGTAATATGAATTATTTTGATGGTGGTTTTTTTTTTTTTTTTTTAGGTTAAATTTTGGAACAATTTTGGTTCTTTGTTTGGGTTGCCAATTTTATCTGGGTCGGAAAACCACTGTTCCTTCACTTTAATAGTGAGCCATTACAGACATTATCTCTAATGTGGGTGCCAGGCAATTTCTTTCAGATATGACGGTCAGGTCTTACTCTTTGAATCTTGAAATTACGTGTTTCAGCCTGATGTTGTTATGGAGTGTCTTGTTGATATAGAGGTTCATGTTGTGCGCTGTTTGCTCTGCAAATGACTGGTAAGAGTCACAGATCACACTTCACTGCTTAGCAATGCTGTGCAAGCTGCCAAAAGAGAGCAGAGCACGAATGTAAAGCTAAAGAAAATCTGACTTCCCTTAGTGTGTTTCATGCACTTTGCAGACCCTAAGGATATTAGGCAACTCTGAAAGCCTCATTTGATTCGTTGATCGAGAATGGTTAAATGGGGTCAGGCGCTGCAGGCTCCTCCGAGTCTGACTGACCAAAGACTACTGTGGGAAGCATCCAGAGTTTTACCATGCTAATGTACAGCTACAGTAGCACAATTGAAAAAGCTCTACGGTTACTTCATAAAAGATTTCAGATGCCTATCACTTAGTCTGAGATAAGCCACATTGATGTGGCGCCTTCGCATAAATAGACGTCTGCATCATTAAGGCATTGAAGGTATGTGTATGGGGCGTGTATGTTTGTCGTTCCGTTTGCTTTCAACATTATATATTTGTGTACATTTTGTAAATGCATTGTCAGTCTTGTTTTTGTGCATGTGCATCACCGTGAAATGTCTTTCCAGGTTTTGTATGGGCCATCTCATCTATTTTGCACAAGACCTTTAGTCTTGTTTTTCCACTCAGTCTGTTACTATCTTATCAGGGCTTTGCAGTGAACGTCTTTAGAAAATGGCTCAGCTGGACTGGACACGTACAGTGAGGCAGGTGAAGCCGAGCTCTTGTTCCTGACATCCTTTTCCCATCTTAAAGAGTCCTTTGAGGTACAGACAATAGGACAGCAGTTCTACTCCAAAAGAGAGTCATCATTTTCCTCTTAGTTCTCAAATGTAAAGGGCTATTCTTACACTCTAAAAATGGCTGGGTTAAAAATAACCCAATTGGCAACCCAGCGCTGGGTAAATATTGGACAGAACACATGCTGGGTTAAAGTAACCCAGCATGTTGGTTTACACATTTTAACCCAGCAGGCTGGGTTGTTGAGAAAACCCAAGATATAGTCATTTTTACCATTTGTGTGTTTGCATTTTTGTGTTTCTGGGTTATTCGTGTTGGGTTATTCTCATAATTTTGCCTATGCTTAACAAGACAATCATGGATTAATAAATAATGAAGAATACAGGTTATTTAGACTGTTAAAAATGATTTTTAATGCCAACTGACATGCACAAATGTGTTAAAATTTGTACCAATGACAAACATGCAATTTTCTTTTCTTCTTTTTTTTGTCCAGAAAATGCAAAAATCACAGAAGTACAGTTGCAATAAATAAGAAAATTAGTTCTGAATGACGTGTCCGTTTAACTGTTTAACTATTACATTTTGACATGTTTAACTATTTAAATACACAGTCAAATGACTGTTAGTGACATCACCTCCCAATATAAACACACCCCATAGTATAGTCCCACCCCTGACACAGATTGACAGGTTTCCGTGTAAGGCATCGGAAATTCAAATGCTTAAGAAATTGCGGTTCCATTTGAGTTTTGGTATATTACATGCACAAAACAGAGAGAGTGAAAAAGCAGACGTGGTAATTAATATTGCTATTTAAATATGACAGGCTCATTATTTGTAAGACAAGAGAAATATAGTTACAGTTGCTTTTCCTTTTGAAATGTCAGTCACTGAGTTCACGAAAGTGAAAACGTAAACGGTAATGCAAGATTTTCAATTACATTTGGACTGTCACAATTTATGCGTCCACATGTGGAAAAATGCAATTGAAAATACAATTTGCAATTCCTTTTGAAATTGTCCAGAATATCCTTACCTGTCTATTGATTATGATCAGTGCCTGGGAGATCTGCTGGCAATTTCAAATTGCCATGACAAATGGATGCGTTTTTGTGGACTCTGCTCGGTTAAGGAACCGGTTAAGGTTTGTTCCAACCTATAAAATAAAGTAAACAATATACAGATTGTTTTAATGGCAATGATTCAGTTCAATTAACTGTGTGAAGTTCATCATGAAATTGAGTTCATCATGATTATGTGTTCAATTCACCTATGAGTAGCTCTACAGAAGCTGAATATGCTATACTGATTGGCTGAAAGGTGTGTTTTCAAACTGTGTAATCAATAGGATGTTCCAGTCAGTATAATCACAGTTTTATATTAATGCACTGGCTATATCGAAACACATGCACAGTCACTGACACACAGATATGGGAGATCACACTGCATATGCATACATTACACAGAAATTTTTATGACAAGTCACGTAGGTACTGGGTTACTCCACAGCTTTAAAATACTCCATATATAAACACTTTTATCTAGGTGCACCAAAGTGATTCAGGACAAGTCAAAAACACGATTTGGAAAATGGGTATGATGTATTCGCTCATTTTATAAATTCTGTACATTCTAAACACAAAGTTACAAAGTGCAGCTTTAACTATGACACGAAACTAATTTATATGTGTGTTTAAGTTACGCGAGGGTTAGTTGATTATCACAGACAATCAATCATGTATGTAAAATCAGTAAAATGCATAATAAACATAAATTTACCATTAAACGTCTCGATAAGACTGCACTCGATGGGTTTTTCTCTCACAAATGTATCCATGTGCTTTTCTGACAAGAAAAAACTACATTTTGAATTATATTACTTACCAAAAACCTTTATTTACGTATGTAAAAAGACTTTATAAACCACACAAGCATCAAATCATCTCACCGTTCACACCGCCGGCGTTGAGAGCGTCAAAAGTCGCTCTGGCCGCCCTGCCAACAACGCTGTAGAAAGATTCGCGGACGCTCTGACGTAGATCTCTGACGCTCTGACGTAGATTGTGCAGACTGACCACAAGGGTATAACTTAACCTCTTGAAATATTTTAAATGTGAAAGTAAAAAATTGATAGATGGAAATAACTTTATTGTAGTTATATGTATGCTAACAAAATAAACCAATTAAAAGCCATTTGTGTGGTGTGACTTTTGTGTTCATGGTTAAGTGCTAGTCTAATTTCAACATTATAGGAGACATTTACTAGCCTTGGTCTTTAATTAACATTAACATTAATTTGTGTGGACGAAGTATTAACATCCTTTACTTAATATTGTATAAAGCACTAATACCACACTGTAAAAATACTCTAATGCAACTAAAAGTCCTGCATTGAAAATGTTACTTAAGTATAATCAGGTATAAACATTAATTAATGTAAGTATTATCAAGAAAATTGATTTAAAGGTTTAAAAATGAACTGGGACTATTATACTATTATACCATTAGACCAGTTATAGAACACTTTTGTTTTTCCTTGTAGAAAAAAAAAATAGTCAGAAGTGACTGCTTTCATTTTAATATATGTGACATACACCTCTGGTCTCCATCAGATGTAAAACAAAAAACAAAACAAAAAATAAATTGTCACAGCTCTCTACAACACCTGTTTTTCGTTTAATCCAATATGTGTCGATATGTCAGAAATGTTCTGCAGCAGTAACACTGTTTTGCATGCTCTGGCGCTGAAATTAGCATGAAATTCCCGCTTATTTTCAGAAAATATATATAACGTTAATGCACATCAGCAACTCACCAGGAACACGTATAATTTTTTTTTTATTTTTTATTTATGTCCCTGTACGCAAACAGGGACACGTCGTAGATTATTGGGAATCCCGCCACAGCAATAATCAACCTCTCCTCCATTTTGCTTGGGAACTAATGTGGTCGGAACCAAAGATTACAGGACTGCGTTCTCTGGAATCCTCTCAAGCGGTGGACTTCTAGATTCCGATTGGTTGCCGCCCAACCGCGTCATAGCTCATTACCATAAAGTTGACCTGACTTCAACTCTCCTCAACACTCTCATCGTCCAAGATGCGCCGCGCCGCTGCTCGCCGCCAGCTCACATTGAAAATAAATGACTTCCGGCCACTTTGACGCTCTTGACGCGTTCGGTGTGAACACACATTAACGCGGCCTACGGCACTCGCTGTGCGTGTGCGCGCTTTGAAATGTATCGAGGCCCTGAGACGTTGATTCCTTTCCGGGAATCACTTTGTTCGAAAATTGATGAACCGGTTTATTTGAACCGGATCGTCGGTTCTTTTAGACCTGTGGTCCGACGACATTGTACGTACTTTGTATGTGATTTACATGTCGATATGGACAATTGCAGGCGTTTACATCAGAGCAGAATGTCGAATTAACTTATTTTAACTCATTTGACTCACTTTGTTAAATTAGATTTTGAGTGACGGAAACTACTCTTTCCTCTATTTTCACAGATATTCACATATTTCAGCCTCCCGTCACTGTCTGATACTTAATAAAACTGTATTAATCTGTCGTCTCAGATAACATGCGAGTACATGTAGAATGGCCGTCTGAGGTAAACTGTTCGTCATAAAATAAATTTAACATAACTAATGTTGGCCTGTAGAAGTTGAATAATATTGTTGCTGCGAAAAAAAGTTATAATTCTGCCAATTTAAAATAATTATTAATGGAAACATTATATATACTTACCTTAAAACAGTTGAAACCAGTTGCAACCCAGCAGGTTTAACTCAACACCTGGAAAATTGAAACTACCCAAATGTGATGAAATAACTCAACAAAATGACCCAAAGAGACTCAACCCAGCATTTTGGGTTAAAAAATAACCCAGCATTTTTTAGAGTGTAGTAAGACCGAAATAAAAATGTTAAAGTAATAGTTCACATAGATAATTAAAATTCTGTCATCATAGAGTGCTGCAGTGATGACGTGTTTTTACAGGCCAACCTAGAAGTTCAATCTGGTTCCCTCAATAAAAACCCATTGATTTTTTTATTTATTTATTTTTTTTTCCCATTGGCTTTTGAATTATTACAGAAGATAACAAACTTTTATGTATCTTACTTGTTAATCTTAACAAATTAACACAAGTTTCTAGAATTTTGAAGCCTAAATTCAAATGTCAGAAGTAAAAGGCTAAACATACCTATAAAACTACACCACGATTGCATGACTTTAATGTCACCACCATTAAGCTTGCAACAACATTATTTAATAAACATTTTCCTTGAAAGATTGAGTTAAATTAGTTTGCAAGAGCACGATTATAAACACGAGTGAGTAGATAAGTTTACCTGTTTAATATATTTAATTGATTATGTTTAATGTCCCTGAGAAATTCTCTAGTCAAGACAAGTAAAAGCTTTAAAAAAAAAAATCTCAAGGGATTTTTATTTTATGTCATAGAATAAAATGGGAAAATATCTTGAGCTTGTGTTAACCACAGACCTCATTTCAGGCATTTAACAAAACCCATTCAAAAAAAAAACCCCATAGGCTTTGGGATGATGGAACCGAAAGTGCCAAAATGCTAAATCGTTTCCGGATTTTGACCTACAGAAGTATGTCGTCCCTGCAGCATTCTGCTTGCTCAGCCTCATGTTTTTCCAAGCTTGTATGAATGCCAAAAAAAAAAAAGATATTTTGAAGAATTTTGGGGTCCAAACAACATTGGAGTCCATTAAATTTCATTGGATGGACAAAAACAGTAAGACAGGTTTCGAAACACCTCAAATTTGTTGCACAGAAGAAAGTCACACAAGTTTGGAATGGCATAAGGGAGAGTAAATGATGATAGAAGTTTCATTTTTGAGTTAACTATCTCTTTTACATGTCCTCTCCTCGTTTTTAATGATTTGCTTCATGGATTTTGAGTTCCAATTCTGAGCAGCTATTTCTTAGATTCCCCACTTTTAACTTTGTTTGAAAGCAACATTACATTCAGGCTGCTGTTGATTCCTAACCCCGTGTGGGCCTGCTGTACGGAGGAGGAGATGGAAAGTTTTTTTCAGCCTCCACACTGGGGTGATGTCTGGGGGTGGCAGGATTTCCCCTACTTAAGAGCCAAAGCAAGAGCACTAACCTATGCGTGGGTTAAAAATACACACTCCTCTGTTTCTGGGGGGGCCCTTGCTGAAAAAAAAAAGAGAAAGAAAGCATGGAAGAATTCATCCATGTCAGTGTGTTTACTGTACTAATGAGATGTTGCCAGGAACTAGGGCTGGGCGTTCTATCAGATATTCACAATATAATTATACAACAGTTAGCAACATCATGAATGTCATTATTTTTTTTTAATATGCATTTTCTTCCTTTTTTTTTTTTCATTTAATTTTTTTTGTTGTTGTTGTAAACTTACAATGGTGGGAGTGTTATGATGGATGTTTTAATAGTGCCTTTTTTTTTTACAGACTCAAATTTTGTGAATCAGATTAAAGAGTTCATTTTAATGGTTCAAACTGTCCATTTACATAAATTGATGTCCTCATTCTTCTGACATCAGGCCTTCATAATATGATTCATGATCTTTGTGTTGTCTTTATCATCAGTAACCTTCAAAGGTTACAGTGCATTCTAACCGCTAGTGTAACTTTCATGTGCTGTGGGTGTGCATTTTTTTTTTTTTTTTTTAATGTGGCCTGTTGTCCCCTCTGCCCTCTCCTGATACTTTTCTGACAGATTTGTAGGGCCTAATGCTATTTTTAGGAGAGGGGTGTGCGTGCATGCCCTGTCCCTCCTGGTTTCCTCCTGCATTAAATAGTAGAGCTAAAAAAAAATCACTCCGACAAAGTGGCGGTAGGTGTAGCTGGGGGCCTTGTGTCATTACTTCCTGTGGTCAGAAGTGTAGACAATGTGTCCTCCTTTGCTGCAGAGGTTGGTGGGATTTTTTTTTAGGCGATGGCTGATCAGAGATTGTAAAGAGAGAGAGGAAAGGACAACAAGCTTTGAGCAATGTCAACTCAACAAATGTTATCAGCCCTACATTAGCACTTCTTTTAATGACCTACATGTCGAACCTTATTTGCTTTGTAGAACAATTACTGAAACACTGAAAGGAAACATGACCTTTGCTCTTTTTCAGATCAGATTGTGGTGTTGTTAATGGCGTTTATCTGAATCTCATGCTCGTAGCGGTGGAGTGGGATACTGGTGTTGAATGATTGCTTTCATGCGCTGCCTCCAGGCTCAGAGCTTGTTTGATGGCTGTAACAGAGTGCTAATTGCTACTGTCCAGACTGGACTCTCGCAGAGCGTCAAAAGGCAGGAAATTGCTTAACCGACTTTAGAAAATAGTATAATAATAGAAGCTTATGGATGTCAGATGTAGTGTGAACGTGACTGTATCTCAGCGCTCTTTCACTCACCTGCATTTAATGCATTGGCTTGTAGAAAAAAAGACTTTTATGGATGACCTGCATCAACCAGATGAATGATGTAAAGTTCAATAGCACACAGGTGTTGTCAAGTTGCATGTCTGTTCTCCACCTGATGTCTTTTATACCATGTTAAAATACTTGCACTGAGCGACAAGGTGACCAGACTTGAGTTTCTTTTATATGTGGTACAGTTTGCAGTGAATTTAGATATAGATAGATAGATAGATAGATAGATAGATAGATGGATAGATGGATAGTTTTTCAATGGTTGATACTGATATTAGTGGGGACAGTGGCCAATATAATAGATAATAACGACATGCACTACCAGTCAAAAGGTCAGAAACCCTTGACAGAAATAAGTTATTATCTTTAAAATTTTCTGATTTAAAGGTCTAGGCTTAAAGGGATAGTTTACCCAAAAATTAAAATTGTCATTAATTACTCACCCTCATGTCATTACAAACCTGTAAGACCTTCATTCATCTTTGGAACACAAATTAAGATATTTTTGATTAAATCCAAGAGCTTTCTAACCCTGCATAGACAGCAATGCAACAACCACTTTCAAGGCCCAGAAAGGTAGTAAGGGCATCGTTAAAATAGTCCAAGAATACTTTTTGTGCGCAAAGAAAACAAAAATACAAGCAGACGAATGCACACGCATGTGTCATGGTACTCTTGTGAATGCACGTTGATTTAAATGGTTGAAATCATTTTGTTGCCAAGCTTTATAGTTTTGTGGTCATATAATGTCAACAAAGACGACAAGTAAACAAAATTGCTGTAAAACATACACTTGTTTTACCAGTGTTTACCCAAGGATCCTAATGCACATTATCCATTTAAAAAGCTGTTGGTAGATTTTGGAATTAATGCACTTCTCTTAATCAGCGAAGTGGGCTCAGTAATCATATAATGCCAATATATTTGTCTGTGATGTAGAAAACCTGCTTAATTTTCTTTGTCTCTGTGCTTTTCATGAATCTGTATGTCAAGATTTATTCATAATCTACAGAAGAGTCAATAATGCACTTTTCTAAATCTCAGCAGAGATTGTCGACTTTAATATTCACAGCTTTGACCTTCTGTAGTAAATCCTTTGTTCTGGACATGTACTGCCCAATCCCAAAATCTGGCATATGACAGGGAGTCCTGCTGACCAACTGTGTTTCTTTCTAGCGTCACACAAGGACGTATAGTTTTTAAAGTGGTTTGGTTAAAAGTATGGGAATGTAAAACCTGTTTGTAATGTTTCTGATTCACCTTGTCGCATTGAAGACCTTTCTAGTTATCAGCATTGAAAGGATCAGACTCGGAAGGAATTTTCTTCTTTAACTTTCTCATTGGTTCATTGCTTGCTCTTGAGTTCATTGGGCTTTTGTACAGATGTGGGTGTACTGATGTGGCGCCGACATGCTATTGACTGCGAATGTTAAAAAAGGATATGATTATCAACCTCTTCATGTAATCAAGATCAAAATGGCATCCATTGTAACATGTCTCCTTTGATCTTCACACCATCAAATTGCTGTTGTACTAGATATCACAGCTGTGATTTATCATGAACATAGACAAGAGCAGTGATAAAAAATCTCTATGCTGGTATACTAAATATGAATTCTAATGTCAGACCAATCAGACCTAACTGCTTTGTTATCCAGAATACGAAACTTCCATATTGTTCTGTTTTTTGGAGATGTTTTTTCCCTCTATTGCATAACGGATTGCAGGGAAGTTACTGTTCAGTTTCTGTCTAATTCAGTGAAGGCATTTTTTTTTTTTTTTTTTAAGTTACACTTTGCTCTTATTTTTAAAATGGTTATCTTCATCGCTACCCTGAATTTATACGTGTAGCTGTAGAGAAGCATATGACGTACTTTCTCTCTACCTGACTCTTTTGTTCTTCGGATTTTACTTTCATGAAACGGTTGGTGTTGCGCCAACCACAGAGTGGGGCCACTAAATGGGCAGCACATGTGCTGATTGGATAGTGAAGCAAAGTGTCTCTACGCACACATATAACTGACACCTATTTCCTCCCAGAAACCCTAGCAGCAACCCAGAATCCAGGAAGTGGTGGCTCACCAGTGGATGTCTTGCTCTCTCGCTGACAGACATTTGCTCAGCATGTTTCTTCAAGGAGATCTCGGGGACAGTGTTATCCGTTATGTCAGGCATCAGATTTAGAGTATTATGTTCGGATAACTCTCTTAGATCCAGCCTAGCTCATCGAGATGAGACTATGATGCAATTGTTAGCATTTGAAATGGACTGAAATTGATTTCTGGCTTCCTGATTCTTGATATTGTTAAGCTTTTTTAGCTTTTCTCTCCTCATCAACCATGAGTTTACCAAGGAAGGCCACACCGGAGGAGCAAACGGGATCAAACAGAAATCCATCACGCAGTTCATCTGGCAGGGAAAGCGCTCGTCGCTGGCGACTCCTCAGCAGGCCTTGGCTAAAGCACCGTTCAAATTCAGCCCCGGAGGAGCCCTTGGACACACATGACAGAAGGAACCTGACTGAACGGGACATGCACACACAGAGCTTGACATGGTCCAGAAGCAGTAGGGCTCGATTCAATCCTCCTATTTCTAGGGTCCACAGTCTCCCAGACCCTCAAAGGGTCACCAACCACGGTGTCCTCCTGGAGCATCCTAATCTTCAGAGGGACTGGTTATCTCGCAGCTCGACCCCTTTTTTAAGATCTACATCTGAACTGGGGAGCGAAATACGTACTGAGACTCCGCCGCTCAGACGGGGGCTGAGCTCTCAAACGTTTTCAGGGATTCTGCTGTCCATGTCAAGACGAATTAGCCAAATTTTAAATACCTCTCCTGAGTCGGCTGTTGGAGAACTTCCAGAAGACGGTAGGAAGTTTGATTAATGTTTGAAGGCACAGCAGGGTGGCAATCATTCTACCATTTAGACTAGATTTTGTTTGAAAACTTGAGTATTTCTTTTTCCGAAATGGTTTTGATATTACACGTCGTATAAGTGTTCTTACTTGAGGGGATGGTTCACCAAAAATGTAAATTCTGTTATTGTTTACTTAACCCTCTTGTTGTTCCAAACTGTATGACTTTCTTCTGCGGAACACCAGATATGATATTTTAAAGTGTGATGACAACCAAACAGTTTTGGCTACTGACATTTGTCAAAACATCTCCTTTTATGTTCCACAGTAAAAAGAAAGTCATGCAAGTTTGGAATGACATAACTAGTGCCAAAGGTGGCACAGAAGTGCTTCCGAAGTCGTATTTAGGTGTTTTAGGTACACAGTTTAATGCTGATCAGAGATGTCTTAAATGCAATTGCACACCAATTACAAATGATTCCTAGGGGCTGAGGTCGGTCTGAGCAGAAATGAATTAGTCTGGAATTTATTGCAGCATTGCATCTTTACGCAGAATTTTGACTCAGCTGTGTAATGCCTTAGGGTGAGTAAATGATGGTAGAATTTTCATTTTTGGTTGAACCCTTTAAGTGCAGTCTCTACAATGTTTTGTTTAAAATTTGCTTCAGTTGTTGGGCTGGTTTAGCACTGACTTTGTCAGATGTGTACCTGCCATCCCATGTACTGTAAGTGACGGTTTGACTAACTTGAGAATGATACACAATGAGGCGTTCATGGGTTTAAGCCAGTCACATATACATCAGTTAAGGTGATATTACACTTACTTTTTGAGTAACACGATGATTTATCTTTCATTCTGTGGATTTTGCTTACTAATAGCGATATGAAAGTTATTTAGCTTTCTTGTATTTTTCCAGTGTAGATGTTTCTTGCTTATAAGAATGTGGTGTTTGAGTCTAATCTCATTGTGTACCATGGAAGCTCAAGCAGTAAATATGGTGGGAATACATCTTCAAGCTTTCCATATCTACAGTAGAATCAATAGTTCTTTAGTCCTTTTTTACTAAGATGAATGGTTACATGTAAAAATTGCATATTTTAAAACACATTTTACACACAGTACACAAACATTTTAAAAATTAGTGAGCACACTCGAAAATTATCAATTGCAAGCATTGTTATTGCATGTGAAATGGAAATACATTGAACACTGCGTCTCACTATCTGAGTAAACACCTTTTCCTCTTTTAGATTCACTTCCCCCTTCCCACTTTCCAACTTATCGCTGAACACTTCCCATCACTATTAGCACAAATGCTAATTAGCTAGCACGGAAAGGCAAATGCATAAATTTGATACAGCAAAAGTGTTCCCTTTGAGCTCGCAGCTCCTCACTTGCGCTAATAAAGTAATTATTGCTTTCAGCTCCTCTGGGTTCAACACTATTCAACTGAGTTTGGAAGTGTAAATGCAGATCCCTGGGTTGGCTTGGAGTTTGTGTCAACAAACCTCGGGGTGACAGCAGGAGTTTGATCCCCTCTTACATTTACATTTAGTCATTTAGCAGACGCTTTCATCCAAAGCGACTTACAAATGAGTACAACAGAAACAAGCAATTGTAGTATTAAAACAACTAAAACTGGTCCAAAACTAAAAGCTAAAACTTTATAAATACTACACAATAAAAAACTAATAAAATGACAAACATTACTACAACTATAACTAAAATTAAAATAGATAACATATACAAATCAAACTACATTAGTTTAACAGTAATCCTAAAAAAATAACACTGAGCCAGACATACAATATATGGTTATAAAAAACCAAAACAGAAGTGAAACAAGTAATAGGAAAGAGGATAAATAAAAAGCGATACTTATCCCTTGCCGGTGGAGTCGCACGGTAGAGTCGATGGTCTTTACACTCTTTGGTCTTCACACGACGAGACATGAGACACGACATACTTTCCTGTTAATCACAATAAATGGCCAAGCAAGCGCAGACACTAACAAGGTACGCGATACAGTACGAGACCAAACGCGATTAAGTTTGTAAGTCCAACTTTTTCCTCGATTCCTTTATAAATGTTGGAGGCAGCTCACTCACCTCTTTTTGTATGCTAATATGTGTTCCTGCAAGGGTACAAAGACCGTGGGCTCGCCACCTTTTAGCCTTATTACCTTTAGAAAAGCTGGGGCAGTGGTGGTCTGCAGAAGTCATGAGAAAGCACCCTGTGGAATTGATTTTTAGAAAGAGAGAGGCAGAACTCTACCTTCAATAAAGGCAATTTCCGTGTTAAAGCAGAATGTACTATTTAGGTCTTTCTGACACATTAGTAAGCACAGTTTCCTCATTTAGGTCTTCTCGTCATGGGCTGGTTGCTCCAGGAATGCCCCAGCCTGACAGAAACACAGTGGGTGGGGAGAGTAGCTAGTCTTAGACCTGCAGCTGAAAATGGGGCACTGCTGAATTTGCAGTCCCAATGTCGTGCCTGAGATAACTTAGTTCTGTCAAGCAGATATTCCCACAAGAATTGGCACACAAACCTTTGTCATTGTGCCTTAACAGCGAGAGCGAGCAGGAACAGTAAAGACAATTAATCCTTTAGGATGGAAAGTGCTGCCAATGAAGAATCGACCGGCTTGAATATAGACAAAGACTGGCAATATTTATTTATTTACTTGGTTTTTTAATTAATTATTTATTTATTACACTTTTTGTTGGGTCTCTTGAACAATGCATGGAAACAACTGTTCAGAGGAGAAGTAATGTTTGTTTGTTTGTTTGTTTGTTTGTTTGTTTGTTTTATTTTTTTAAACATTTATTCAAATGAGAAAAGATTGAAAAATATAAAAATATGACACTTGGTTGCAAAACAAACATTATTATTATTATTATTATTATTATTATTATTATTATTATTATTATTATTATTATTATTATTATTATTATTATTATTTCATTTGTTCTATTAAATTTATTAGTGTATATTATTATAATAATAATAATAGTAAATATTTAATCAGTGCTATTTAGTTAATAATAATAATAATAATAATAATAATAATAATAATAATAGTAATAATGGCCTTGTTGTTTAATTAATTGTTGTTAAAACAATATGACAGTATCATAAAACAGTAGTGGTGCATTTAGGTTTGAAGTACACACACAGGAGATGAGTTTATGCAGGAGTGGGGATATAAGGAAAGACTGACGGCAGCCTATTTAAATATGTAACACAGTCTCTCAGCGGTGGATTGTCGTACTTGTGACTTGAACAAAAGAGCGTGCGCTCAGTGCCCTGCCTCTTGCACGGTCCCGTCTGTAACAATGGAGCAAAGGAATACCAGCACTGCGAATTATTTAACAGTTATATGACAGATGTCGGACTGTGAGAAATGCATGACCTCCTTGTGTGACAATAACGTTTGACGAGTGTAAAAAAACACGTAGCCATGAAAAATGTGCTAATTGCATGCAAATTTAAAGAAGTGAAATTGATTTTCTTCACCACTGTTTTTTTTAACACTGCAGAGTCAGTCCTGATAAATGTCTGAACAAATGATGTCGAACTGTTATTATTATATTCCGTTTATTGGGTCTAGTGTCCTAACAGTGCCTGTAACTCATCCCTCAACAGTATGCATGTATTTAGAGGGGCTCAGCTGGGTGGAGGGCATGGTTTGTGGGCTTAGTGTCTTTCTGAGCAGTGTGGTGTTTTAGCTTCTACAGGGAGTCACAACTGACTGAACAAATCCAGCCTTTGCGATTTTAGGAGGAACGTGTTTGAGTGTGCAGATAAAAGGACAAAGGGACGATGGTGTGTCGTCTCGGAGCTGCTTTGCTAGAGTGGCACGATGGTAAAAGGCTTGTGACACTGATGATGTGAATTATGAATGATACGAAGCACTCTCCTATCACTGTGATGGCACAGACTCACAATCTCCATTCTGCTGTTCGTAAGCATTTTGTGCAATTTTGCTTTAGGGAAATGACCCAAAAGGGCACCTTTTATATTTCTAAACACAGTTAATGGACATTTAAGAGAAGGTGAATCCATTTAACAGCAGGTGTTTTTTGGGTGAGTTGGATTCTAGCATGGCCTGGATTTCTAAATTATATGAATGCTTATATTTTTGGTGATTTTTGTTTTTATATATATATATATATATATGTATGTATGTATGTATGTATGCATGTATATTTATATTATATTATATTATATTATATTATATTATATTATATATATATATATATATATATATATGCATGCATGCATGCATGCATGCATGCATACATACATACAGTTGTGCTGAAAATTATTCATACCCTTGCTAAATATGATCAAAGGCGGCTGTGAAAATAAATCTGTATCATTTATCCACTTGATCTTTCATTCAAAAATTTAAAAAAAATCTAACCTTTAATTGAAGTAAAAAAAAAAAAAAAGTGAAAGTGGGGGAAAACCACATTATGAAATAAATATTTTGCTCTAATACACAATGGTCACAATTATTGGTACCCTTAGAAATTCTTCTGATTAAAATATCTGTGAAGCATATTCCCATTCATATTTTTTTTTTTTATTATTTTTTTTTTTATTATTTTTTTTTTTTATCATACCAGGGTGACTAGGAACATGAAGTTGTCCACCCTTGGCTTCCTGTTTCACAGGATTATAAAAATGAGGAACACAAAGGCCAAATTCCCTTAATCATTGATCACAAGGAGTAAAACCAAAGAATATATTTCTGATGTGCAGCAAAAGATTGTTGAACTTCACAAATTTAGTAAGTGGCTGTAAGAAAAGAGCTAAAGCATTAAAAATCCCCATTTTCCCCATCAGGGCAATAATTAAGAGGTTCCAATCAACTAAAGATATTACAGATCTGTCTGGAAGATGACGTATGTCTGTATCGTCCTAATACACAGTGAGGTGTGATTCTCCTAGCTCATCCAAAAACAAACTCCAGCATATTCAGTTGTCTGACACGACTGGAACTTCAAATAGCACTGGCTTCTATGGTCAGATGAAACTAAAAAAAAACACTCAAGATGGGTTTGGTGAACACTGGGATAAAAAAGTACTCCATGTGTACAATGAAATATACTGCTGTATCTTTAATGTTGTGGGCCTATTTTTCTGCAGGAGGTCCTGGACATCTTGTTTAGATACATTACATCATGAATTCAATTAAATGCCAACATATAAAAAATTAAAAACTGACTGTCCATGCTAGAAATCTTATAATGGGCCGTGGTTGGATCTTCCAACAGGACAATGATCCACAAACAAACATCAAAACCAAAACAAAAATGGGTCACCGAGAACAAAACCAAGCTTCTGCCATGGCCGTCCCAGTCCTCTGACCTGAACCCTAGAAAATGAGTGGGGTGAACTGAAGAGAAGAAGCACCAACATGGAGCTGTGAATCTGAAGGGTTTGGAGTGATTCTGGATGAAGGAATGGTCTCTGATCTCTTGTCAGATGTTCTCCAAACTTATCAGGCATTATAGGTGAAGATTCAGAGCTGTTATCGTGGCAAAAGGAGGTTGCAAAAAGTATTGAATAAAAGGGTATGATTAATTGTGGCCAATGTGTATTAGAGAAAAACATTTATTTCATAATGAAATTTTCTCTCCCATTTTAAATTCTTATTCTCCAATGAAAGGTTAGATTTTTGTAAATTTTTTAAATAAAAGTTCAAAAGGATTAATGATACAGATTTATTTTCACAGTCGCCTTTGATCATATTTACCATGGGTATGAATAATTTTGAGCACAACTGTACATACATAAACACACACACACACACACGTGTGTATGCACTTTTTAAAATTCTGACTAATACTAAAAGTCTAGTAAAATATACTACTAAAAAATCTGTAGTTTAAATGCTATGATTAAATTTTGCCATCATGTTATTATAATGTACAATATGAAAACTTGTATATTTTGCAAATTAGTGTTTAAACATTGACATTAAAGGAATAGTTCACCCAGAAATGAAATTTTTTTTTTTTCACCCTCAGGCCAACCAAGATGTAGATGAGTTTGTTTCTTAAATTTAACATTACATAATGGATCCATTGCAGTAATTGAGTACTATCAGAATGAGAGTTCAGACAGCTGATAAATTATTGTTGTGATCATTGTACTGTACTGATCGTTGTTTATTGTTGTGGATTATTGTGATGCTTTAATCAGCTGTTTGAACTCTCATTCTGATGGCACCCATTCAGTGCAGAGGATCCATTGGTGAGTATGTGATGTAATGCTAAATTCCTCCAAAATTTGTTCAGATAAAGAAACAAACTCATCTACATCTTGAATGTCCAGAGTGCATGTAAATTTTTAACAAATTTAAATTTTTCGTTGAACTACTCCTTTAAGTGAGAAGTTAAATGGTGGAAAAGCTCATCTAAATGTAAAAATCTGGGAAATGAGCATGGCCAATATGTTAAAAAATAAAATCTCAACTTGCTCAATGACCAATATGTTACCGATATGTCATGCATCCCTACTTATAAAAGCTGAGCAGTGTCTAAGTCCCAAAGTGTTTATATTCTCTATGGTGGCGTGTCTGGCCTCGTATGTTCTGAGGTCATCATGGGTAAGAGGACAGCACTGCCCCACCTCGCCCCGCAGTCAACAGCTGTTCCTCCCAGGCCAGACCAGTCCCTGTTAGATTACTGATTAACCCGTCCCAGCACATCACATCCTGCTTAACCAACTGTGTCAAAACAAAGTTGCAACTTCCCCTAAGCATCCCCACTTTGTTCCTCCAGCTGGAAGCTCCACAAACGCATCCTCACAGAGCTGCAATCATAGCCCAATCTGTTAATTGCAGTTATTTCCTCTCTCTGTGGACCCAACTCCCCCAAACTCCCCAGACACCAATTAAAGCTGCTAATTTGAAGGGCTTATGAATTGCCATCCCAGAGTGAGATGGCTGTGGATGCATCTGTAGTGGGTTTAGACTGAATCTCTTATTATTATCCACAAGATTTAGAGTCCTGCACTTTGCCCTGCTTTTAACTCACAAAAAATACCATGGTATTACTGCTTTTGGACACATACAGTACCATGGTAATAACATTTGTTTTTGGCCATATGCCTTGTGAAAGCACAAAGAGAGTTCAACTCAGGTGTGTGTATATTGTCAATTTTACAATGACTTCATTTGTGGCTCATTCAGTAAGAATTTAGTCAGATATTATATATTATATTATATTATATTATATTATACATTTATATTTTTGGTTTCTAAGTCTATTTATTAAGTTTATTAAGGTAAACAATTCAATGGATTTAACAAAAAATATCCATTGTTGTATGTAGGTATGGGTAAATAACTACAAGAATGACAAAGTGCAGTAAACAGAAACTATTTGTGCTACAAACCAGTGGGTTTATGAAAATATGGTAATACCACTTTCCAATATCAAGCAGCATAATGAGCTGTTTATACAGCTAAGAATAACTCGAAGACAATGACACCGGAAGCCATTCATTCAGGTTGCTAATGACTGTACCCAATTTAACATCAAAAATGTGTATGCTAAGCATAACAATAATCATATTATTTGTATGTGTGTGTGTGTGTACTGGTTTTTGTGGTTTACGGGGATATGTATATATATTAGTGCTGTCAATCGATTAAAAAATTTAATCGCGTTAATCAGTCACGGACTGTGATTAATCATGATTAATCGCACATTTAAAATACTAGGATTTACCTGTAAATGTGTTGAAATGAAATGCATGACAAACTAGTTTAAGGAAACAGAACCTTTCACACCTCCGCCAGGTATGAGACATAATCCTTATTATTATTTTATCATTATTCATTTGTTTTTATTCAGCCATTATCAGTCTTTATACTGGCAATAAAACGTTTACCAAGCCACATCGCTTCAATCCCAGTTTACATTTACCCAACTATTATCAAAAGTATTTCTAAATAAATACAACAAAACATTTTCTTGCGACCTTACATGAAGTATTATGACAAAATGCATTATGAAGAATTGGACCTGTTCTGCAGGTGCATTAGCGCTAACATTAGCATCATGCTACATAAGACAATTTATGAGATTAATAGTACACTTTTACTCAGAACTCACTTTAAACCACCATCGAGTGTTTGTAATAACTTCCTTTTGCGATCACATGTAGAATTTGGTTGTTTATTGTTGTTAAAATATGCTATTCATAGCCTTTTATATATCGCTGCACAAATTAGCATTTCAGATGTACACATTCATCTCAAGAAAATCACATACAAACCATATCCTGTCGTAATCGTGTGTTTATTATCTTGTATAATCTATAGTGGCCATGTTTATTTCTGCTGTGTAAAAGCCTTATCATGTATGCTCTGCTGAAACTCACGTTGTTTGTGATGTTTACAGCCGCCTCTCCGTTCTTAAGTTGCCAGGGATACATTCCAACTATAATACACATTAGTAAAAGGATCTATTTTAATTTTTATTTGTCTATATACACTTTGGGCGGCCGCGGTACATTATAAAAATAGCCCAAAAAAACGCAACCCGCGGCTCTGTAATTTTTTCCGCGATAGTATTTTCAAAATAGCCCACTTGTGCCATTACCCTGGCAACACTGGTTCGCTGTACCCTTATCACACAATGATAGATAACCTTCCGCGCTGCGATGACGGGAAGAAGTTGGGGTCAAGCATTATCACATGATTAATTTGCGTTAAAAAAAAAAATTAACGCGTTAAAAATTTTAGATTAATCGCATGCGTTAACTCGTTAACGTTGACACCCCTAATATATATATGTGTGTATATGTGTATATGTGTATATATGTATGTATGTATGTATGTATGTATATATGTATATATATATATATATATATATATATATATGCACACAAAATACACTCACTGGCCACTTTATTAGGTACACCTTGCTAGTACCGGGTTGGAATAGAATGATGAGCATATTAGAATGATTTCTGAAGGATCACGTGACACTTTGGAGTAATGGCTGATGGGAATTCAGCTTTGCATCACAGAAATAAATTATACTTTAAAGTATATTAAAATAGAAACCATTATTTTATATTGTAATAACATTTTGCAAGATTACTGGTTTTTTTTCTGTATTTTTGATCAAATAAATGCAGCCTTGATGAGCATAAGAGACTTCTTTAAAAAACATTACAAGTCTTACTGATCCAAAACTTTTGAACGGTAGTGTATGTGTATGTGTATGTGTATGTGTATGTGTATGTATGTATGTATATATATATATATATATATATATATATATATATATATATATATATATATATATATATATATATACACACACATATATATATATACATATATATATATATATACATACACATACACATACACACACACACACACACACACACACACACGTCATACCACTCACTGATGTATATAGGCTGAGCGGAAGTGCTAGACAGAAACAGAAATTTTTTTTTTTTCAGTGCTGCCGTTAGTCTGTGGTAACAGTGGTAAAACCTTTGCTCTCTCACAGTTTCATATGGGCTATTTATATAACGCGAGACGAGCCATCAATCAGGGGTATACGGGCCATTTCTGCACCACACCTTCTCTCTCTTTTCTCTCTCTCACTCCATTACATACACACTATATCACACACACTCTCCCTGTGCTGACTCTAGTGTTCTTCCACACGAATTGTCAACCTGCTGTGGCCACACCCCTCCCTCTGTGCTCAGGCATTGTTATTGGACGTGCTGTTTGTGTTTAAGGGTTGTTGTGGAGACCAGGTGGTTGGGCGCTTTGTAGGTTGGCTCATGAGAGGACAGGAGGGTGACGCTCCACAGCCTCCGTGGCTGAGTGACACAAAGCATCTTCTGTTCTCCTTCGCGATCTGTTTGTGTGTTTGTGTGTCAGGGTGTGCGCACACCTGGCAAGCACTGTGGGAATTTGGCAATAGGACGTATATGAAACTAATGAAAGTCCAACGTAATGAAAAGACTCATTTGGGTGAAAGATCCTTGTATAATCAGCCAATTCATGTTTCTAAACTGTGCAATAGAGTGGATGTTTGAGTATCTGCTTAATAGAGATGTAATCTGATTCTTTTAATGTACACTGAAGGGTTGGGAATCAATAGCCCTGTTACACAGAACCAGTTCCATTAAACAAAACAAGGACAATTGATTGAGCAGCATCGGTAAAAGAAATTGTTTTGCTGAGCTTGCAGTGCGTCTTGAATTTGATAGAAGGAAATGAATGCTGTAGAGTAAAACAAAGGCAGTAAAAAGACAAATCTTTCTGTTGTGGTCTTCTCGCTGGTTTCACGCAACCATCAAACATACTGAGACCAGCGTAGGGCAATTGGTGAACAAATGAGTCTTTTGTGGTTCTTTTTAATGAATCTGTTCAAAAGACTTATGAATCAGTCTCAAACTACACTACCAGTCAAGAGTTTTTGAACAGTAATTTTTTTTTTTAATGTTTTTTAAAGAAGTCTCTTCTGCTCACCAAGCCTGCATTTATTTGATCCAAAGTACAGCAAAAACAGTAATATTTTGAAACATTTTTACTATTTAAAATAACTGTTTTCTATTTGATTATATTTTAAAATGTAATTTATTCCTGTGATTTCAAAGCTGAATCATTACTCCAGTCACATAATCCTTCAGAAATTATTCTAATATTCTGATTTGCTACTCAAAAAAGATTTTTTTATTACTATGCTGAAGACAGCGGAGTAGAATTTTTTCAGGTTTCTTTGAATAGAAAGTTCAGAAGAACAGCATTTATCTGAAATAGAAATCTTTTGTAACATTAGAAATCTCTTTATCATCAGTTTTGATCAATTTAAAGCATCCTTGCTAAATAAAAGTATTAATTTCTATAAATTATTTAAAAAAAAAAAAAAAAAAAAAAAAAATTTATACTGACTCCAAGCTTTTTGAATGGTATAGTGTATAATATTACAACAGTTTTTTATTTCGAATAAATACTGATCTTTGGATCTTGCTATTCATCAAAGAATCATGACTAAAAATGTACTCAACTGTTTTAAATATTGATAATAATAATAATCAGCATATTAGAATGATTTCTGAAGGATCATGTGACACTGAAGACTGAAGTAATGATGCTGAAAATTTAGCTTTGATCACAGGAATAAATTATATTTTAAAATACATTCAAATAGAAAACAGTCATTTTAAATAATAAAAATATTTTAAAAAATTACTGTTTTTGCTGTACTTTGGTTCAAATAAATGCAGGCTTGGTGAGCAGAAGAGACTTCTTTAGAAAACATTAAAAATCTTACTGTTCAAAAACTTTTGACTGGTAGTGTATGAGTTTTCAGTTTGAATCAACCTAACAACTCACTCACACAATGAATCACAGAGTAGTTTTTGATTTACTAAATTTAAGTGATTATTTTCGTCTTGATTTTTTTTTGTCACCGAGAAATGTGTGTGTACTTCAGGTTCGTTATTTTTATTTATTTTTTGTTAACAACTGTTTATTGAATTTTCTTCTGGGAACAATAGTATAAAACAAAAAGCAGCTGTGCAAATTTAGAACCCACCCCAACCCAACCCATCCCACCCCCTGGTAGACTTAAAAAAAAATAAATAAATAAAATAAAATAAATAATAAAAAATAAATTAATTAATATTAATAGATAAATAAATAGAAAATTATTTTTACAAAGTTTTTAGAAAAGATGACACAACATTAAAAGCTGAATGCCATGAATTTTCAGTTTTCACATTAGATCCATGTACACGAGAAGTTGAGAGTTCCATCGAGATCCAAGTTTGTCTGTCCATTGTGTGAGGAGGATTCCAACGGTTGACAAGCAATTTTTTTTGCTGCTGTGAGAGCAGCTAACAGTAAACATCTTTGTTGGACGGACAAGGTGAAGTCCTAAAAGTCATTCATGAAAAAATGGCGCGGAGTCAAACATATCTCTGTACCCAACAAATATGAGAAACTATGAGAGCTGTGTCCAAAAAGGTGAGAGAGAGGGGCACTCCCAAAAAAAAAAAAATAAAAAAAAATGCAAAAACGTGCCTAAAGATCTGAGGTTCATTATTTTTAAAAGAAGCCTCTTATGTGCAAGGCTGCATTCATTTGATCAAAAATTCAGCAAAAAAAAAAAAAAGCCTGTGAACAACAGTGCACATATCCAAAGTGCTTCCATTTTGATTAGACCGTTTTTGTTTTATATTTTGTTTAGTTAGTCTAGAATATGATAGTCTAAAAAGACGCTTGACCATCAACATCCGTATTTTAGTTCTGCAATAGCTTGTTTCCCTGTTGCCTCATTTCAGTACACTTCTGCTTTCCTCATATATCTGCACTATGCTATGAACTACTTTTATAGTGTGGTTTGTCATGAGAAAACACAAGAGAATTAATGTTGTCCCATTTGTGTTCAAACAATCAAAGTGGCTTGTGTTTTTCGTGTTCGTGGATCTCTCAACAGTATGGACCAGTATGTTTGTGACCTAAAAATGATGGGTTGTGTGTGTGTGTGTGTGTGTGTGTATAACATACCTGATGCTACCTATTTAGCTTAATTGATACTTAGTGTTGAATTAACATCTATTAACATCTTTTCAAATTTTGTAGCTTGATTGCACACATTCCCATTTACATTTATTCATATGGCATTTACTTTTTATGTTTCACAGAAGAATGAAAGTCATGGGTTTTGCAGCAACATCTGGGTAAATAAATAGTGTTTTTAATGCACTGTTTCTAGTATTATAGCACTAAAAGAAATGTAACCAAGAAATTGCAAGGAGTGTTTGTTTGGTTGAGGAGACAAAGTGGTGTTTTAAAAGCAGGAGGCGGTTGAATTTTCTCTGTGTTGGCCGTGATTAGCAGTCCCAGGCATTCCCTCGTCTGAAACCTCATCCTGGACAGGTGGTATGACCTCTCCTTCAGCTGAAGACATTCCAGGCAAGGCTGCAGGGGTTAGGATTACCCTTCATCAGACACATGCAGGTCTGTGCCTCAGTGTGTGTCTGTGATCATAGAGATGAGCGTTAGGCCTGTCCCGGTCAGTGTCACACACATGCTCCTCACAGATGTTTGATCTGCTTGTGACATATCTGCGTGCCAAGTTACTCTTGAAAACATCATGAACCGTGGTGTACCACACATGCTGATGCAACACTGGCTTGACTCATTTTATACTCGCATAGATAGTCGACACATGCCTTATTACTTAAATATTACCTCAGATGTCTCACAAACATGATGATATCACGTTAATCTAACATATGTACACTCACTTCCTGATAGTCTGTCTGAACCTTTGCTGACCTCTTAGGTGAGTGCTATTTGTGGGCTCCAGCTCCATTATGGGGTCACAAACTGGCAGCTCTTGGGATCAGCTGGCAGCCACCCTGTAGTAATTGTTTTCAAGCTGTGCTGCTGCACAAACAAACATATGGGAGCATGTAGGACCATGTCTAGGACACCCACACGGTTACAGTCTTATTGCACCCTTTCTGGAGCCCAGGTGTCTCTCTACTCACTGCTGTTAAAAGAATTGTTGCCCTCACAGCTCAATGTGTATCTTCAAGACCAAAATTATCAGCACAGAAGCCGGGGTATGATGACAGAATTCTATTTTTACTATTTTTTTTTTCTTTTTTCTTTTTTCTTTTTTTTTTTTTTTTTATGTCATACGGATTGGTCACAATGGTTGACTAGTTACAGCTAAACAACTTTTTTGTTTGTTTTAAAATATTTATTAATTAATTGCTTAAAAAAAATTAAATGTTGTGTGTAATGTTTTAAAATGGAATTTTTAATATTTATTTATTTTATTTTTTTTTTTTTTAATTGTTCATGGTTTTTTTAAAACCTTCTAGTGTCCTGAGGTGCAGATTAGCTCTTTTATGTTGTTGTTTTTATGCAACGCATATTTTTTGCCTTTCAGCTAAGATTATATTTTACATTATCCCTACACAAACAAATAACTAAATAATAAATAAATAAATACATACATAAACTATAATAATAAAAAATAATAAATATAAATAATAATAATTATTATTATTATTATTATTATTATTATTATTATTATTATATTTAAATTAAAAATAATAATAATAGTAGTTATTATTATTATTATTATTATTATTATTATTATTATTATTATTATTATTATTATTTTAAGGCTATTTCTAAAACCTTCTAGTGTCCTGAGGTGCAGATTAGCTGCTTTATGTTGTTCTTCTTATGCAATGCATATTTTATATATATTTTTTGCCTTTCAGCTAAGATTATATTTTACATTGACCCTATACAAACAAATAGCTAAATAATAAATAAATAAACAACAACAACAATAATAATAAAACCTAGATTTATAAATAGCCTTAAATAATAATAATAATTATTATTATTATTATTATTATTATTATTATTATTAGTGTCTTTGACTTACTTTTAAGTACCACTGCTACAGCCATACACATTTTTACAGATGTTTTTGGCTGTTGTACCACATCTCGCGTCTGTATTTTTACATCCCAAGCATTGCATTTTTAATATGGTGTGTCAAGTTAAAAGTAGTCCATACTTTTCAAAACAAGTCTTGAGAACTTTGTGCTCCTTTGCACTTCTTGTAGTAGCTAGAATATGCCTCCCCTTAGAAGCTTGTCCGATTGGGGTCAGGTAAACCTGAAAACAGCCTTATTTTACAGGGCTTCCTTAACACAGATTAGTCAACTAGTCTTTCAGACAACTCACTAGTCATTTTAAAAAGCATGTAGGTTTGAACATCCCTATTGAAAAGAAAGGCTTCATTTGTGTCTTTCATTTGTGGTACTGAGAGGTCACCTGATCTAGCCTTTGGTTCTGTGGTTGCATTTCCCTTCCAGAGAAATGAGTGTTTGTACTTTCTGGTACATTTTTCATGTCTTTCTTATGAAATACTATAGCAATAAATTTATTTAGTGAGAGATATACTGCCTTTTTGTGGGGGTTTTATTCATACACTTTTTAACCGACCTTTCTGTCATTTCAGGGTTTGATTAGTATTTGTTTTCTCACTTCAGAGCTGCCGCCTCCCCCCACAGAGCATGTTGGGTAACATCCTTTGCGTGTACTCTGTCATTGCTGATTCTGCGCTTCAATCTAGAGGATATTTGGAGTGAAAGATGAGTTCAGTTGAGGATGATGGACATGCTGAACTCTGCAGAAATAACATTCTTGTTAAAATGAGTTTCTGCAGAAGTTATGTAACAGGACTTTTTGAAGGACTTTGTCAGGACAGATGTGATTTTCAGATGACATACTCACACTTAACTAAATGTTCCCTTGCCTGAACACCTCAGAGAGGGGGCTTTATATACCACTGATATATTCAGCAGGAGATCACAGTAATTAGGTTCCTGAGCAAGTGTTAAATGTTTTGCCTTCTCAGTGGACTAGAGACTCTCTAGTTTGTTTTGCTGTTACTTTGCCCATCCACAGTCATCCACATCCATATAGTCTTAATTAAAAAGAATCATTTAGACTAGGCATAACTAGATTTTTTTTTTAAGGCACATGGACGATTTAATTACTTAATAAATATATATATATATATATATATATATATATATATATATATACCTTTTTTTACTCTAATTTTAATTTCAATTTTAACTTTAAAAAAAATTGAATTGAAGGGGTGGATTAGAATATGAAATTGCTTGTTTTTTAGTTGTTAACTTATTTTAATGCTTAATATAACAACTTTATTTCAAATAATTCACCCCCGGCCCACTGGTTGAAAACTGCAGGTTTAGACATCTTTAAATATTACATTGTTTTTATTTGATAAATTTTTTTTATCCTTTCATTACTGTAAGTTATTTGTTTTTAAAAACTGATGGATTTGTCAAATGATTTTTCTGTAATAATTGGCAATGTCCCCAAGATGCTGTTAATGTAGCTTACATTCAGGGTTCCCATAATCATGAAAAACCTGCAATTATTAGTGGATTTTGTAAAAAATATACGTTTCCAGGCCTTGAAAATTCATTAAAAAAAATTAATATAGTGTTAAAAAGTCATGTAAATTTATTTTTGTATGCTGTACATGGAGCCTCAGGAAGCTGAATCCTCAATGAGCTGCAATTGAAAGCTCTTTTGCATCTTTTTTTATACAAATAAATATATTTCTTTATAATCTATTAATTCCAATAATTGGTACCCAAAATGCAAATGGAACACCCTCTATTAAATTATTTTAAAAAATACTTGTGCAATCATGAACGACTGGAAAAATTTTAGAAATACATTGCTTTAAAAAAAGGTGGCAACCCTGTATGTTGCATTTACCCAGAGAATTAGTTTAACCAAAGTTTTCTAAAGCTTTTAAATACTTGTCATAATTCTGCATAACATTCCTGCACATTAAGTCAAATAAATGAATCTGCAATGTATAGCCTTCCATATGCAATCAAGACTAGTTCAGTGAGATGTAAATGAGAATTCTCAGCTCTGAAAACACTATTGAGTTCTTTCCAATGGCGAGAATAAAGGCCTTTGAGTGGCTGTTCTGTCTGCTAGTTTTGAGAGATTTTTTGAGAGCTGGTTTCGTTCACTGGCCTTTTACTCTCCCCAGAGAGAAGCCGTGATTTGTACATAGCTGGTATGAACAGGCGCAGGTGAAGCCCTCATACTCACCAGAACGCCGAGGCAGTGAATCTGAATGGGATGCAATTAAAATTCCTGAAATAAATCTCCTTCGCCGCTGCGTTGACAGTCAGTGGATGATGCTGTCTGATGAGGTTTAAATAATAATGACACACAGAGATTAAAATAGACAACTATTTTTGAAATTCAGATGCTAGTGGCGCACAATTTACACATTTGTAATGCAAATATTGGTGTTATCGAACAGGGTTATTTTCGAATCTCTCGTGCCTGGAGAGTTTCAATAGGCGTAGATAATTATGGAAGATATTGTGTTCCATCAGATGGAGTTGTCAACTGCTTTCCCAACAGCTTCACATGTTTCTTAATGGCATATGAGATCTCTGGAGAAGTCACTTTATCTCACCCGTCCATATGTTATATGCTGCCACTGTGCCGCTGAGCGCGAGCTGTCGTCTCAAGCAGACAGGCTTTAGATTGGACCGGCTCCCTCCACTCCCACACATTTCACCTCCATCTTTCCGCAGCCGCCTTGAGTGGAGCGCCGCCAGTCTCCCTCGTTTGCCTTCCAGCACTTATCCAAACACCCATTAAAGCATGTCTGTTTACACAGTTGTATGCTTGTTTGCAGAGCAGTAAATAGAAGAACGTTTGTGTCGTTGTCAAGTGTTGAGCTCAATCTCTCAACCTCTTTTGTTCACACCTAGGGCTTGGCGATATTACCAATAGTCACAATATATTCATGATGATGATCACTCTCTGGTGATATAAGCAACACTGTGAGTGGCTCATGGGCCATTAAAAAGATAATTCACCCCAAAAGTATTTTTCTGTCATCATTTAATCAACCTCTTGTCAGTCATGACTCATTCGACTTTTTCCATGGAAAATAAAAGGAGCAGTTTGTCCAAGCTGCTTTTTCCATTAAATGTAAGTGTACAGAGAGCCAACTGAATCGAATAGCATTTCTGATTTAAGATTTAATAGCAAAAACAACATTGAAATGATTTGGTAAGTTTGATTCATTTATAAATCTGTTCTATCTGTCTGATTTGATTCATCATAAAAAAAAAAAAAAAAAAACATTTCTTCAATTTTCTTATATTAACGTTATTGTAAAAATGCACTAACTTCAGAAGTTTGGAGTTGGTTTACACCAAAACTGTATTTATTTTAAAACCGCTAAATATTGTGAAATAATATTATTACTCATTAAAATTGTTTTTGTATTTTAATACATTTCAAAAAGTAATTTATTTCTGTGATGGCAAAGTGGAATTTTCAGCAGCCATTACTCCAGTCTTCAGGGTCACATGATCCTTCAGAAATCATTCTAATAGGCTGATTTGGTGCTCAAAAATGTCTTCTTATTATCAATGCTAAAAAATGGTTTCATATTTTTGTGGAAACCATGATGCATCTTTTCAGGATATAGAATAGAATAGAAAGTTCAGCATTTATCTGAAATAGAAATGTAACAAATGTCTTTACTATTGCATCCTTGCTGAATAAAAGAATATAAAAAAAAAAATTCTGAATCATAGTGTAAGTAGGGTACATTAAATTAATCAAAAGTGACAATGATATAATGACAAAAATCCATTTCAAATAAATGCTGTCCTTTTAGATTTTCTTTTCATCAAATAATCTTGAAAATGCGTCAGTTTCCACAAAAATATTAAGCATCACAACTGTTTTAAACATTAATAATAATAAGTTTTTCTTGAGCACCAAATGAGCATATCAGAATGATTTCTGAAGGATCATGTAGCACTGAAGACTATAGTTATGGCTACTAAAAATTCAGCTTTATTGAATCATAGTGTAAGTAAAAAAAAAATGCATATAAATTAAAATTATTAAAAACTTTAACTTTATTTTTTTAACTCATTTTTTTCCTTCTTACAGTAAACATTTGAAATCTATAACAGCTTGCTCTATATGACTGAAATGGTTTCTCTGATTTAAAAAAAATGCCAGAAAAAATACATAATTTATATAAAATATCATCAAAACTATGAAAAAATGTACTATTTCTTTTATCCTTTTCACCAAGCTCTATTCGCATTGAATTTTTTTTATTAATTTTTTTTTTGGTCAGTTGGCATTCTTTCCAAATCTTTCTATCAGTTCTCTGTCCGCTCTATCTCCTGATCTCACATTGTTCAAAGAGCTAGTGTTTTTTGTTCCTCTCTTGTGCATTTTCGTCATAGCTTTGCTTTAGGCTGATAGCTTATGTGGAAAATAGTCATGGGCATGATGACTGCGGTCAATAAACTGAGCAGGGATGCTGCGGTCCCACCCGTCCTCTTGAGACACATTGCGTCACTTTCTTCTGCATCTGTGTGATGTTAATTTAGTCATGAGGCCTGGGAAAAACTGAAGTGAGGGCACTATTGGCCCAGCCGGCTGATCCAGAGTGACATCATGGCGGGCTGACCTCCGACCTTGAGTCCTGACATGTTCTTTCTGTGTCTCGCTCTGGTCAACCGTACAGCAAAACTGTCAGCCTGAACTGATTGATGAAGCTTAGCGAAGGTCTAAATGATCAATTAATAGACTAGGAGGACTGCCAGGCTTTTTGTCAGAAATGTTTTCTGACAACTGCTTCCACTCGTTGATATGTGATATGTGACTGTTCCCAAAATGCACTCGGTGTCGTTCTGAAGGTGACCTAGAACCAGGGATGGGCAGTATTTCTGATAAATGTATTTAAAATACGTATTTGAAATACAAAATATTATTTTGTATTTAAATACCTTTGAAAAAAATCTAATGTATTTTGTATTTAAATACATTTAAGCTTAGTATTTTTGTATTTTCAAAATACATAAAATACTTTTTGCCAGTCAACCTTTTTATTACGCAGTTGATTTCCTGTCAACTAGTTCAGACATGCCACTTTCATGTGAGCTGCAGCTGTACGAATCCATCTAAATTGGGGTGAGAAAATTTTCACGATTCCTGTAAGGAAACAAGGAATAACGCAGCCTTCATGTGCAGAAATTTCTTACTTCCCACTTCTGAAGTTGTGATTACCAGCTTGTCTCATTCAAGTGCTTTGCTGTCAGAAAGGACCCCAGGTTTCTTGGGAAATTTTATTAAAGCCAAAATCTTTTGAAGATATTTAATTTTTGAGTAAAATATCCCATTTGTTGACAGCCATATAAACATTCACAGCACTATTTACATGGTCAGCTTGACAATTTTCTGTCAAATACATGCTTTTTTTCTGTGTATAAAACATACAAAATGCTTGAAGTTATTGCAGTCTATATGCACTACATTAAAATTATCTATTTCCTACCAAGGGGAAAATAACATTATCACTAGCACTGGACATTAGAGCTAGCCAGTCAGACTCGATAGTTTTTTAGTTTTATTTTGGTCAAATTTTGGTTTTATCAACAAGCTTGTCAGTTCTGTTTATTCAACTTTAAGCATTACTGCTTGCTATGTTTGGGTGATATGACAATATAGCTATATGTTGGTGATTATATAAAGTGTGAACGACAACATTTTCTATATCGTTTATATATTGTAGTATGCAAATATATCAATGCAGGTTTTAGTGGGCAGGACTTATTGACCCATTAGAGATTAAAAAAACATGGATAAATGAGTAATAAAGCGAGAGATGAGTTAATAAAAGTGCAGTATGCTGTGAAAGAGAACTCAAGAATTCAAAAGGCCTACTCGCATTCTGACAGGCAGCTTTCTGTGTGTACACCCCGAGACAAACTGTATAATGATAATAATAAAGATATAGGGTACCACTTTACATTAAGTGGCCTTAACTACTATGTACTTAATTTAAATTAATAATTTGATACATGAACTTATTGTGTACATACATGTTTTTACGTTGTACTTATATTTAAAAAAAATACCTGCTTGTAATTACTTCTGTAATTAATTTCTGTAATTACATTTATAATTACACTGTTGACCCATCCCTTAGGCTGATGATACACGGGGCAACTTTTTGAGCAGTGTTGCCGGGCAACTTTGGGCAATGTTGCCATCAACAGGCAACCAAGTGAGACACAGGACCCACGACCGATCTAAATTACCCAGATAGAAATTTGTTACCCATTCTCAATGGGAAAGTGCCCAACCAACATTGCTCAAAAAAAGTTGCCCGGCAAAACTGCTCAAAATTTTGCCTCATGTATCATCAGCTTTACACCTTAACCCACCCTTAAACCTATATCACCAAACCTGTCCCTAAACATACCCATATCCCTCAACAGCAGCAAGTGTTTTGCAATACAATATGAACACAATAAGTAAATCGTTCTTATTTTTTGAAGTACGTAGTAGTTAAGGCAACCTAATATAAAGTGGGACCTGGTATAGTTCTAAAACCTGTTTTAAATCTAATAGCAGAGTCCACACCACAACTACAACAATAACGGCACAAAAACATGATATTGTTCAAATCACGTTCAGAGCAATTTTATCCTACTGATGAATGATAAAAACATTGACAGCCAATCAAAATCAAACCTGTGTTATAGAGCACAAGCATTTACAGTGACAGATCACATAACTGCAGCACATGCTTAGGATTGGCTAATAAAGTTATCTTTATATTTATCATTCTTGGTGCAAACAAGCCTTAATAGTGGTACTTTGCTGGATGGCCAGTTTTCACATGTATTTTATGTATTTTCAAAATACAAAATACTGTATTTGTATTTAAATACATTTTTGCAGGCAGTATTTTGTATTTGTATTTAAATACATTTTTCCATGCAGTATTTTATATTTTTATTTTAAATATATTTTCATGTATTTATGCCCATCTCTGCCTAGAACGCATCTAATCACTCAGTTCTTGCTTTCAGAAAGCAGATGTTTCCCCTAACAGGGTTTGTTTGTTTGCTCTGAGAGAGATGCAAAGAATTATGAGCTTCCTGGTGTCATTTTCCCCCCACTGAGATTGAATCCTGTACAAGAGGTGGATTGCTTGAGCACATGGGCAACACTATAAACTAATATAACACTGCCCTCTACAGGCAGCAGTGTGCAGAACACCATACAGTTCAATTACAGCTCTTCAAAGACGAAATCAAAGTTTACATTAATGCACTTTCTTGGTCTTATTGTGCATGAAAGTCTTTTAATCATAAATTAAAAATTGCTCCACCTCTGAACTGACTTTCCTTTCAGATGATATCACCAATCCCTTTTTCTTTTTTAGCCCTTCCCAGCCACCCACCGAAGTCCGCTTTTCTCAATCCAATCAGTCCAATGTAAAATAAATACAATTTTGCTTTTTTTTTCTTGTAGATTATCCTGTTTTACTCAAACATAAGTCACATAGTGAAAGTGTGTGTTCAGTCATTTTTACATTATTTTAATAAATAATTTTTTTGATAAATTAATCGTTTAATTCAGCAAGAGTACATTAAATTAATCAAAATTAACATTAACGATGTAATGAATAAAATCAATTTCAGATAAATGCTGTTAGTTTGGATTTGCATTTCATCAAATAATCTTGAAAAAAATCAGTTTCCACAAAAATATTAAGCAGCACAACTGTTTTCAACATGATAATGAATAATAAGATATTTTTTCTTGAGAACCGAATCAGCATATTAGAATGATTTCTGAAGGATCATGTAACACTGAAGACTGGAGTTATGGCTGCTAAAAATTCTGCTTTATTGTTTAACACTTTTTTTTTTTTTTTTTACTTCATTTTTTTTCTTTAAATAAATAAATGTAAAAAAAAATAATAAAAAATATAAATGCAAATTAAATTAAATTAAATTAAATTAAATTAAATTAGACTTTAAAAAAAAAAGCATTACAATTTTTTTAAAACCAACCCCCAAACCTTTGAACAGTAGTGTAATGTTTTTATTTATACTTGATTTTTTTTTTTTTGACACATTTTTGAATGTGATTGCAGCATTGTATTATTCAGTTAGTAATGTTGAAGCCAGCTTTCTGCCAGTGAGATACATTTGAGACAGCACTATCTGTTTGTCCTAACAATGGATGACAGTTGTGGATACTGTTATTTTTACAAATCCATTTGATGCTGCTAGTGATACAGAAATTGCTCTCAGCAGCGTTTAATGAGTTCAGCGTGACTCATTTTCTTATGAGCAGCATCATTGTCCAGAGTCTATTTTTGTGAGGTGAACTGGTGATTAAATAAAGAAAAGAAGAGAGTCTGTGCCTCTCTGAGGGCGCTTGTCTATTTCTGCAATCTGTGAGGGGAATAAGTAGCTGCATATTTTGGAGGTTCCATTAAAAGCGTTGCTCAGTCCTGAAGTTTTAGTCTGAAGAGAATCAGAGCTGACATGAAGAGAGCCTGTTTTTGTGGTGGTCCTTTTTTGTGGCAACCCATTCTAAGGTATTTTTTCTGTCCCATGTGCACAGATGTGAAGGGGCCGCCCAGCCACCGCTTCTCCTGCGGCCAGTCGCCGTTCACGGAGCCCTGCGTTTGGGAGAGGAAGTACTGCATCCTGACCGATAGCCAGCTCATCCTGCTCAACAAGGAGGAAGAGGTAAAAGCGCTCCTTCCCTATATGCTTTATCCCCTCATTCTTCTCTCTTCCTCTCCCTCAGAATGAAGAGCGAAGGACAGTTAAATGAAGACACGCAGATGATGTTTGTGCTTTGTTGTACATTTCCCCTTGTGGGGGTTAAATGTGTCGTTTGCGGATGTAATTTGGATTTGGATTTGGAAAGTTCTGTCATCATTTACTCTTGTTGTTTTTCCTCTGTGGAACAAAAAAAGAAGATATTTGAAAGAATGTTGGCAAAAACTATTCTATGGAGGTCAAAGGGGACCAAAAACTGTTTGGTTACCAACATCCTTCAAAATATCTTCTTTTGTGTTTAGCGGAAGCAAGAAATTCATGCAGGTTTGGAACAACTTGAGAGTGAGTAAATAATGGCTGAATTCTCATTTTTGGGTGAACTATCCCTTTAAGGAAAACTAGTCCCATCCGAATTTCTCTTGATAGCTAAAGAGCATCGTTTTGCACAGTTTAATGATTTGTTCTCTTCTTTAATGAGTTCCAGGTGGTTATAAAAGGGAATAATCAATTCACTTAATGTATTGAATTACTTTCTGATTGACAGATTTCTTTCAGATTCATTTAAACGGTTAGTTAATTAGTTGCACTGTCAGGAAGAGGGGCTTTCTGGCTTGCTGTTAGAATGTGTACCCTGTGACCTCCACCCACTGACCTCTGACCTCTGACTTGTTTCCAGATGCCATCTGAGGTCCATGAAAGCCCCACAGCATCCTCATCAAAGGGTCGCAGCCTGAGAAGGACAGTCAGTGTGCCCTCTGAAGGACAGTTCCCAGAGTATCCACCAGAGGGAACCTCCATGTTAGGTAAGATTTATGTTGTGCTTCTGTTATGATAGCAAAATTATGCTATATATGCTCTCTGTCAGGCAAAATATTCAAGAGGAAGCTTGAATATATTAGAGAGTTTTGACAGGGTTATCAGATAATATTATTGATGTTTATTTCTTTGTTGTTTGTCACTCTTATTTCCATCTATTTTTACATTTTAGATTACATAACACTCAAAGTTTTTTAACATTAGTAACATTAATAACTTTTTAAATAGGTAAAAGTAATTTATAGCAAATAAAGATTCTTTCATGTTTTTAATTAATATTGTTATGCCAAATTTTAAAATAAAGTTTCGATGCAAAAATACTGTGAAATTTTAATATAAGTAATGTATCAGTAATTGGACATAAGATCAAAATAGTTATCAGTTAAATATAAAATAAAGAATTTAATATGACTGTTAAATGTCATTTTAATCAAATAAAGTTTCTTTCAGATTTTCGGTCGTGATGATTTTCATATTGTGATGCCAATATTGACTGTAGCACTTTAAGTAATTATCAACTTAGACTATTAATAATTTAGTAATACTGATAATTAAATTTTTAGCAAAAAAACTTAATTCAGATTTTCAATTAATATTGTGACATATTCACTGTAGCGTTAAAAAAAATAAAGTATCAGTTATCAGACATAAAATCAAAGGAATTGTCGGCTTATGCTTTAAGCCATTTTTTATATATAAGTTAATTTTTTATTCTGAATATATTTATTTCTAGTTATGCTCAGCCTCAGACTGTTTTTATCCACTAGAAACTTCTTTTTTGCAGTCTCTTTAAAATGATTTTAATCATCTTTATCCAGTAATCATAAACTGCTGGAATTGCATTGTTCAAAAGGTGTGGAAATGCTGATTCCAACAGTAGCAGGACCTCTAGTTACTTCTGACAGAGGCTTTTTTGATCTGTCTATAGGGTTTTAATACCGGTGGGATCAAATGGCACTCTTTTAGCATTTACTGTAGCTTTAAGATGTTGTTAAGCAGGCACGCTCACACTGCAGCTTATAGCATATGGATTTGTGCACTAGCAGGCAGAGCATGAGGTGAATCATGAACGAAATCACGTCAGTAGATGCATTTGTAACACCAGAGCCATTACTCCTGAATCCACTGCCACAAGCACGAAAGATCAGGATAACAAAGAAGTGGATTTAACCGCAACACCGCAGGCTGGGCTTTGAGAAACACCAGACTGGGGGCGAAAATATGCATGCTAAAACTGCAGAATATTTCACAAAACAAAGATCACTTGTACAACAGTATCAAATGCCTAATTATTTGCATATATACACACCACCCTCATTGTTGTCAGAATTTCACTCTAATGTTGTGACAAACTTGTAAAACTGATTGACTTCTGTATAGCACAAAATAAGATATTCTGAAGAATGTTTCATCTGCTTTTGTTCATATAATGAAAGTCAGTGGGGTCCAAAACAACATTGGACCCCACTGACTTTCATTATATAAACAAAAAAACAAGACATTTTTCAAAATGTCTTATTTTGTGTTCAACAGAAAAAAAATCTAAACAAGTTTTTAATGATAAGAAGATAAGTAAATGATGACAAAATGTTCATTTTTAGGTAAACTATCCCTTTAATGCGAACTGACTCAGATGGACGCTCCCTATCCAGAATTTTCAAAGTTCAAGTTGTTTTGAAAGCAGGTTAATCATCTGATTCATTCATATCCGCACCTTTTTCTCATAGTGATTCATTATGTTTAGGTATGTTTGGGTACGTTTGATCCCGTGACCTCTGTGGGCCGGGCAAGCTTGTGCGAGGAGGTGTATGGAGGAATGTAATTTGGTAGAACAATACTCACTGTTGTTACTGTGTTAGTTTTCTCTCTCTTTTTCTCTGGACAATGTTTCGTTCCCTCCCAGGCCTAGGGGGGCAATAACTGAAGCTGCCCTCTGACTGGTCTCGCATTCAGTGTCAGTACATGGGGGGGGTACGGACACTGACCCAGTAGGCCGGTTGCTAAAGGCAGCGGTCAGAGAAATGCACAAATCTCTGTGACTAAGAGAGTCATTCATTCTCCAGACCCTCCTAAGCTGCACCGCCACAGATTCAGAGAACGAGAGAAGAGGGTTATTTATATGTTAATGTTCGCTCTGTTTGACAATGAGACACTCCGCAGCCAGGGTGGTGAGGGAGAGTCCAGGATTTCTATGGCCATTCAGAACAGGTTGAGTCTCTAGAGACTGTTAGATTCACAGCAACAAAAATTTAGTGAGATCATATGTGGTTTTCAGTTTGTATGGTTTTGATCAGTGAATCATACATATTTTTTTCTTTTGTTGCACCGAGGTGAGATGTATCTCTTATTGAAGCTCCAGCTCCGTCATTCTCATGGTTGTCAAGACAATGAGGTTCTGACTTCTCTCACATAGCAAGCAGAGCTATTTATGTACTTGCAATTAGGTTTGAATTGTGGATGTTCCTTCCACACAAATCTGGTTTAAAAGGATCGCTCAAAAATGAAAATTCTGTCATTTACGGTTTACATACATGCGTTCCAAACCTTTATGACTTACTTTCTTCTGCTGAACACAAAATAAGATATTTTTAAGTATGTTTCAGCTGTTTTTGTCCATTTAATGAAAGTCAATGGGGTCCAGAACAACTCTTGAGACATTTTTCAAAATATCTTCTTTTGTGTTCCACAAAAAAACTCATACGCATTTGGAATAAATGAGTATGAGTAAATGATGACATAAACATGCAATATTTGAAATAGCATCCAAACATTATCTTTAACCTCTTTGTTAGTAGTAATGAAGCATTTAATCGAGACTAAAATAGAATAATGGAGATCTATTTTGGTAGATGAAATGCATCTCATTCTATTGTTGCACTAAAGAATATGTCCAGTTGATTTTAATGTTTATACATGTTGAGGCGAGGAAGATGACTCAGCTTTACAGAATCCACCAATATTGGTCCTCTAGTCTGTTTTCCCCCTGAGGTCTTTGTGCGACATATTTTAGTGTTTTATTGAAACAAATAAAAAAGATGAAAATAGTTCAGTGAGCAGTGTCATGGGGCATGCTGTCCTGAGAAAATCACATTTTATGTGGTTGACGAGGCAGATCAAAAGAACTTCCTGGCATATTTAGGGCAAGAAAAACTGCTACTAGTGTGTTGATAGCAGAATATTGTTGTTTTGCTCGTTGGAAGAAGGAACAAAGTTCGAGGCTATATGTATCAGATCTATCTGGATGGCCATTATAGGAGTATTATCAGCTCTTTCCTACAGTTTTCTCTACTTGTTTGCTTTGGCCATTTGAATACTGCAGTGTAGTGAAGTATTAAGAGTTTCAGTTGCTCTGTATCTTGAATTTTAGATTAAAATCATTGCAATATTTGCATAATGCACTGCAATTTGTCTTTTTGTCTGGCACTTAGTGTATACTGAATTGTGATTGTCATCTTGAGACCATCATCTGATGTTGCATTTTGGATTTTTCACCTTACGTATGTTTTTAGGAAGCCACCGTTTCCAAAAATCATGATGTTTATGCATATGTTGTTTTGGGGTGAATTTAGCGAAGTGTGAAAACTCCAAAATTGCACAGCTGGGCTTTTAGGGTTACAAAATTTCACCATGTTGTTGTCTATACAGGGATATACAGTATGATTTAACTGTCTTGAAGCTTTCCTAGCAAGTTAGAAAGCTGAAATTCTGATATGTTCATCTCAGAGCTTTCCTCTGTCATCCTGTAATATTCCTCCACCTCACAGACTCCCCTATAAAGTAACTCTCAATACATAGTTATAGGCTTGCAGTGCAGTTGCTGTGACCTCTATAAAAGCTTTTTCAGTGAGCTAGAAGACAGTCTGTTCATCTCAGAGCAACCATCTTGCACTCTATAATGTTTAATCTGGCTATGATTTACTGAATTGGCTTGGTTGTGTGGATAACATTAAAAATGGTTGACTATTAAGTATGCATTTCTGCAACAGTCTATCACTAAATATCTTAAGAATTGGGGGAAAACTACAGATCAAATACCTGAAGAGTGCAAAATTTGATCTAAAACAGTCAGTGGTGTCAGTCAGCAGTGACCATATTGTGTGACTTTGGCATGCTGGGAGATTGAAATTGCAAATATTTCCTTGCCAGACTTGTTGCTATGATACATTTCACAGTGTGAGCCACTGTTATATGTAGCTTCAACCCATATTAAGTGGGATTAAATAAGCATTATTTCATTGATTTAAACAGCGGGTCCCAAAAGTTAGTAAATGATAATCTATAGCATTTAACACTGCAACCAAATTTCATTTACACTGAAACAAAGCATAGTTACAGTATTTTACTGCTTTCTCATAACATTCCATTCTTTTGACTGATTTGTCTTAAATAAAACTATGGTATGAAATGGCATTCAACACAATGCTAATCCTCAGAAAAATAAATTGAGTAGTACATCCAGCTGCCTCACTTCCCCCATTCATTCCACTATATTGTTCTGCAGCAGTGAGGGTTTCCTGGTCTTTCTCACGCATGTAACAGGTGAAATATCTTTCTTCAGTGTTACACAATGAGTGAAGTATAATAGTGCAGCCATATTTTTATATTTCTGTTCAGTATATTATCAGGATCTGTGCTATATTGACTCATTGGCACGTTTGAATTAAAGTCATAGTTTTGTTGTTTTCTCTCTTTCTGGTTTGGCATTTTCTTCAACATAATTGCCAGTAAATGACTGAACTTTCATTTTAGGTAAAATACCTTCAAAACCAGGAATTTAGCTTGTCAGCGTGCTTGGTTTATTGTATAACTACATTTGCTGGTAATGTAATGTCTGAAGATGGACAGTGTGCAATCGTCTGTAGATTAAAGGATCCTCGGGGAGGACAGCCGTTGTTGTGCTCTTTTCAATAGACTAACAGAGAGAGAAAAGCGGAGCGGGTTTGACTGAGACTGACTGGATCGAGCTCAGGCTTTACTGCATTCCTCAGTGAATCGACTGCGTGAAGGACTTCACTCACTAAACACCGGCTCGCCTCAAATCAGCTGCTCTCTGGGATTGTTTCGTTTTGTTTTCGCCTAGGGATGTGACTATAACTGATTGCGGGATCGATATCAACCATGGACTTTATAGGTATGTTTTTAGCATCACTTCAACGGTTGTCGGCAGTAAGTTGTGGGAGTTTGAATTGATATTACGTTACGTAGCCGCTACACATTTGAGACTTCGGTCTACTACTAAGTAGTATTGTGTTGTAGTGTTGTTATTTCAAATATTAAGGCAGCCATATGATGATGTAGTGTGTATTCAACAGTTGTCTGAAGTTGAAACGGTTCTGTTTATGCTTCTGTTTACGATTCGTAATCGATAAACCATTCTTTTTAGTTTCATGACATGTACGTTTCCTAAACTTGTGTTTCCCGCTGTTTCGGACGAAACCCTGTATTAAAATACTCTGAATCTAGTGTTTGAAACATACAGCGTTACTAGTGTAGTCCGATAACCCAAAGAATGACTCTTTGTTTCGCTACTATAAAGAACCGACTCCTAATGCACAGCCCAACTGAAGTAGTCCGTTTCCCGAGCAAATGACTCTTTTGAATCGGTTCATTTTAGTGAATCAAAATATGTGAATCATTCTGAGAGGATACTAAATTAATCTAACTGGCATACTGAAACGCGTGCAGTTATTTATATTGTCGTGTTTTAAACCGAGAAATGTTATTGTTTATGTTGTACTTAAAGCTCGTGGGGCTTTAATCAATAGTGTTTTATAAAGATGAATAAATGAATGAAATTTGAAGTACTGAAAGAATCGTTCATGGAACCGGATTCGGAAGGATTCCCATTCCTCTTTTTTCAGGGAGCTGGTTTTAAAAGTGGACGTTTTTCTTTGTCCGCTTTAATTAAAGCCCAATTTAGATTAACAATGGCTCGTTGTCATCGTGCCTTTAACATTTAAGTAGAAGAAAGCATCGATTCTTCCGCTTGCCTGCACCCCTATCCTTCATTAACGGTCACCCCTCCTGGCGTACACTGCTGTTATTTATTTATTTGCCCTTTTAATGTCATCTATCCTATTATGCTCATGTATTAAAAGAGAGAGGGATGCTTCCGTTGAATTAATCATAGCACAACGCCCTGAATTTTAACTATATTAACTACTGTCCGATTTTTTTGAGGGTTTTTTTTTCCAGATCTGAGAAAAATCTGATGTTCCTATTTTATTTTCTATCTTTACATAGAAAATATAATAGACCATGTTGTATGTGTATGTATAAAAGCAACTATCCTGCAATAAAAACAATTTATTTATTGGATTTTATTATTTATATGTATGGAGTGGCTAGACTACAGAGAACTTGAATAAGATTAGGAACAAACTATGAAAACCCAGAGATTGCTTTCTAAGCATTGCCACCAATTTCTCAATTTGTGAGGAGACCTTCCAATAATTTTGCATGCCGAAAGGAAACTCATGAGTGCCATTGCCATGAGTTTTCAATTAGAAATATCACTCAAACTCCCTTGGGATTTGAGGATCCTAAAGCATATTGAAATAGGCTGATTTGTCATGGAAAAGATTGTTTGGATGTAAACTCCTGCTTAGCGTCATTTCAATCTTTGTTGTTCATTGCCCTGCCCCCATCTGACAGGATTTTTACACTGTCAGGCCTGAAACTTGCTTTGTGACTCTGGATATCTTGAATAGCATCGTCTAAACATGACAGTCATCACCTTACAATTGCTCTGTTGTGCACATAGGTGTAAGTGTTTCATATAAGTGGAAAGGAAGTGTGTAAGTACATCATATGACCCCCTCGTATGAACCTCAGTACGCTTTTAATACCTGATGTTAAACTTGAAATACCTGTCTGTGGATTTCCGGCGTTTTTGACCAAACCTGTTTGACCTTTAGATTCTGAGGCATCATAAAACTAAAACAATGCAAGGTCTGTGAGTTGCAAGGATCTTAATGTAGTGCGCCACACCTGTCTGCTCCGTGTAAGAGTGGAAAAGACATCCTGCGAGTCTCCAGCTTCACAGCTTGGTGTTGTGACATCACTACATTCCAGACATTTGGAATCACACAAAAACAGATAGATGGAAAAGTAAATAGTGACAGAAGTCTTGTCATCAGGGAAGGAAGAGAATAGATACAGTATTGTGCTTCTGTTTGCACTTGTTGCATTAGATAACATTCTCAAGAGTGGTGGTATTTAAGAAGGTGCACCTGATCCAAAATGGCTAGACAAGGCAAGAGAGAAATTGCTGTCTTAGTCAGCAAACGCTTCTGGAAGTGTTCTGTAGCGCCATCAATCTGTTATTGTGGTTTAGCACCACGAATAGAAGTTTGAAGTATGATAAACCCAGCAATGAAAAGAAATACAACCCCTCATAAAATGCTTTTGGGTATCTGACTGAAAAGAAAGAATCATTGGGATAACAGGCCCATGGATAAGTGTTTCTGAGTAAATCCTGTCCGATCACAGCATTTTCACTAACCGACTAAAACCCCACTGCGTTTTGCAGTGGATTTCATGTGGGATTTTCCCATAGCTTACCGTCTCTGAGCATTATGATGCAGAGAAATGCTGCAGTTGCGTGTGGTGGAAGCGTGGAGCTTTGCTCAGCTTCACTGATGCTCCTGCTGTTTCACTAAATATGAATAATTAATACCCGGCCTGCACATTTCATATCAGGTATCATCATCTTTACTGTGATGGTGTGGAGAGGCCTGACAAGTAGGCTTTTCGTGTATTCCATATTGTTAAGGCATGTAGTATTGATAAAATTGGCGGTTTCTGTAAGGTCTTATTCTCAGGGTCATGTTGGGATAATGAGTAAAGCTTGGTAAGGCTCAAACTTGGGTAGTGCTCAAAAATAAGCATGCATGATGGCAGTTAAATATTAAATTGCATAAATAAAAAGTACTACTACTACTACTACTACTACTAATTATTATTGTTATTGTTATTATTATTGTTATCATTGTTAAAAAATAAAAATATTAAAAAAAAATGCAAAACAAATGAAAAATATTAATTTTGTAATGTTTTACTGTAAAGTTAAGAGGTTTTAAGAAAAATATAATAATAATAATAATTGAAGGTAGATGGCACATATTGCGTTCCCAAATTCACATTAAATCAACCTAAACTCTGTGCAGATTCAGAGATGGAGTTTGTGTGGATCAGCATTTACCACTGAGATGCTGCAAAGTGAAACTACATATGTATAAAATACAGAGTTATACATAATGTAATATTATACTCTATACATGTATTACATAATATGCATTTCAATATATTATTTAATTATTGTTTTGTAATTACTATTATTTATATAATTTATATATTTTTGTATAATATTTATATTATTATTATTATATTTTTACATTAAAATAACGACATTAAATTAAAGGTTTTCTGTCACACTTTATTTTAAGGTCCAGTTCTCGCTATCAACAAACCATTAACTATGACTTTTGCCTCAACTTCTAATTTGCTGCTTATTAATAGTTAGTAAGGTAGTTGTTAAGTTTAGGTTTTGGGTAGGATTAGGGATGTAGACTATGGTCATGCAGAATATGTGCTTTATAAGTACTAATAATCAGCCAGTATGTAAATAATAGGCATGCTGATAAACAACTAGTTAATAGTGAGAATTGCTCCCTACTAAAGTGTTACCCCCTTTTCCTATAATTTTCATTGGTTCAGTGGTTGAGGAACGATAAAACAGTTGATGGACAATAAAACAAAATTCTCATAGACAGTAAAGGAGGGACCCAGCCATCCTTAGCTTAGAGTTTTGCACAGGCAAACACTACACAGAAAATGTAAAAATCTAGTTTTCCAGTGAATTTTGTCTCCCCTACAATGCATCCATATATCAATACATTTAATAACAGTCTTCTCATCCATGCAGAGAATGATGGGTAATATAAGTGCAGTTATGCTTAATGTTGCAGGCAGTTTGGCTCTAGATAAAGCATTGTGGCAAATCTTTTTCACTTTTTTAGGCAAATCCGTATTGATTCATTTACACCCTCCAAATGGCATTTTACCACAGATTGATTGCTCATCTCAGAAGGCAATAAAAGCGGTGGTGTTGCGCTAACTAGGGACCACCCTTTCTCGCCCATCCCCCACTATCCTATCCACCAACACCAGAGCACCCGCATCACTTCTAATTACAGCCTGGGTCCCTGTTTCAGGTCTTGCTGTGTTGATTTTAACCCCTCTGTTATCTCCACCACTGTATTGATCCGAGGAAGGGCTGGGCCAAATCAATGCAGTAAGTGGATTTTCAGGGGCAGTCACAGTCTGGAGGGTAAGAGAGAAGGAGAGAAGCTACACTGTGCAGGCCTCACTGAGGGGCTGACAGGGAGACCTGTCAACTCTGACGCCAGGGGACAGAGGACAGTCAGGGACAGTCTGACCTTGGGCTTCATATAGTGAGGAGATGGATGGGCTGAGAGCTGCAGTGAGAGAGAGAGACAGGAATAATTCTAGGTGTGATGTAATAGCTGTGATTTAAGGGAACTAAATGAAAATGTAGTCACTGAGAATAGCCGGTTTGTCCACACTGGCTGTGTCTCATGTGTTTTTTGAGCTGACTCAGTGTACAAAGATTCAAACAGCCTGGTGTCCAGAAGTAGTCTGTATGTGAATTGGTAAACAGTGCAAATTTTTGGTTTTTAAGACTATCAATTTTTAAGACTGTCAGTGGGTGATTTTTTTTTTTTTTTTTTTTTTTTTTTTTTGGACATTATTTGAAAACAAAATTTACTTTTGGAAGGGTGTTATGAGCGGTTGCTTACTGTCTCAGGTCAAAAAAATAAAAAAATTGCAGAATGTATTTTTATGTCTGTCAAACTCACAGTGTTAATGTAACATTTATATTAAATGTTTAACACTATTTTTAACTGGTATTTATTTGATTTTATTTATTTGATTTAATACTTGTTTTTCAGAAAGCATGTAATAAATTGATAGAAGAGTGACAGTGAAGGCATTTATAATGTCCCACAAGATTTTTTTTTTTCAAATTAATACTGTTCTTTTAAACTTTAATCATAAAAGAACCATTTTCAACATTGATAATAATAAGAAATTTTTCTTGAATACCTAATCAGCGTATTAGAATGATTTCTGAAGGATCACAAGAATAAATTACATTTGAAAATGTTAAAACAGAAAAGAGTAGTTTTAAATTCTAATAATAGTTCACAGTAATACTGTTTTTTTTATTGTGTTATTGATTAAATAAATGAAGTCTTGGTAATCTTTTTTTTTTATGTACTATTTTATTATTCATTTGTCAACCTTTTAACATCTGTGGTCTAACAATTAGGGATGCACCGATATGGAAATTTTGGCAGATACCGATAATTCTTTATAAATGAAAGCCGTTATGTTGGCAGATAAATCTAAATCCAAATTTTTATATAATTTTTGAGAGCCTGATTACAAAAAAAGTCTCACCATTAAAAGCCATTAAACACTTCAACATAAATCAAACATAAAGCAGCCTTACAAATAACTAAAACAATGCTTAATGCAAACAAGTCACTGGACAACATTACTTAACGTTACAGTATATGTAAAAAAAAAAAAAATCAAAAATCATGTGCCATGGATAAATTAAACGGAATAGCCTCCGCGCCGACAGTTAAATTATTTTATTTAAACCATATTGTTGATGCAAATAATAAGATAAAAATAAAAGTGGTGGTTGTTATTATTATTAATATATCAATGATTTTAAAAAAGAAGTATCTTAAATTAATACCACTGTTTCAAATAGCAGCATGCAGTTTTAGCTGCGTGCGCTGCTGAAGAACTGAATGAACACCGGTAAACCGAAGCGCTTATTATTTATACAACATAAACATAATATTATAATTTATATATGCACAAAAAAGACGCAAATGCGCAAGTGATCTTGAACTAAGTTATGCGCTAATAAGATGTGACACGCTCTTGGCTCTTCCCGCAACAACGCGCTGAAACACGACAAATTAAACCAAAGAATTCACAATGTTTTATTATAATAGTGTTCTCATTATGATATTATATAGTCCCAGTCATTGTTATTAATGTTGTGCATTGCTGTTCGAGCTGCGTGCGCTGAAACTTAAGAGGTGAATGAGCACTGGTAAAGTGAAGTGCTTTGCTGGCAGCTTATTTAACTTAAGGAAATGCATCATATATGAAATTAATATAAACTAAACATAATATTGCAACTTGCATGTACAAAAAGACGCAAATGCACAAGTGAACTCGAACTAAGTTACGTGCTAACCAGAATGTGTAACTTCTGTTGTGGATGCGCTCTTCTCGCAACAACGCGCTGAAATACGACAAATTAGACCAAAGAATTCACAACGTTTTATAATAATATGTTCTCATTATAATATTATATATATGATAGTCCCAGTCATATAGTTATTAATGTTGTGCGCTGCTGTTTGAGCTGCATGCGCTGAGCGATCTGTTAACGCTCTATTAGCTAAACCAAACAAATTCTATAGGCCTATGAGATAAATCAGATATATATGCATAAAATAAACACAATATTACAACCTACAATTCCACAAAAAGCTGCAAATGCACAACGAACTTAACTGTGCTAGTCATGAATGTGTAGCTCTGTTGTGGATGCGCTCTGCCCGTAACAATGCACTAAAACGGGCGCACAAAGACTCCATTAATTATTTAACAGTAATGTTCTCGTTATAATATGACAGACTTGCCCTTCACATGTTGCACTTCACTTCACTTTTCCTTTTCAAAGTGATTCCAATAATATTTCAAGCAATTAAAAACCATCATGGCGAACAGTGCGCATCTGAAGTGCCTCTGCAGGAAATAATGCATTATTTATCGGCTTTAATATATCGGCCAAATTTTCTTATCGGTTCGATAATGATAACAGAAAAATTAACATTTATCGGCCGATACCGATATGGTGGCCGATATATCGTGCATCCCTACTAACAATCCCAACAGATGACAATGTAGAAAACATTACAAGGTCATTTATTCAAGAACTTGAATTTATTGCAGTATGATGCATTTAAACCACTAATTTGTACATATGACATCAGTCATCAGTGCTTGCTTCTAAGTTATTTATTTGTATATCTATTTAATTTGGCAAGCTAATGTTAATTAACTTTATTACTTTACATTGTAGCTGTGGCCTAGGAGTTAGTACACACACTAATTTGGGCAGTCTAAGTTTGAGTCTGGCTTGCGTCATTTGCTGATCCCAGTGTCCTGATAGCATCCGATATTGCTTTATTCGATTCAATAAGGATTTTGAAGGACATGCTAAATATAGCATATGAAGTCGTGCACCATACTCCTTCAGTTCAGTCCACATTCGACTCTTTCTTATTTCAGTAGGTCACGTCCAGCTAACAGCTCTAACACGTTTTGACCTTACAGTGTAATCTGATACACACTTGTGTTTCCTCTCTCTTCTTTTGCTTCTCCATTCTTTAACGACCTCCAAAACACACCTCTCACAAATGACACGCATTCATACGTGCAGCACAAGCCTCCAGAGCCGTGTTCCACATGAAGTACGAAAACAAAAGTCTCAAGACAAAGAGCGCCTCTTCGTTTTTCCTAATGTGCAAGGCTGCAGCAGGCAGACGGAGCCAGATGCGCTGAGGAGGGGGGAACGAGCGAACCAAGAGAGAGAGAGAGAGGGATGGGAAGTGCTTGCAGTTCTGCTGAGAGGAACAGAGGAGTGAGGTTACAGCGATTGATTGAGTAAATGCGGTAAAATCTCTTCTGCTGGTGTGCCAAAAAAGAGAAAGGGAAGAGGCTGATAAAGTGAGGACTAGGATTGCTGCCCAGAGATACGGATAGAGAGAAGAGGATGGACTGAGACGAGAGAGAGAGTTTTAGCAGAGGACGTTTCAGTCTTTGAGGGAGAGCGCTGGAGAGCTGGTACGGAGAGAGAGGAAGACGGTACGATGTGGCAGTGAGCCACGGCAGGACAATGAAGAGGCTGCAGTTTATCAATGCGGCGGAATTTCTCTCAGAGTGATGGGCAATTAAGGGGAAAGCGCACAAGCTCATTGGACGAGGGCGATGGTCACTCTTCAGCCAATCCAATGGTGACCAGCTCCATTTATTCAGCAGGTGATGGGCAACAGCTGTGATAGAGGTATCTCTCGCTCTCTCTCTCTTTTCCTCTTTCTCAGCTGCGTTTTATTAGATTAACTTTAATAAATTAAGTTATCGTCTTGCTCTTAGACTTGGAGGGTCATTAAAAAATCCATAATGATTGAAGTTGAGTTGAATATGCTGTTACAAGTCATTTCCTGTTGGATAAGTTGTCCGTGCATGTTCAGAGGTAAAGAGAGGTTGAGTTTTGCTGTTCTTGGTTTACGTTTACTCATATTTATACATCAAAAGTGATGTCAAGTGCGTTCAAGCTGTGTGTTTTATCACAACATGCATTCCCTGGAAACTGAACCCCTGATCTCGGTGTTGCTAGCATCAAGATTGTAATATAAGTACTGCTGTGCTTAGTCACAGGGATCGCTGCGATTCGTCAAGTTCAGCACTGCAGAGCCCTCGCACAATCAGCAACTTTATGGAGAGTGAGCGTGAGTGATGTATGGAAGAGTTTGATCCGAGGAGCTCAATGATACAACAGGCGGTCTACAGAGCCCAGCTGTGGCTGTGGAAGAGAAAAAGTGAAGTTGCTGTTCTTGTAAAGCAGAGTTCTGAAACATTTTCATACAAATGTAATGCGTATGAGCGTTCCAAAAAGGGATTTTGGTAGCGATGCAGTAGAAGAACCATTTTTGTTCCCCAAAGAAACTTTATGTGAAGAATTTTTAAAGAATTTGTTTATTAGTTTGAAGAGTATTTTAATAATCTGAAAAGCCTTTTTTTCTATTATAAATAACATTTTGTGCATTGGAAAAGATCCATGAATGTTAAAGGTTCTTCGTGGAACCACTAATGCCAATAAAGAACCTTAATTTTTAAGAGTGTATTTTAGTAAACTGATGTATTTTACGCATCTTGAAGTTGGATGGACTGCACAGAACCTGACTGGGCCACTCCTGGGCTGCAAAACAGGTTGAACTGCTAAATTTAGCCGTTAATCAATGGTCCTCTGGAGAGCGGCCAAATGCGAGTGTGACTGATTCATAGTTTAAGAGACATTATAACATCCTGTTCATTTGATGAAAGGTTTGTTCTGTGTGTGTGTGTGTCTGTGTATATGAGATATTAAAGGGGTTATGAACTGAGAAACCAAAATTCCCTTGATATTTTGACATATAAGAGGTGATTGTGCTCTAAAAACATCCTGTAAGTTTCAGAACTCAAAACTTTGTCGTTAGTCTAAAAACAGCTTACATTGAAGGCAATCTGCCAAAACAACAGCTTTTGGAATGTTCTACTCTATGATGTAATAGTGTGGATAAGCACTGTCTCCACAGAAGAAGATCAACGCCTGCTTCGACATCACTGCCTGTTTAGCCCCGCCCACCGATTCGTGAATGTAGTGTTGACAAGAGAGGCGAACGCAAAGGTGTACGCAGAAACCAAGCGATAAAAATGGCTCTGAAGACAACAAGACGCTTTGCAGTGCCAATTTGTGGAAAAACAGTGTCTGTGTTGCCTTTCTTCTGATCCCAACGTTAGGAAAGAGTGAATGAGCTTTATTTTTAGTGAAGATCCAGACTGCATCAGTAAGAACTTGGTCCTTTGTTCACTTCATTTTACCACGGATTCGTTTACAAACAAGGCACAATTTGTCGTGGTGATGCTATGCCGACGATATTGAATCCGACAGTAATGTCACACCACACAGGTGTTGAGTAACTGTTTTCATTACATGGTCACTATTGCTTTTTATATCTCCTTACAGATCGTTTGATATGTATTATTTATGCGTTTTTGACCTAAATCACAGCAGCGTCCATCTATGAGGAATGTGCGCTGTCAAACATACACTCTAAAAAATGCTGGGTTGTTTTAACCCAATTTTGGGTCAAATATGGACTAACCCAACTTTTGGGTTAAAAATTGAATGTAAAAATTTAACCCAACAGCTGGGTTAGTCCATATTTGACCCAAAGTTGGGTTAAAACAACCCAGCATTTTTTAGAGTGTACACAGCTATTAGCCAATCATACCAGTGGGTGTTTATTTTCGAGTCTACAATCCGCCACGCCAATTCAAACAGAGCGTTCTGATGAGGGGGTTAAAAACAGGACAGAAAATAACTTATTACTTCTAAATTATGATCTTTTTTATGTAAAAATCTTGATAACATTATAAGTGGACCTCAGAGACCAGTACAAAATAAAAAACAAAGGCAGTCCATGACCCATTTAAATCAATAGTTTATCTAAAAATATATATTCTTGCAGCATTTCTTCACCCTCATGTTCCAAACATGTTCAACTTTCATGCATTTGTGAAACAGATATATTGAGAATCATTCTAAAGAGAATTTAAGTTAAAAGGAGTCCGGAACACAAGTTTGGAATTTTTGGGTGAACTATGTCTTTAAGCTCTTAATTGTGAGTGGAGGTTTTGATCTTGAGCAGCGGTGGGCAGCTGTTCAATGGCCCAGATCTCCAGTCTCTATTGTATGGATCCACTGAGAAACTGAAACCAGCTGAAACCAGAAGCATCGTCTTGGCCAAAGACCTCTGGGTCAATTTCAACAGTGTTTCTTGATTCGGTTGCAGACACTGAGAGGAGGGAGTTCTGCGGCAGTTCGTGCTCAGTGATGGACTGGGTTTTTATTTCTCAGGGTGAATTAACTCATTATGGGGTGATCTACACTTCAGTGAAGAGGACGGCCCAAGGGGTGGATCTTTGGGAGGCTGTTCGGATGTAGGTTACGTCCTGCTCCATCCTTGACACACATCGGCTGTGGGGCTCCCTGCAAATGCAGAATAAATCGGTCTGAGGAAATTAAAAATAAACTTGGCTATGAAAGGAAAATGAGTAATATTCCACTTAGCTTCTGAGAGTGGCTTTATATGAGAGCCACAGGGCGTCCATCAGGAAGTCCAGTGGTGGCAGGTAGAGTGAGCGTTCATGAGTGGATGGATGAGTCCTTTATTAAGAGGACTTACTGAAAGCTTTGGGTTAATTCACTCTTTTAAACCTGTCTGACTGGCACTTTAGACAGACCCTCTGTTAGCGACCCCGCTGGGCATCATTATGGGATAGATAGATTTACAGAGCGCAGGTGACTTTATTAGACCCCAGACTACATCTAAGACTGGTCAGGAGGATTAATCATGGGTGTAGGGGCAGTTTTAAAATGTGGAAGCAAAGAAAGACACACCTGTCTTTGAAAAGTCATCAGTAGGGATGCTCATAAAATAAATTTCTTGTGCATCCTTAATCTTATTTTCAGTTTTTTTTTTTTTTTTTATTAAAAAAAAAAATTAGAAAAGTTTGGGAAATCTCTTATGTTCACCAAGGCTACATTTAATTCATTTTTAAAAAAAAAAAAAAAACAGTAATATTTTCAAAAATTGTTTTATATTTTAATGCATTTTAAAAAGTAATTTATTCCTGGGCTGGCAAAACAGAATTCCAGTCTTCAGTGTCACATGAATGATCCTTCTGAAATCATTCTGATTTGATCCTCAAGAAACATTCTTTTTTTTATCATCAATGTTGAAAGTTTTCATGCTTCATATTTTTGTGTAAACTGTGATCATTTTTTTCAGTATTCATCTTTGATGAATAGAAAATTTATTTGAAATATTTGAAAAAAAAGCATTTATCTGAAATTGTCTGAATTTTTTTTCCCCCAAAATGTTACTGACACCATATTTTAAAATATTATTACAATTTAAATTAACTGTTTTCTGTTTATGCTTTTTTAAAAGTAATTTATTCCTGTGATGGCAAAACCGAATTTTCAGCAGCCATTACTCCAATCTTCAGTGTCACATGACATGATCCTTGGAAATCATTCTGATTTGCTGATTTGGTGCTCAAGAAACATTCTTTTTTATTATCAATTTTGAAAGTTGTGCTGCTTCATATTTGTGTAAACTGTGATATTTTTTTTCATTGTTTATCTTTGATGAATAGAAAGTTTATTTGAAATATTTGAAAAAGCATTTATTTGAAATTGCCTGAATATTTTTTCCCCTAAAATATGTTTCTGACCCCAAACTTGCATATATACTATACTATACTATAAATAGAAACAATTCAGACAGAATGTAATATGCAACTAATGCTGGCATAGAACTACTTACTTGCCATGCAGTTGAACATACACCACTGCACTGTTGCGTTCTGATTGGCTTATAAGTATTCATAATATAGACCTTAGCTATAACATAATGAAATAATTATTGATTATGTGTCAGCCATCATTTCTAAATTAGTGCAGCCACAGTAGTAGTAATAATGTTTGGCACAAATGTTGATCCCACTTAGAATGATTCCTGTGTCTGCAGTATCAGTAATTCATCAATAATGTCAAACTTCTTCCTGGAAGTTTTCCACAGTCGACTATCCCTGTGTTACAGCTTTCCAACTCAATATTTTAAATATCTGTAGTTCTCTGATCATTAGTGTGCCTATTAAAACATTTAAAGACATCGTCCCAGTCTCTCTGAAGACTTCCTCTGATCTAATCCCTGTTTTCCTCTCTTCTCTCACAGCGGAAGCGTCTGCGGAGCGCTCTCCCAGGCGGAGGAGCATATCGGGGCTGGGCAGCTCGGAGAAAAACATTTCCATGGATGGCCCCAACTCCTCACCCTTCAAAGTGCCTGTGAGTTCATTTAGCAAATCTCTCATATCAATTCATCATCACATCTCTCTGGCCTCAGTTACTTCTCACAGTCTGCAATGCCAGCACTTTTTGTCCTTCAGCCATTATTTCATTTTTAGGCCCCTGAATGTCTTTTTGTGGGCTATTAGAGTTTACTTATTCTTTGCTTACTAACCAGTGTAAATTATCCAATAATTTTTTTAAATGTATTTTTATTATTTTTCAGTTCATTTAAATGAACTGTCTGAATGAGCTGAATCACAGGAATGAATCAGACTCAGCTGTGCTAAAAGTTTGTGACTGTTCAGGAGTGCATTTGCATTTTGTCTCAACTTGCTCAGCGGTAAAGTTTCATTCACAATTCAGTGATTTATTAAAAACGATGTGAAGTTTTGTTATGCTGCTAAATTCTGGAAAAAGTGACTGGAAAAACTACACTATTGTGGAGACAGCTGAGCTGCTGTCAACAATATAAAGGGATGGTTTACCCAAAATGAAAATTGCCATCATCTACTCACCCTAGTGTTGTTCCAAACCCATATGGCTTGTAAAGTTTTGAATGATGAATGACAACTTTGGACAAACAAATATAACCTAAAATCCTGCTTGAACCGGTTTTCAACATTAGCTTTCATTTGAAAAGAATTGCTTTAAAGGGACATTTAACCAAAAAACTAAACTTTTGTCATCATTTACTCACCCTCGTCTCATTCTGTGAAAGACAAAAGATATTTAGAACAACATACCACTTATATGGACAAACAATTACACAGAAGAAAGTAAGTCATACAGGTTTGAAACAACAGTAAATTTTTTGTATTTTTTCACATTAATATCGCTTCTGTTACTTAGACCCCACTATCAATCATCGTCTTTTACAAGAGGCTGGTTACATGTCACACTGCACTGATGTAGAAACAGTGCAGAATTCCTGCTTGGGATATGTGCCCCACTTTAATTACCCTCTTGAGCCCCTGATTAGTGAAGCGTCATCCTCCTCCGTTTATCTCCAGCCACTAATGGTCTTCCTTATTCCAGGCCAGTTCCTATGTGTGAGGACCAAGGTTCAGCACAATGGTGTATGTATATATGGTATATGCACATACCTTTAGCGTTTTCGCATTCATTTAGAATTTTTTATGCAGTATTTTCAGCGCTGCATTGCATGAACAATGAGCAGACGCTCCGTCCGATAGCTATATTGTAACAAAGGCACGTTCTGGAAACAGTCTGTGCCTCTGAGATGCATTAGAAATTGTTTGATGATATTTTTAACCAGGCAGGAAGTGGGACAAGGCAGATATTTATATCTCCAGCATTTCTGTGTGTCATTTTATAAGTGATTAATCGTGCATATTTGTCTCTCTTTCACAAAATTCCTAGACAAATGAACTGATTTGGTGCACTCGGATAAGACTTGAATGTTGGATGTGTTTTTAATATGAAGTCTCATTACAGCTCAAGTCATTTTCTATTAAGAATATGGAAGCATGGATTGACAGGTGCATTGACATTAATGGGCTCTGTTGAGGCAGCATATAATTGATATATGAATTATGTGTAGACTACATTGAAGCCTGTCAGTCTGTGGGACAGCCTGAATTTTAAGATACATCAGCAGTCGTCACATGATTCCCAGAGAAGTGGAAACTGGACTAACAATTTTGATATTGAATGCTTTTAAAATGTTGTGGTGTTTAAGTGTCCACATACTTCAGAGTGGGAATTTGAAAGACATTTTGATCTTTGCTGGACAATTTCCAAACAATGCCCTTTCTCCGACTATATCCAGCAACGCCCTCCACATTAGTGCTTCATCACTCTCATCACCCTCTCTCTATTTCAGTTTTCAAACATAAAGCTTTCTCTCATCTTTCTTCTTATGAGGAATGACTAATTTATCACATACAATCTCACTTCTTTTCAGTTAATGGCCTTTTACTAGCCAAACGCTCTCCTACTTACAGTCTGGCACTCATCTGAACAAGACTAATCTCACTTCCCTTGCCCTATGTTTTTAGACAGTCATTGCCCTCCATGATTTTAATGTATAGCCGCTCTGCTAACCCTCTGTGATTTACTACAGATTTTTTTCTTCCTGGTTTTCTCTTCCTCCTTCCTCTTTTCTTCAGAATAATAAATTCATTGTAAAACAGGTTAAACAGCAGTGTCTGGTCACATTTTCTGACTGAGGTGATAACTAAGCCAGTAATTATTTTCATGTTCAAAATCTCTAGTATCTCCTGATAACCAATATAGCATTAATATGGCAGATATATTTATTATTAATTCCTCATTCATTCATTTAGGTTGTTTCTCCTATTGACTTATTCAGTCAGATTATAGAGTTAGAACAAAAAATATTATTATTATTATTCCTAATAATTATAGTATTTATTTATTTAGGTTGTGTCTCCTACAGTCTCAATCAATCTGATTTCATAGACATAACAAAACTATTTATTTAATTTATTATTGTGCTCCTCCTACTAACTGAATTGAGTTAACACGCTGTCATTGGACATGAATGAATATGCTCATGCTGAGTATTTTTTTTTTCTTCCTTCTTTTTTTTCTGAAACCAACACACCTCCTATGAACAGCTCATTCTGACCCAGAACTAAATATTACTCACTTATACAGGTGCATCTCAATAAATTAGAATGTCGTGTAAAAGATCATTTATTTCAGTAATTAAACTCAAATTGTGAAACTCGTGTATTAAATAAATTCAGTGCACACAGACTGAAGTAGTTTAAGTAGTACTATCTCAACAAATTAGAATACTTCATAAGCCCAGTAAAAAAAAAAAAAAAACATTTTTAGTGAATTGTTGGCCTTCTGGAAAGTATGTTCATTTACTGTATATGTACTTAATACTTGGTAGGGGCTCCTTTTGCTTTAATTACTGCCTCAATCCGGCGTGGCATGGAGGTGATCAGTTTGTGGCACTGCTGAGGTGGCATGGAAGCCCAGGTTTCTTTGACAGTGGCCTTCAGCTCATCTGCATTTTTTGGTCTCTTGTTTCTCATTTTCCTCTTGACAATACCCCATAGATTCTCTATGGGGTTCAGTTCTGGTGAGTTTGCTGGCCAGTTAAACACACCAACACCATGGTCATTTAACCAGCTTTTGGTGCTTTTGGCAGTGTGGGCAGGTGCCAAATCCTGCTGGAAAATGAAATCAGCATCTTTAAAAAGCTGGTCAGCAGAAGGAAGCATGAAGTGCTCCAAAATTTCTTGGTAAACGGGTTTAGTGACTTTGGTTTTCAAAAAACACAATGGACCAACACCAGCAGATGACATTGCACCCCAAATCATCACAGACTGTGGAAACTTAACTCTGGACTTCAAGCAACTTGGGCTATGAGCTTCTTCACCCTTCCTCCAGATTCTAGGACCTTGGTTTCCAAATGAAATACAAAACTTGCTCTCATCTGAAAAGAGGACTTTGGACCACTGGGCAACAGTCCAGTTCTTCTTCTCCTTAGCCCAGGTAAGACGCCTCTGACGTTGTCTGTGGTTCAGGAGTGGATTAACAAGAGGAATACGACAACTGTAGCCAAATTCCTTGACACGTCTGTGTGTGGTGGCTCTTGATGCTTTGACCCCAGCCTCAGTCCATTACTTGTGAAGTTCACCCAAATTCTTGAATCGATTTTGCTTGACAATCCTCATAAGGCTGCGGTTCTCTCGGTTGGTTGTGCATTTTTTTCTTCCACACTTTTTCCTTCCACTCAACTTTCTGTTAACATGCTTGGATACAGCACTCTGTGAACAGCCAGCTTCTTTGGCAATGAATGTTTGTGGCTTACCCTCCTTGTGAAGGGTGTCAATGATTGTCTTCTGGACAACTGTCAGATCAGCAGTCTTCCCCATTATTGTGTAGCCTAGTGAACCAAACTGAGAGACCATTTTGAAGGCTCAGGAAACCTTTCCAGGTGTTTTGAGTTGATTAGCTGATTGGCATGTCACCATATTCTAATTTGTTGAGATTGGTGGGTTTTTGTTAAATGTGAGCCAAAATCATCACAATTAAAAGAACCAAAGACTTAAACTACTTCATTCTGTGTGCATTGAATTTATTTAATACACGAGTTTCATAATTTGAGTTGAATTACTGAAATAAATTAACTTTTCCACGACATTCTAATTTATTGAGATGCACCTGTATATCCGCAGGTGGCCGTTTGAACTCTCTGACTGGATTACTTATTAATAATTTGTTTTCCTTCAAGACATTGAGCAAGCACTGGCTGTGCTACAAGCAGACGGTAAACTATTCGGGTGGCCTTGGCCGTCCCATATTACTCTGTGCGAGAGCATTTTCACCGCCAAGATAGACCGATATGTCTGCTGAAACGGTCTGTTGGATTTTACTTCAGCTGCCTGTCCTCTAATGTTCAAACCTGCTTTTGAAAGGTCAATGAAGTCTTTGCGAAGTTGCCGTCTGCTTTGTCGTGATGGTGCAGTTGTCTCTGTCATATGTTCTCAGGGTCATTCAGCGAGTGGTGTCCATGTATAATTGATCATGACTTTAAAGTTGTATATACAGACGCTTACTCATGACCAAGGTTGAGTCATGCCGGGCACAGTCTCACACTTAGCCGTCATTCATCGACTGAAAAACATGAGTTTCTAAAAGGGACTCATCTGACTTTCTCTGCGCTTCTGTTTCACAGGGTTTTTTAAGTAAACGACTGAAAGGATCCATCAAAAGAACGAAGAGTCAAACAAAGCTGGACCGCAACACAAGTTTTAGACTCCCATCGCTACGACCAACAGAAAATGACAGGTACAACTTATGCTTGTTTGTTTCTCATGAATGTATTCAGAGGGAACTTTGACTGAACCTCACTGAATTTCCTTCAGTATTTTTTGTGTTTCTGCCCAGAATTAAAGAGACAGATGTGCGTTTATCTTTCAGATGATAAATTCAAAGCCATTTTTATTTCATTGAATAGATATATTTGAATGGATTATCTTTTCTACTGACTTTATATAGGTACAGTAATCGCTTTACTTTTTTCGCTTGTCTTCATAAACCGCTATTCAAAAAAAGGTTATATATGGGCAATTCCAGTGTTACGGACGTGGTATTTGCAGTCAAAACCTGAAATAAAAATTCTCATAAATTGTATTCTTTACCAATATATTGAACCATCTCTTTATATTTTTCTAAAACCCTTTAAATAGAGTCCAGATATCAGAAAAGTTTCAGTCTATAAACCTGTTTTATATTTTAAATGAGGGAAATACACATGCATTACGGACAAGACAAAAAAAGACATGAGTTTCTGGGAGACAACATATTTTGTCGACTTTCTGCGAATTACATTTCACAAACCAGAAGCAACAATATCTGCCGTATGGAGAAGGGTTGGCCATTCATAAAACCTAAAATATCAATTTTGTTTAAGTTTTCGTTTTTGTGTTTCAGAGGAAAAATCAATGTTACGGATGTGACATCTCTCCGTTACGGACGTGACCGTTCTGAAAGCGGAATTTATCCGACAATGGAAATGTGTATAAAATGCTTTAAAAACTTTAACAGAGACATCTAGAGGGTGTTTAATAGGGCTGCCCTCCACTAAAGATTTTTCTAGTTAACTATAGTCGTTCGTTTAAGCCATTATTTAACTAATCGCACATTTATATTAAATCAATAGGCCTATAATCCATATAATGAGCTTCAATATATTCCGCTCAAGCACACGCGTAAAGTTTGCCACAAAGCACAGGTGAAAGTAGATTAAATTAATGATTATTAATGTATAGAAAAATGAGACATTTTAATTATTTATTAATAAACTCATGTTTTCTTGTCGGCTGCAAGATGAAATTCACAGTGCTGACTCTCGTCTCCACAGTATACTGGACGCGCCTTTAGAGAGAAATGGAGCCTTCAGACAGATTGCATAATCAGGGAGTATTTAGTTTATTTTTTAATTGGTTAGTTTAACAGTATACATTTCAAGCTTTCTATAGCTATATTTCTCTTGTAGCCTATGTGAGACACACGCTGAGTTTTGGTTCTTTTTTGAAACACGCTCCAGTTCAGAGACAGACGGCAAAAAGCGTATCCTGTTTGTTTTCATTATTTTACAAAATCACAACGTTTTGTTGTTATTATGAATTTACAAAAAAATCAGTTTCGAACTGATTTTAAGTTGTTTCATTATCAGGAAAAAATGCAAGTGATCGCGCGGTCGCCTGCCTCCCTGTCATGTATGCGCATTAATATTCCGCACAAACACTTGAATATGGGCCAAAGATGTAAATTCATTTCTAAAATGTTATGATATGGAAAGCCTGAAACAGATCACAGCAGTATAGCTATACACAGACTATCAGTCATCAGCAACGTGGTAAACATGCGTGCCAGTATGCATATAATTTAATATGTCCGTAATGCATTATTATGGTTGATAAGAGCAAATAATAGAGATGAGCTGTTGATCATAATTAGCATGGCCATAAGTTGGCTTTGTACAGAAAGTTTCAAGTTAATTGCATTAATAATTACTATATGAATTAAACTTGATCTTTAAAACGTTATGGACGTGACACAGCGCTGAAGCGTCCTGACATCATAAATCTAGCCCTTATAAATCCAAAAATCATTGCTGTTTAGACAAAGTGAGTTTATTTACTTTTCAGACAGGCCTCCATCCTTGTACAAAATACTTACTTTTGAAATGAATTAAAAAATGGGCAGTCTTTGATCTCTCATTTGAAAACATGAAATACACTCCAATGAAAATGTAATTTTACTGTAGATGCACCCCTCATATGTAGTGGATAAACATAGCGATTTCCTTCAAATTTCTATTAAAGCATGTTAATGCAGTAAAATGCAAACTTAAACGAGTTTTGTTCTTTTGGTAAAAACTTTATTTTTTCATGGTAAGGTTGACTTTTGCATGGAATTGGCCAAATATGCTTATATAACAAGGCCAAAAATTCTGCTTAAATTCATGCTTGTGTCTTATAGAGAGCAGCTGGTTGGAAAATATGCTGTGCTGGGACCTGGCATAACATGAGATCTGTTTTAAAAGAAATTTTAAACCTTTCAGGCAGTCTGACAGCTTTCTGGCAGAACCGTTCTGGCAGTTCGTCCCTAATGAAGCTACTGCGTTAAAGCTGCGATTTAAACTGCACTTTCGCTACCAGTCGAAAGTTTGGATTCATTTGACTTAATTTATGTTTGGCATGATCTGAAAAACCTTTTGACTGCACTTAGTGATAGCGCTTCTTATTGCCCCCTAGTGGACTGCACTAGCTGTATTACAAATGGTTTGTCTGGTTAGCAGGTGCCATTTTGCCCCATAACGTCCATTTAGACCTCAAAAATCTTTCTCTGTTAACCGACATTCAAAAGTTCCCATGTGTTCTAACAAAAAGAAATTCATTTTATTTTATTATTTTATTTATTTTATCTTGTGTGCTGCTTTTGGACAGTTCCTGCGTGTCGATTAAAATCTTTCTACTTCAATCGATGCCGTAAATTTCCCATGTTTTCTGATGAAATAAAATATATTTTTTATTAAACGGTCCATTCTTTCTCCATTGATCTTGTTCTGGTGAAATGAAATTGGTGTTTGGTGTTTTCTTTTTTGTTTTGTTTTTTTTTTTTGTTTTTTTTTGTTTTGTCTTGTCTTGTCTTGTCTTGTCTAAGCTTGGCTTGATTTGGCTTGTTTTGCTTTGCTTTGCTTTGCTTTGCTTTAGGGTTTTTTTTTTTTTTTGTCTCGTCTAAGCTTGGCTTTCTTTGCTTTTTTTGTTTGTTTGTTTTATTTTGTTTTGTTTTATTGGTTTGGTTTTGGCTTGTTTTGGTTTGCTTTGCTTTGGTGTTTTTTTGTTTTGTTTTGCTTTTTGTTTTCCCAAAAAATGTTTGTTAAACCCCCAAAATCTTTTGTTCATTAATCAACGTTTTAAAGTTCCTATTTGTTCTAAACAAAATAAATCTTTTATTTCATTTTATTTGATCAATTTAACAGAAGTTATTTTATGTCTTTAAGATAAATGGCTTTCTTCAGGTATTATTGACCTCTTTGGTCCAACAGTGTCCACCCAGAAGATGTTGTATCACATGGACAGTGGCTCTTTAATTTCTGTCATTTGATTTGTCCGATTTTATTGTGATTTATGTCTTCGCAGTGCTGCGTTTGGGTGTTTAAGCACTGTAAATCTTACTTCAGCTAGAGGATTAATGGGTAAACAGGGCTGTTAATAGCATTAAGGAAAGTCACTTTTGCTTTATTACTACACAAACAGTGCGTCACAGGCCCGAGAGCTGAATTAGGGCTGGTTACCTGTGGTGACAAAGTAGAAGTTACATTTCCACCCGTTTTGTTTGTGTTTGCTGGAACAGGAAGGAGACTGCAGCTCTGGCTGTGATGTTGCTGGTGTATCTGCTCTTTCTGTATACTCTAATGGCCACAGCTGCTGCGGTTAGACTACAGATGAGGAGGAGACGCGATTCTAATCACGCTGATTTCTCATGCTGCTCCTTGTGGGTTGAGTGCATCTGTTTGTGAGCTCTTGCTCATAAAGTAATGCCGGGAAGGAGTGTGTGAGTGTTGTGGGGCATGTGATAGTGTGGCTGTTTCAGTGTGGCCAAGACAGAGGAACTGCATGTGACAGTTTGATTGAGATGAATTACTACTGAACTCTCAGCAGACATCTGTCACTGCGTTCACGCATACACTTATGTGCACATGTTTGGGTGCGTTTAAAGGGGTAGTTCACCTAAAAATAAGATTATTTTAATTTTAAAATGTACATACAATACCATTCTATTTTGTTTGGGGTGGTTAAGTTTGTTTTTTTTTTTTTTTTTGTTTTTTTTTTTTGCTTGTTTGATTTTTGTTTTTGAAAGAAGTCTCTGCTCACAAGGGCTGCATTTATTTGATTAAAAAATACAGTAAAACAGTTATATTATTACTATTTAAAATATTTATTTTTAAAAAATAAATATTTTTTTTAATGAATGAATTTTAATTAAAAATTTTAATAATTTAAAATTGATTTTAAATAAAATATTATTTAAAATAACTGTTTTCTTCTTTTGTATGTTTTAAAATGTAGTTTATTTCTGTTATGGCAAAGTTGAATTTTCATCTGCCATTACTCCAGTTTTCAATGTCAAATGATCCTTCAGAAATCATTCTAATATGCTGATTTTGTACTCAAGAAACTTACTGATCCCAAACTTTTGAACTGTAGTATATTGGCATTATCTACTTGTGTATGTACCATAAAAGTAGCTCATAGAACTTCATTAATTTTTTTCATACTGCAGAAAATTCCAATTTGTTTTTCATATCTGGTCTTTAGGACTCTCTGTCCTCACTGTCATTTTGCAAGTGATGAAATATGATTTGTTTGGTCAGTGTAGTCAATTTCCAGTGTATCTGCATCAGTTGCTTTAGTAATAATGTCATTGTCAGCACGATGCTGAGAGACTTTCTTCTGCAACAGTAGCTGTCAGTGGAAAGAGAGGATGGAAAACTTGAAGTTTTGCATGACATCTCGCCGAGGTGCAGAATTCATGAGGCGCTTGAGACAACTTAAGCAACACTTTACGCATTCATGCATATATACTGTGTCTAAAACTGCTGACTCATTCACTCATTTACTATTGACTACACTGACTACATAATCTCATATCGTTCGCTAGATGCTGTACATCCCTGTATGACTGTTCAGACTGAGATGCATTAAAAAAAACGAGCTTTTAATCATATTTTAAACCACACACTATGAAAATATGGTAACACTTTAGATTAGGGAACACATTTACAGTTAACTAAGAGTTTTCACTCAAACTCCTAATTTGCTGCTTATAGGAAGTGAGGTAGTTAGTTGCAGTAGTTATGTTTAGGTATTGGGTAGAGTTAAGGGATCTAGAATATGGTCATGCAGAATAAGGCATTAATATGTGCTTTATAAGTAATAATAAACAGCCAGTATGTTAGTAATATGCTAATCTAAATAAACTAACAAAATATGCTTTTAATCATAAAGTGAACTGATAACCACCATTTATACAGGTGGTAAATCAGAAAAAAACAATAAACATTTAACTAAATGACACAATATGTAAAACAGTACATTACTTATAACAAAAATGAAAAGAAACAAAAATATTTACACAGAATATAATGTCAGTTTTATTGTTTTTCACTCATTATTTTTTCATATGTTTTTCACACAATGTTTTTCATTCATTATGTTGGGATTAATTATTTATTTTTTATTTATTTATTTTTTGCTTGTTTGTTCATTTACATTTTAATCTATAAATTCTTTTGTCAGATATACCAAAAAGCTGAACAAAGCCAAAGAAAATGTACCCAAACGTAATAGGTTCCCACATGTATTGTGATCATGCCAAGAGCTAGCTAAAGCTAACTAAACCTCTCTTCAGATAAGGCTACATTTTTCTGCTTTCTTGGCTTTGCTGAATAGCTGGCTATGGGAAAACATTTGAACTCTTAGCTGAAAAGAAAATGTAAATAGCACATTAGAGGCTTTGAAGTAATCGACCTTTGCTGTAGCAGAATCACCTCTCACTATGTGGTCTGAATGAAAATACTAGTCCTGTATTCATAGTGGACTTGGAAGCTTTGACTGTAAAGAGCTTGAATGTGGTAACCCCAGTCCCAGCGGACTGATCAGATTTCTTGGATAATGTGGGAGAGCTGTGTCCGGATACGGGCTGACTGTGCACTGATCTGCTTAGCTGTCCGAGTCAGCGCAGGTGAAACGTATCGAGAGCTGGAAGTGAGCCCTCCATCAGGAGTTACCCTGCTGTTTCTGCATCAGCTGCCCGATTCAATGTACCATGCCTCTGTAAATGGAGACGGAAAGAGATACTGTTTGGATGGAGGAGATGGATAGATGTACCGTGAACTTCACATTGTCATATGCAATTGCATTCAGTCTCACAAACCACAGGCAGTTCACTTAGGATACTTAGGCTGAAAGTCAGATTCAGAAGGTTCGGTTCATTAATATATGCTGACAGATTTAGAGAGTTCATCTGGTGAAAGATTCATTAGACTGATTTGTGATTCAATAACTTGAGTTTGAGCAGTTTTATTAAAAGAGCTAACTCATAAGATTTGTGTGTTCATGAATCTCACTACATTGATTGTGCTGTGTTTGTTTTTTCATACAACAAGAGAAGACGTATTGTTTTTTTTTGTTTTTTGTTTTGTATTTTTCCACGATATCTGGGCAGAATAACTGAATTATATTCAATTCTGACTGGAAGATCTCATCTCGGGAAAATATGCGTTAATGTGGACAGATAATGGATGTTTTGTGATAAATGATGGGTCCTGTGTTTCTGGTTCTGTTGGGATGTGAGCCAGATGAGAGGCCAATCATTGTGGTAATCTGGTTTTTATCTAAATCAGCAGGCATCACCACGATTTCTCATAACAAGAGAAACTGATGCCAGCAGATTTTCTATTAGCCACACTTATGCCAGGATAGTCCATGTTGCGTGACCAACTGTCTGATCGTATGTGCAAAGTCATTGCATTTGACCTTATAGTAGATGTAATCTTGAAAACAAACAAAAAGCTTTTTGGTTTGAAGCTGCAAATTTTTATCTTTCTCTGGTCTTCAGCACAGAACTAAATGAGAATGTGTGTACAGTACATTACAAGAGTAGCTGTCTCTTCCTATCAGTCATTTTCTTTTGGCTTTTATGTAGTAGTATTACATACTTTAATTGTATTACACTCTGAGTCTGTGGTCAGTCTTTAAATTGGTCTGCTGTAAAACACTTATTGATTTGTACATGCATATCTATAAGTATATAAACAGTAGGGTCATATATACTTGCATATCTATAAGTATATAAACAGTAGGGTCAGTAGGAATTTAAAATAAATTAATACTTTTATTCAGCAAGGATGCATTAAATTGATCCAATGTGACAGTAAAGATATGTATAATGTATTAAAAGATTTCTGTTTAAACTGTCATGTTTTCCACAAAAATATTAAGCAGCACAATTGTTTTTAGCATAAGAAACATAAGTTTTTAAGAAATGTTGCTTGAGCAGCAAATCTGCATTTTAGAATGATTTCTGAAGGATCATGTGACACTGAATACTCCAGTAATGGCCACTGAAAATTCAGCTTTACCATCACAGGAATAAATTACATTTCAAAATATATTTAAAAAGAATTTTAAATTATAATAATATTTCACAATATATTACTGTTTTACTGTATTTTTTAACAAGTAAATGCAAATAAATTATTTCAAAAACAGTAGTATGTATGTGTATGATATGACTGTATTTTCTCTTCTGGTTTCATCTTTAGACTGAATTCTCATTAAACAAAACCCAATCATGTGAGTAATGTCAAGGTGTGGATGTTGTGCAAGTGTGGCGGTAGTTCAGGTGTGAAGTGTAGGTGTGTGTGTGTGGAAGTGTTTAAGATGTTTGTGTAGTCAATTCATCCCTCGCTCCTCAGCTCCTCATAGGGCGGTCCCCTTGGTAACATTCTCACGGGGACTTTGCATTGGCCAGCCCTCATTCTTGTTTGTCACATCAGCTTTCTGCGTCCTTTTTAACCTCACCTGAGCTACGGTGAAGTAGCTCTACGCCTGCACCAAAAAAAATGAAGTGAAAACTATTGAATTGGAGTCTTCATTTCATTTCAGGAATGCGTTAAAATCCTGATATGCTCTTGGGATACTCCTTCAAGTGGATCTTTAGTTGTTTTTCGTAGGTATAAACTTTCTTTCTGGAAGCAGTGAGACTGGAATTTGTTTCATGACAGATTATATAATAAATAATGTTTTAATTATGGTAAAGAAGTAGAAATTTATTGTCGTGTGTTTTTATATATAATAAAATGAATGTTTTTATCTGAAACACTCACTCTTATGTTTGACTGCCTCCCTGTGGCCGTACTCTGTCATTTCTTTTTTCTTTTACCAAAAGGACCTCCAAGAAGATAATAATCAGTCTTTGAGCAAAATCTATTTGTCTCAGTTCTCATTTGCATATCGAATCTCCTGTGGCTGAGGACACTGTGTAGCCAGTGAGGAAGGAGACTGAAATATCAGAATCGGAAGAGAGGATGTAATTATTACTAAATGATCTGGCTGAATCTTAAGTAATTGAGTTAAAGTGTATTTCTGTGTGCTGTTGTAGGTCACGAGGCCTGCCCAAATTGAAGGAGTCCTGTTCCCGTGAGTCTTTGCTGAGTCCAGGCAGTGCTGTTGAAGCTCTGGATCTGAGTATGGAGGAGGACGTCTACATCAAACCTTTACACAGCAGCATTCTAGGACAAGACTTCTGCTTTGAGGTACAAACTTCACCTCTTAGCATTATTCCCATGATCACATTGACGTTTATATGTAGACCGTTCAAGTTTGGGTAGGTAAGATTTTGGTTTTGAAAGAAGTATCTTTCCTAGTAAAAAAAAAAAAGTAATATTTAAAATACATTTATTTCATACTAATTATAGTTCAAATCTATTAACATAATCACTGACATATCGCTCTAATCTTACCGATATAAACATTAGAATTAAAGTTTATTTGGAGTACTACTTGTGCACGATGTACATTTCTTAATAATAAGCCTAACACGTGTTTTAATGTCACTACTGATGAGGATTGTATGATCTTTGAGTAATATCAAGATATTATGCAAGATATTTAAAGTGTACCCGAAGTATACTTGCAATAGTTCCACTTTAGCATAATCAAATATACTTCAGTATATCTGTAGTTGAACTTCAGCATTGCTTCCGCACAATTAAAGTGCATAAAGTAAAAAATTAGTTTAGCAAACTTTAAGTATATCAGTTTAGTGTACTAAAAGTGCAATTGCAGGGTATTTTTATTAAATATATAAATATGTAAATGTATTTGTATTATACTTAGCATTAAATAAATGTTTTTCAAATACATTTTAGTATATTTATTTTTCACCAGGGTTATGCTTTCCAAGACTGCATATATTTGATCAAAAATGTATTAAAAATAGTAATATTGTGAAATATTGCAATGTAAACAGTTTTCAATTTTAATATATTTTAATATAGTAGTAGCAATTACTCCTCTCTTTAATGTCTCATATTCCTGTAGAAATGATTAAAATATGCAACTTTGGTTCTCAAGAAACATTTCTTATTATTATCAACATTGATAATATTTGCGTTATTTTAATATTTTTGTGGAAAACATTTTACACTTTTTTTCCAGATTCTTTGATGGATAAAAAGTTCAAAAGAACATCTTTTATTTGAAATAGAAATAAATAAATGTTTTTATTCTTCTTTTTTATTCTTTTTATCCTTGCCGAGTAGAAGTATACATTTGTTTAAAAAAAAAAAAAAAAAATCTTACCAACCCCAAACTTTTTACTATGGTATAACTATCTTGACATTGTAAGAACATTCACAGAATATTTTGGAAGGTTTATATTGAATGCAGTTCACTTCTTCATAACATAGGTTTAAATTAATGATTTACTTTATGAAAGAAGTGCTGAATTTCTCCTTCTCCTCATGTAGGTGGCATACTCAGGTGGAAGTAAGTGCTTCAGCTGCTCCTCTGCTGCTGAACGGGACAAATGGATGGAGAACCTCAAGAGAACTGTGCTGCCTAATAAGGTGACCATAAGATGCTTGTTTCTTTAATCAATACAAAATTACACATGCTTGTTTTATACTTAAAATGAGCTGCTGTGGTTCAATCAGTCTCATTCCATCATCAGGACAACTGCCGACGGGCGGAAAATATCCTCCGTCTGTGGATCATCGAGGCCAAAGATCTGCCACCGAAAAAGAAGTATTTCTGTGAGCTGTGTCTGGATGATGTGCTGTACGCCCGCACCACCAGCAAAACCCGCTCTGACTGCCTGTTCTGGGGGGAACATTTTGAGTTTTCCAGTGTTCCGTCCATTAAGAGCATCACTGTACACATCTATCGTGATGTGGACAAGAAAAAGAAAAAGGACAAAAACAACTACGTGGGCCTGGTGAACATACCGGTGCAGGGAGTAATGGGCAGGCAGTTTGTGGAGAAATGGTATCCGGTCAGCACCCCCACCGCCAGCAAAACCAAAGGTGGAGGCCCCTCCATCCGCATCAAATCTCGCTTCCAGACTGTCTCCATCCTGCCCATGGAGCAGTACAAGGAGTTTGCGGAGTTTGTGACCAATAACTATACCATGTTGTGCTCTGTGTTGGAGCCTGTCATCAGCGTGAAGAACAAAGAGGAGATGGCCAGCGCGCTTGTGCACATACTGCAGAGCACGGGACGGGCGAAGGTACGATGCCAGTTGAGTTCTCAATATCTTAAATTAGTCATAAATCACTTGTTTATGACTAGAAGTTGATTTAACTTTCTTTATTAGGACTTCCTAACAGATCTGGTGATGTCAGAGGTGGATCGCTGCGCTGACCATGACGTGCTGATCTTTAGGGAGAACACGCTAGCCACCAAAGCCATTGAAGAATACCTCAAATTGGTGGGACAGAAGTACCTACATGATGCACTAGGTAAATTAAACATTTACCTTGGTGTATTAAGAGGCTTGTGTACCAAATAGACCCTTTACTATATGATTGTGTTTGCTTTGTAGGAGAGTTTATTAAAGCCCTTTATGAGTCGGATGAAAATTGTGAAGTAGACCCATCGAAATGCTCCAGCAATGAGCTTCCAGAGCACCAAAGTAACCTGAAGATGTGCTGTGAGCTGGCCTTCTGCAAAATCATCAACTCTTATTGGTAACTTTTTCAATTCCTTAAACTTATGCAAAGCATAAACTTATAGTAGCTTAGTTGAATAACAACAAAAACAAAGAAAAGATTATATGTAGGGATCATGGTAATTAAAATTGTGATTCCTTGTGAGTAATCTCAGTAAAATGTTTTTACAAATTCTTCTTCAGAAATATCAAGTTTTCAACATTGATGATAATAATAAGAAATACTGATTTCTGAAGGATCACTGTAATGGCTGCTGAAAATTTAGCTTTGCTATCACAGGAATAAATTACATTTTAAAAAATATTAATAATTAAAAAAAATAAATAAATGTTACTTAAAGTGTAGTAATATTTACAGACCCGGTGAGTGTAAGAAACGTCTTTCAAAAACATAAAGAATATTGCCGACCCCAATTTTTGAACAGCCGTATATGTTTATGCAATTCACAATGTTTCTACTGGTAACTACAAATACAACTTCATTGCTCTTGTTTGTAGTTTGTTCATATGCTCATGCTTGCAATTGTATTAGTTCCATCCTAATCTGCTGCTGTGCTCTGGTCAGTGTGTTTCCACGGGAACTGAAGGAGGTGTTTGCATCATGGAAGCAGCAGTGCCATGCTCGAGGGAAGCAAGACATCAGTCAGCGTCTGATTAGCGCATCGCTCTTCCTGCGTTTCCTGTGTCCTGCCATCATGTCCCCTTCGCTCTTCAGTCTCATGCAGGAATACCCAGACGACCGTACCTCTCGAACACTCACCCTCATTGCCAAAGTCATCCAGAATCTTGCTAACTTTGCCAAGTATGTCAGGAACACTCTTCATACAGTACACAATGTTTGTTTCATAAAATTCAAAAATTAAATAGGATTTTGAATGTGAAAATGGGAATTTGAGTCAAAATGGCTTCATTTTGTAATGGAAATGTGGTTAACTGTTTATATGACAGTTATATAATCAGTGTATGGCAAAATTCTCATTTAATGTTATGTATTAATATTGTAATATTCTTGTGTGTGTTAATGCAGTCAGTGAAACTCCAGTGTCTGTCTGCCTTAGAGCACTTTCAGTACTTTTGAATTTCTTATGCGTTTCCTAATCTCTGTTACATCAGATTCGGAAACAAAGAGGAGTACATGGCCTTCATGAATGACTTCCTAGAGTACGAGTGGGCTGGTATGACCCGATTTCTGCTTGAGATCTCAAATCTTGAGACGATCTCCAACACCCCGGGCTTTGAGGGCTACATTGACCTGGGCCGTGAGCTGTCAATGCTACACTCGCTACTGTGGGAGGTGGTGTCTCAGCTGGACAAGGTACAGAAATCCCTTCAAACCATTATACTGCAACAATACCTCTTACAACAAAATGTACCGTAGGCTAACATCTGGTTTTACAGAGATTTACAACAGCTGAGCTTCAATTTGTTCAAGAGGCGTGACAGTAGGGGGATAAAAACTCACCTGCCTACCAGAGATGTAATGAAAACCTCACGCACTCAGTAATTTTTTTCTTCTTTAAAATGTTTGACATAGAAATAAATAGTACTTACCAGGGCTGGGTAAAAAAAAATATTGATTTCTCGATTTTAAGCGTTTTTCATTTTTACGAAATGATATTGATTCTTAAATCCCATGAATCGATTAGTCTAGCCAGTTTTCGATTAAAGAACGGAACATTGTAGCGTGCATCCCATCCAATTAGCTGCAATAAGCTTTGTCTCAGATTTCAAATTTTGTGCATTTTATTACAATATTCAAAGAACGTTACATTTACCTCAGAAAAAAAATAATAATTCGGTGACCATAAACTTTAGTCGGCTAGAAAAATTAGCTCTTCAGTATTTAAGTTTGAATAAATCCATCAAGTTTTTTTGACAGCCACCATTTAAATGTTTATTTCAAAAAACAAATTGTAGTAGAAATATAATTATGTAATTTAAAGTTAAAGTTAACTTTTAGTTTAGTATTATAATTTTGACCTTCAATATTATAGTAATGTAGTACCAACTGACTCTCATTTGTATTTTACAGAATTAGTTGAGAGATTTTTTTTCCTTGACAGAATTTGCCATGTAATGTACCTATATATCCAAAATAATCAAAATCGAAATCAGAATCGAATTGCTAGCTTGTAAAGCATAATCAAATCAAATCGTGAAATTTGTGTCAAAACCCAGCCCTAGTACTTACGGAACATAAGCAATATGCAACATGAAAGCTACTCAACATAAACGAAAAAAAAATACTGAGTGCACATTTAAGTATTAATTAAGAATGCCCACACCTCAAAATCAGGAAGCACATTTCATACCTCAGAGGTATTGCCGCAAATGTCTTCTGTTGAGCTGTGTGCTACTTCTCTGTAATGCTTGATCCCCACTAAACGTTGTAAGGTTCTAGCTGATTTTAAATGTTCAACCTGACATTGCAGTAATATTAAAACGGCTGTGTGTGACCAAAAAAGCTTTGCACTTGTTTGCAGTGTCATTGTCATAACTTATTGTCAAGGTTAAGTTAGCCTCAAGGTTAATGCCTCTGTTTAATTTGGAACAGTCTGTTTAATTGCATTGGACACAGCGCATTCAGGCATCCCCACACGCCCTTCCCCTAACCCTTGCTGACCTGTTGCATCTGGAGCATGGTTTTGTTTTGACTGCAATTAAAACTTCCCTGCACAATATTTTTGCTTCCTGCCATGAGTTAATTCATCTCAACCTTTCTTTTATCTCGTCTCAGACATAACCTTCTGTTGTTGTTTGATGCATGGCCTGCATTTGACCATTTTTACCTTGTTTGTTTCTGTTTGTTGTTTTTGTAGAAGCATGTTTGTTTTTTCTTTTATTTATCCCTAATTTGACTTTTTTCCTTTTGTTTTCTCCTCATGCCACTATCCATTCCACCCTTTCCTGTCCGACACACTGTGTCTCCATGGTTACGCTGTCCTACCACCAATGCATTATGGTGCCTACTATCTCGACCAACCAAAAAAAACCCTCCTGCCAACCCACCAATCTGCCATCTGCACCCTCAAACTCTCGGGCTCCATGTGGTTGCCCTCTGTGGTCCATAATGTGGTTACGCGCCAACCCAGGGTGACAATTCCTTCCTGCAGGCGACGGTGGCCAAACTGGGGCCCCTGCCGCGTATACTTGGCAATATCACCCGCTCGCTGTCCAGCCCCACCCCCATCCAGCAGCAGCAGCTCAGGTGCTTCCAGGACCACAGCTCCGCTCATGACATCAGTGGAAGTGTGTCCTCAGGACTGCAGAGAATATTCGAAGATCCAGCAGACAGGTAGGACATTGCTGGATTTCATAATTTTCTCTGCTTCATCTATGACTCTATATTCCAAATCATCTAAAGACATAATTAAGCTTGGTGTGAGGAACAGACTGAAATTATTTGGTTGTTATTCCAATATTATAGCAGTTACTCACTCATCCACAAGATCAAACTTGGTGCGTTTCTAAAAGGAGAAGAACATCATTGGTTCTCACATGTATTGTGAAAGTGCCAGGTTTGAACTTGTGGAAACATGAACATTGTAAGGGCAGGCTAAAGACACGATATAATGGAAGTAGTGACAGATCTTTTGTCTTCTGTATTGTGAGAAGAAGCAGATAATTTGAAAAGAACAAAAATTTAGGGTGGGAACTCTTATCATTTCACTGGAAGATTGAGTTATGCCATTTTGATGAGAAATTAAGAGGTCAAAAAAAAAGATATGTATGCATGGATGAATCAGTCACAATAGATTAGAATGTAGCAGTGTTGGGGAGTAATTACAGGTAACGGAATTACGTGATTTAATTACAAAATAAATGTAACTGTAATCAGTTACAGTTACTGAGAAAAATGTGTAATTAAAGCTGCAGTCCGTAACTTTTTTTGGGCTAAAAATGATCCAAAATCAATATTTGAGCAAGTACATAACCAGCCAGTGTTCAAATCTATCGCCTTACTTTAGCCCGATTCACAACAGTTATCTTATAATAATGTTTTCTAATTTGAGTGGTACGGGTAGGTTTCCGCGGGAAATTCGAGCATGGCACTGTGTCATTACGTCACATCTGTAAACATGAAGAAGTTGTCCCGGCTACTAGGCTATAGCACGTGAGGATCCTGCAGGTGGTGGATCATTTATAGCCTTTTCTCACAGCAGCTGGATTAATTAAATTTATCATTTTGATGGCGGATTGTAATCCAGAAAGGATTATGTGTTTTTGAAACACGTGAGTGAAATGAAATTATATTCTAGTTTTAAATGTGCTTCTGATTACAGATAGCCTGGGATTACACAAGATTTGTATTTTAAAGACAACCAGTTCGAAGGGAGCATAGTTTGCTTTTTGGGTTAAAATAATTTTTTAATATGAAATTCGAATGGCATGACAATTAGATATTAAACTGTACAGAAATTGAAATCTACACGCTAATACACACTATACTCATTGTCACGCAACGCCGATGTTGTTAACATTAATAATTTGAGAACAAAGTATAATAATAATACTTTGCACAGTTAGATGTGATATGAGCTAACTGATCTTTAGATTTAATCACTGTTGGTAGCGCGATTTATTGTAATTCTTTTTTCCTCAGTTGGGCAGAACAAACATGGCAGACTTGTTACTTACTTGTTCAGATGGCAATATATGGTGAAAATTCTTATTTGGGTCATATATTCCAAGACGTAGGCTAGAATCTGTGATTCTTGTGTACAGTATCCACACTGGTGTGGTGACTGACAGACTGACACACATACTCCTCAAAATATTAGATTCATCCGCGCTGGAGCCGTGCCGGAACACTGGATCACAACCCCGCACACGGAAAATAATTCCACACAGAGCTGCAATTCCAGGTTTTCAAACAGAGATGGCGACAAAGAGGCAAAACTTACAGACTACAGCTTTAAATTAGTTACTTATGAAAATGTTAAAGGGGATTACATCTGAATATTTTCACACACATACAGATTTAATTTATTTGAGTGCTCTAAAATATGAGAGACCAATGTTTCAGGAGTTTAGGACACAGAGTAGAACACATGCTTATTCGATAACTGTTTTATTTTCTATTTGGGTTTATGTATATGTTTTATTTATTAAGATTAACTGTTTTTTTCCAAGGCATTGGTAGACGTCAGTGTTTCCTGTCATAGCTATGCAAAGATTTGATTTCAAAAACAGTATCGTAACTAATACTATATCTTATGATATGATTTAACCTCAGAACGATCTCAAAGGAAGAAGAGGTGCTAAAGTCTGATTTTGTGGTGGCTGTGCTTTAAAATTAAATTATTGTAATCTTAATTCAAGTGATGAAGGATTTTGACAGTCTGACAGTCTTACATTACTGTAAGGTTCACCCTGCTTGGTTCAAATGTTTTAAAATGACTAACAGTTGAAAATATTTGTTAGAAATTTAGAAAAGTAATCAATTACTAAGTAATTACTAAGTAATTAGTTGTATTACTTTAATAAAGTAATTGAAATAGTCACACTACTTATTACATTTTAAATAGGGTAACTTGTAATCTGTAACCTATTACATTTCCAAAGTAACCTTCTCAATACTGGAAAGTAGATAGGGTGAGTTTCTATTTCATGCCATTTTCGGTAATCTGTTTCACTTGGATATACATCACAATACAGAAGAAAATATCTGTCCCAAATTCAGTTTCATTGCAACTTTAAAAAGGCTTAAGAACAGATTGCTGACATGCCTCCTTAAATTTCTCCAATTGGTACAGGACAAGGAAAGAGCCCAATGCATTGTAACACCAAAGTATGAATGAGCATTACATTAGCACAAGTAACTTTTCAAAACCTCTGAGACTTAGACCATTAAATTGGACCATTAAAATAAAATGTGCAATATTATGACTGCATTATACATTCATTCTTGCTTTTCTTGTTCCTCAGTGAAGTGAGGAGCATCAAATCTCCTGTCCAGGAGCACATGGAGGCCTTAGTCCGAGGGAAGCATCCTTTATTGGGTCAGGAGTCCTCCACTCATAGCATGAGCTTCTCTGACAAAGAGGAGCGAGACAGTCCACTCCCGAATGGACGCAGTATATCTCTAATGGACCTGCAGGACTCTTACCTGGCACAGGGGCATCCAGGTCCTAATTCTCTCAACAAAACCCCACCTAGATTAGGCCGAGTGGGCTCTCAGGCCTCCATCGGCCCTGTCCCCCCTCCACACCTCCACCAGCCCCCCATCCATCCGAAAGTTCCCCAGCTAAGAGACAACTTGCCCCAGAGTGCCCCGCAGGTGCGGCGCCCTATACATCCCTCCCTCAGCCAGCAGCGCAGCCTGCAACCTTTGTCTTTCCAAAACCCCGTTTACCACCTCAGTAACCTGCACGCACAATCCACGCACTCAACCCAGTCCACGCACTCCGCCCAGTCCCTGCAGCCGGACTCCAGCTCGGAGAACCTGAGTACAGGCAGCTCTCGGAGCGCCAGTCCCAGTGCGTCAGGTGGTCGAGGAGCTACTCCCAGAGCACGCATGCCCTCCACCAGCAGCGTGGAGGAGGAACTCACCCGCAAAAGCATCCAGGGACAAGAAACGCCTCCTCCCACAGCACACTGGCACCCTCCCCTGGCAGACCACCACTCGGGAGCCCAGGTTGTGGCGGTACCGAGACAGAGCAGCGCAGGTACGGCGCATATCGTGAAGGTGGAGCAGCAGAGTCGAGGATTGGGGCTGGTGGCAGGAAACGCAGGGGCGCGAACCCCAAGGTCGCTCCCTCACAGCACTTCCCTGCGTAGCAGCAGCAGCGTTAACACTGAACCCATGCAGCAGAGCGGCGAGAGATCCAGACAGCAGTCCACGTGCTCCAGAGACAGTTCGGTTCCAGGAGGACGAGGTACCAAACAGGTAAAGACTGAGACGAGGAAAGAAAGTGTACTTAATCCAGACTTGTTTGAACCCAAATAATGCTTTGTTTGCATGTGTTCATAAGGTACAGTCACCTGTAGAGTCAATCACTATGTCCCCAGTGGAGCGAACGGCAGCATGGGTTCTGAATAACGGCCAGTATGAAGATGAGGAAGAGGAAGGAGTGAACAAAGACGATGCCAAACATGTAGAGAAGGTACAAAAAGCGATAAGGAGAAATTGCTGCAAATATGCTTTAGAGTTAGGTTTTAAGAAACTCTACTCTTCTTCTATTAAGTACGAACAGGAAATCTCGAAGCTGAAGGAGCGTCTGCGGGCGTCTAGTCGGCGACTGGAGGAATATGAGAGGCGGCTGCTGGCACAGGAACAGCAGATGCAGAAGCTGCTATTGGAATACAAGGCTCGATTGGAGGACAGCGAAGACCGTCTGCGCAGACAACAAGAGGAGAAAGACAGCCAGATGAAGAGCATTATCTGCAGGTGAGTGTGTGACCAAATTTACAGTATAAACTGTATAAAGGAGTGAAAATCTTATAATGTTGGTTGCAAATCTCAAAATACAGTCTAAACATTTAGTAAATGTGAAGTAAAATCCTTTTATGTCTGTACATTTAATGTTTAACAATTTGTATTATATATGTAGTATATTATATTGATCTCTAATGTATAAAAGGCTCTTTTTCATTCTTTATTCATTTCTTAAGGTACAAATGTTTTTTGTTTTTTCTTTTTACCTTTAATTTGTCTGGTTCATACACTGCCGTTCAAAAGTTTGGGATCGGTAAGGTTTGTAATGTTTTTTTAAAGAAGTGTCTTTTGCTCATCAATGCTGCATTTATTTGATCCAAAATACAGATAAAACAATAATATTGTGAAATATTATTGGAATTTAAAATAATGGGTTACTATTTTAATATACTTTAAAATATAATTTATTTCTGTGATGCAAAGCTGAATTTTCGGCATCGTTACTCCAGTCTTCAGTGTCACATGATCCTTCAGAAATCATTCTAATATACTGATTTATTATCAATGTTGGAAACACTTGTGCTGCTTAATATTTTTTGGAACACGTGATACTTTTTTCAGGATTCTTTGAATAAAAAATTAAAATAACAGCATTTATTTAAAATAGAAATCTTTTCTAACAATGTACACTACTGTTCAAAAGTTTGGGGTTAGTATTTTTTTTTTCTCTTTTTAAAAGAAATGAATACTTTTATTCAACAAGGATGTGTTAAGTTGATACAAAGTGATAGTAAAGACATTGATAGAAAAGATTTCTATTTTGAATAAATGCTGTTCTTTTTAACTTTTTATTCATCAAAAAAATCCTGAAAAAAAGTATCACAGGATTCAAAAAAAAAATATGAAGCAGCACAACTGTTTCCAACATTGATTATAAATCAGCATATGTGACCCTGGACAACAAAACCAGTCTTAAGTAGCACGGGTTTATTTGTAGCAATAGCCAAAAATACATTGTATGGGTCAAAATTATCGATCTTTCTTTTATGCCAAAAATCATTAGGATATTAAGTAAATATCATGTTCCATGAAGATATTTATTAAATTTCCTACCGTAAATATAGTAAAACTTATTTTTGATTAGTAATATGCATTACTAAGGACTTCATTTGGACAACTTTAAAGGCGATTTTCTCAATTTTCTCAATTTTTTGCACCCTCAGATTCCAGATATTCAAATAATTGTATCTCAGCCAAATATTGTCCTATCCTAACAAACCATACATCAATGGAAAGCTTGTTTATTCAGCTTTCGGATGATGCATAAATCTCAATTTTGAAAAATTTACCCTTATGACTGATTTTGTGGTCCAAGGTCACATATTAGAATAATTTCTGAAGGATCATGTGACACTGAAGACTGGAGTAATGATGCTGAAATTCAGCTTTGCATCACAGGAACAAATTATATTTTAAAGTACATTAAAATAGAAAACCATTATTTTAATTTGCAATAATATTTCACAATATTACTGTTTTTTTTCTGTATTTTTGATCAAATAAATACAGCCTTGATGAGCATAAGAGACGTCTTTAAAAATCCTACTGATCCCAAACTTTTGAATGGCAGTGTATTTACAATATAATAACAAAACTGTCCAACTTAAACTAATAATGTCAAAACTATTTGTAATTTAAAAACCATGTGAAATCTGACAGGGTGTGTTGTGTCTTTTGTGGCTCATAGGCTGATGGCCGTGGAGGAAGAACTAAAGAGAGACCATGCAGAGATGCAGGCGGTCATAGATGCCAAACAGAAGATAATCGATGCACAGGTACTGCAGATGACCATATTAACCAGCATGATAAATACAAGGGAACTTTAGTGAGAGTTTGGAGATTATCTTAGTCTACTGTCTGGTTGTGAGGAGCTGGCCTGTGTGTGCTGCACAGTGGTATGCTTTGAACTCCCTGCTAAACCTCAGATGGTATTAAAGCAGGCTGCTGACTGGCTCATTGTTACTGTGTCCTACTGAATTCCAGGTCGCTAATGGAACTGAGGTAATACCAGCAGGCAAGTACAAGCAGACAGTTCTGCTCCTGCAGAGCAGCTAGTCTTATGTAAGCGCACCCCGATCCAACACCCATGCCTGGCCTGAACCTTTGCAACACTCAGTCCTCTAAGCTATTTTGTTTTTTCTCCACTTTAGATAATATAATAAAACAAGGGTTAAATGTGAAGGGTGTAGTTTTTCAATGTTAAAAGACGCTCTATCCAAATTGCAGAGATCACGATAACAAAAAATGTATAATAAACAAGAATGTAATACATACAGTATAATATAAATTATATATATATATGTATATATATATATGTATATGTATATGTGTGTGTGTGTATATATATATATATATATATATATATATATATATATATATATATATATATATATATATATATATATATATATGAAATAAATGAATAAAATACATCTTTATATATAAAAATAAATGGGGTATAGGATGTGAAACGTAAGCTAACCAAAAAAAAAAAAAAAAATCATTTAATTTTAACTAGAAATGTTTAAATTTATCTGTAACTTGTTTAAAAAATAAATGGGATATAGGATGTGAAACGCAAGCTAACCAAAAAAGTTATTAAATTAATTAACTAGTAATGTTTAAATTTATCTTTAACTTGATTGTATTATTGGTTACATATTATACATATATTCATTGTAACTTATTTTACTTAATTAATATTTAATTATTTAATCATTTATTAGATATTTAAAAGGATTGTCCACCCAAAAATGAAAAATCTCTCATAATTTACTCTCATGTTGTTCCAAACTACTTTTTTTTTTTTTTCAAAGGAAAACAAAAGAAGATATTTTGAAGAATGTTGTTAACCAAACGGTTCCCATTGACTTCCATTGTTTTTGTCCATACAGTAGAAGTCAATGAGAACCAGCATTACCAACATTCTTCAAAATACTTTGGGTTTTTTTTTTTTTTTTTTTTATTTATTTTTTTTTACATTCCACAGAAGTTACTCTTTTGAAATGACATGAAGGTGAGTAAATGATGACAGAATTTTCATTTTGGGGTTGATTTTTCTTTTAATAAATATTTTATATTAAATTTTAAAAACATTTTACAAACAAACAAGTTTGTAGGATTTCTAATCAGGAACTGAAAAGTACTTCAGGCATAATGAAACTGTTCATGATGCCATTAGTGGCATAGAAATTACACACTTTACCTTTAAACTAGATACTTAAATACGTTTGCATACTTAAACTTTTCAGTTATAGCCTTTGTCGTTTGGTTGGTAAACGTTCATGCTTTTCCCACATTTCAAAGCTGTCAGAGCATCTTCCTGATCTTTAGTGTGATGCTATTGAGGAATGTGTGTTGATAGGGAGCTCTCTCAGCAGATTTATTACCTGGTGCTTGTGAGCTTTAGCTTTGGCTGCTGTTTTTTTATTTTCCCTTCTTATTTTTGCCTAGCCACTTCCTTACTGCCCATGCTGCCACACTCTCAGCACTGTAGTCGGTGTGTGTGCACTCCACAGGTTGCCACTGCTCTCTGCAGATAATTAATTTATAGTGTAATGATGGTCTCTCTTGTCTGGTTTTTGTCTGTAACTGTTGCTTATACAGGATTTGAGTTGTCCTGTTTTTTTTTTGCTGTCCTTACAAACTTGCTCTTTTGCGTGTTATGTGCTTTTGAAGACAGTCTTGTAGCACATGTGACTGTTCACTTGCCTGACCGCTGTCAGACTGGCACAAATTATTAATGGGCCCTATTCACATCAGCAATTGTTTGTCTTTTATTCAAATTATCTTCATTATGAAATGAAGATAGAGTTGATTTGGTTATATTTTGTTGAAAAATATACATGATGAAACATTACTTGTTCTTTTTAATTAGTTTTATTAATTTACTTTTTCACTTTTTTGCTAACACATTCAGTTTCACCATCTATGTCCACCATATATCAGTATTATTTGTTTACTATATTATTTTATTTGTAATGAATCTTTTTAAAGGAATATTCATGGTTAAATGCAATTTCAAGTCTGAAAAATATATGTGCTAGAAATAGAATATTATACATATTTGAAAATTTTGGTAAAATGTAATGCATAATAAAACTTCATTCACCTGAAAAAGCAATCCTAACTTCAATAATAATAAAAGTAATAATAGAATTAATAATAATAATATATAAATTTATTCAGACAAAATTTCTCACATTATCACAGTTTATTTGCTATAGTTTAGAAAATGGTAATAAAATATGACAAGAACTCAAAAGTTAAACTGTGTCAGAACAAATTCATCTTGATAATGTCAGATAACTTTGATAGAAAGGTATGTAATAAAACATGGTCAGGTCAAAGTTTCAAATCAATGTTGTGTTCCCAAATTTGTATCAATTGTACTGGTAGTCCACTGTATGAAGAATTTTTGGGTGTAATATGTCACGGTTTATTTTGCTATCCTCACTTACATAAATCAACTATAGTGTCCTGCATCCGCTAGTAAAAAAATATAAAAAATTATATCTGGTGTCTGAATAATTTTTGGTTTGACTGTAAATATGTTTGTAATATATATTAATAATATAATAATAAATTATTCATTATATATAATATTTATTATAATAATAGTCTTTGAACAAAATTGTGAGCTCTGTGTTTCTGCTGCTAAATGGCAAAATTTAACCTTGAAAATTCCTTTAATTTATGTCAAAAAGGAAGTCTTCAGTTTGATTTTAATATGCTTTTCTCTCTCTCTCTTGCAGGAGAAGAGGATCAGCTCCCTGGATGCAGCTAACTCTCGGCTGATGAGTGCCCTGACTCAGGTGAAAGAGCGATACAGCATGCACAACCTCCGCAACGGCCTGTCGCCCACCAACCCCACCAAGCTCTCCATCACTGAGAACGGAGAGTTCAAGAACAGCAGCTGCTGATTGGTGCTCATGGACTTGATGAGCCATGCCAATTGGTGCTCCAAGACAGATCACCAGCACCGATTGGTCAAGTTCAACACGGACTGAGTACCTAGACTACATGCCTAAACTGACTGACTACTGTATACAAGCGATTGCAAGGAATGTCTGGTTATTAATGTATATAAACTTTATCTAATATTGGTTCTGTACAGAAATGCTACTGCAGAGGAGTGTTTTGAAACTGCGTGGGAGAGTGAAGCGTAGTGTCAGTTCTGAGTCAATGAGTTTGTGTTTTTTAAATACTGATTTACGCATAAATGCAGATTTAAGATTGCAAACAGATTTTTAATTATTGCCTAAGATATATGAAGGAGATGTACATATCTTAAAATAGAATTGTTTTAAAAGAAAATATGAAGAAAAGCACATAGGTATCGGCCGTAGTTGTAAATGTCCTCAAGTTGCAGAATCTGACAGGCAGAAATAGATGAAAGGCAATTTTATGCACTCAGTTTTCTAACACAAATTTTCTATTTTTTTGTTTTTTATTATTATTATTTTGTTATCATCTTGCAAAAGGTGTTAGGACTGATTTTAGGTGACTACAAGGACACAATTAAACCAGCCACAGTTCAGTTATAACAAATTTAGAACATGATTTTCAATAAATTGAAATACGTGTTCATTAATTTTACTAAAAATATGACTGAAGCAGAGGGTTTGATAAATTACAATATTGAGCTAAATTAACTAACTGAATTAATTGAACTGAATTTTCATTTTGACCGATATGTAGGCTGTTTTACTGGCACTCAACCCAACTTAACTTTTTTTTTTTTGCCCTATATCTGTTTTATGTATCTGACCAGAGTGCTGTGAAACCGCCAATCTACAGTCTCACTGCCCTCTTGTTCTAGACAGCCTCACTGCCCTCTTTCTGATCCTGTTTATTGTTTGTCTGCTGCTTTTATTGAAAGTCATTGTTTTTCCACTGTGTTCTCACTCTGTCCATATGATCATCAATGCCTTTAACCTTTTGTGGCACAGAACTCCTCAGTGTTTGTTGTTCTCATAGCGATATATTTGATGGTCAGTCTCAAAGTTGAAAGCTGAGCATTGAATAAAGATGGATTGTGGCCTCATTGATCATGTTGTCTGTGTGTGTGACCTGAAACTGATATTATTGGCATTAATGCACATTACTAAAAGAAGAGTCAATCCAATTTAAGATTGTTGTGTTCATTATTATATTGTTTTATATTGCATAATTTGGTAGCACTTTTACTATAAGGTTCCATTTGTTAACATTAGTTAACTACATTAGTTAACATGAACTAACAATGAAAAATAGTAATAAAGCATTTATTAATCTTAGATCATGTTGATTCCAACATTTACTAATACATTATTAAAATGAAAAGATGTATCTGTTAATGTTAATGAACCTGAGCTAAATTTAACTAACAATGAACATTTGTATTTTTATTAACTAATGTTAACAAAGATTAATGAATACTATAACAAATGTATTGTTCTTTGTTAATGTTAATTGAACCTAATTATAAAGTTACTGATCATTTTAATACTTTTATTCAGCTAAGATGCATTGTTGATAGAAAGTGACAGTAAAGACATTTGTAATGGTTTAAAATATTGAAATATTTAAAATAAATGATGTTCCTTTAAATTTTATTCATACAAAAAAAATGTATCATGATTCACAAAAATATCAAGCTGTTGTATAACAGTTAACATATTAAGCATCTGTTTCAACATAAAAAAAAAAAGTTTAAGCACCAAATCAATAACAATTTTTGATGCATCATGTGACACTGAAAACTAGAGCAGTGGCTGCCTAAAAAGGAATAAATACAATTTTAAAGTACATTAAAACAGAAACATTATTTTAAACTGAAAGAATATCTTACCATATTACTGTTTTAATGTGTTTTTGATCAAATAAATGTAAAAATAACTTGGGCCAGATAATTAGGAACTAACACTCTATCAAATAAATTAAGGTTTTCGAATTTTAACCCCAAAATCTCAATATGTGATCAATAATATTTATACTTGAATGAATCTTCATTGCACGGATCGATTGTGCGCAGACACGCTTTTAGGGCTGCGTCACTTCCTGTTCTGATCTGCATGTGTTTACTGCTCTGTGCGAGCTGGACTGTAACATACGTACTTTTCTGAGCATCGTGTGCGTCTTGTTTGGATTTGTGCGAAAGGGCTTTTGTCGGGTATGATACAAACGTAGCGTAGTTCATCTTAATTTTTATTTAACAGCTTTGTTTTATAGTAATTTTATTATCTGGCCTAGGCCCTGGATATGGCTGCAGCAACCGGCTAACGTTAGCTAATGTTAGCCCATTCATTGCAGCAGACTACCTGCAAATATACAGCCAAAAAACTCTTTAGATGTTTATTTGTGTATTTTAAATGTATGGTTTTTCTTGTGCTGACAGTTTAATAAGCTAACTACCACATTATAGAGTTGAATGCAGTTATTCTTGCATATTAATATTATACATTATATTAATTTAATTCGCATGTAGGCCGTCAACAATGGCGGACATAAAGAACTTCCTGTACGCTTGGTGTGGAAAAAAGAAGCTAACGCCGAACTATGACATCCGAGCAGCTGGAAATAAAAACAGACAGAAGTTCTTGTGTGAGGTGAGAATATAACTGAGGCCTCTCAAAGTTATTTGCAAATTGTATATAAAATACGTTATAATAATAAAAAAAATGTTTGTTGTTTTGAACCGTGTTTCTTTAAGGTGCGTGTTGAGAGTTACAATTATATCGGCATGGGAAATTCTACCAATAAGAAGGATGCTCAGTCCAATGCAGCCAGAGATTTTGTGAATTATCTTGTTCGGACCAAAGAAGTTAGTCCTAGTGAAGTTCCTGCTCTAGGGGTCAGTATCACACCTATGTTTACCAGTTCTTCCACTACTCCTCTGTGTTATGAGGAAGGTCTGAGTTTACATTTATTGTTTTCAGGTCAGTGTACCTGATGGAGGGAACGAAGAAGGGGGTGGGTTTGGAAATCTCCCATCAAACTGTCCACTACCTCCACATCTGGCTGTGAAGAAGGAATCAGGGGAAGGTACCTTATATTATACCTAGATTCATTCAGTCATTGGTTGTTAACAAAACATCTGCTATCTGTGATATCAGTGTTTTAGATGTCAACCATTAATAACATTGACTAAAACAACCATTTTAATGCTGTATTCTTCCTGTTTCTCAGAACCATCTGAGGGTTGTGCACCCGTTCCTGGAGTCACAAGTTTGGGCTATTCTGGTTTTGGTAACGCCCAATGGGAGCGAGGAGCCAACCTGCAGCAGTATTACTCTAAGAGAGAGGAACAGGATGCAAAAGCAGTAGGTTCTTATTTTTTAGCCTGATTTTTATAGAAAGTTTCTGAGAATTAAGGGTCTTTTCTCATTCCCCAAGACCTTAGAATCAGAGGAAGTTGATCTAAATGCTGGCCTGCATGGGAACTGGACTCTGGACAATGCAAAGGCCCGTCTGAACCAGTTCTTTCAGAAGGAAAAGAACCAAACCGATTACAAATACAGCCAAGTCGGGCCTGACCACAACAGGTCAGAACAGTCCCATTTACTACAACAGCTTAGTTTTTAACCCATTCCATGTGCTGTTTAAAAGAATTATTGATTTGTAAACTGTTTTCAATTAAAAACTGGTATCCTTGTCAACAAATCAGACTTTTTGCATTTAAATGTAATGTATCAAGGGTTTGTTTTTCTGCTGGACTGAAGCAATGACCGAGAACTCCTTGATGTGTATCTAACCTCAAGGAGATCTCAGACAATTAAAAGACAGTCTCATGTCGGATGTTACCTTACAAAATCAACAAAGTTTTATGGGTGAATCTCACGAAACTGGTCAAGAACACGTCCAGGTCATATTTCATTGTATTCAAATTTGTAAGAATAATTAAATTAATTGTCATAATATCAATGCAAAAAAAACATATTGTTCTAAAAACAGGCTTTATTATTATGTCTATTTTAGTACCAATATTTATCAATATTAATTGCAAAATATTTATAATTTTTTTAATTTCATTTTATTTTATTTCATCTCATTTTATTTTGAGGTGAAATGTGACCTGGACATGTTTTTGTGAGATTCACCTATGTAGTATAATCTTAAAGGAGGACAATAGAGATGGCAGAAATCACAACCTTACATGGGGGAAAACATGTGACGTGACTTAGGCTACACTAAGAGGTCACATGGTGAAGTATGTGATTGGTTGGGTTTAGAGGTGGGAGAGGCAAAATAATGTCTGGTTGTGATTTCTGGTGTCACTCGTCCATCAGGTGTCAAGGCTTCCAGTAATAACACCATGTTTAGAAGTCTGGCAGAAAAACAAACCTGCTCAGGATGGGTTGTCCTGTACCGACTCTGCGCAGAAATGTCACTCTGTTGATCTCATGTGCTGTCCAGCCAAGAGGTCAGTTTGTAGAGTTTATTTGAGATTAAATCTTGTAAAGGCACCTGTAGGCTGAATGTCAAGTTGGGACGTCTTGATTTTAAATCTTGCTCTGTTATAGGAGTTTTATTGCTGAGATGACAATCTTTGTAAGACAGCTGGGTAGGAGTAAGTATCAGAAAACCTTCTACATAATAAACTGTAAGGTCAAGAGCAAATAGTTTTACATCAGAAATTGTGTCCTTGCTAAAGCTGCCCTACTTTTCCAGAGGTTTTTGCACGTGAGCATGGCTCTACGAAGAAGCTGGCCGCCCAGTCTTGTGCGCTGTCTCTTGTCCGTCAGCTTTACCATTTGGGGGTCATAGAAGCCTACACAGGACAGACCAAGAAGAAAGAAGGAGAGACTGTGAGCTTAACACCCCAGAGTTTATCTAGCTTCTGAGACCTGGGTGCCAGCTCTTCTAACTTCCTTTTTTGGTTGCTGTGACAGGTGGATGTATATGAAGTGAATCTCAGTGATGATGTACAGCATCAAATACACAGTATTGTGCAGGAACTTGGCATCCAGATCCCACCTCCAGTAAGTGTTGGGCAGAAAACCTGCTTGACTTATGAGCATTACCAAATAAGTATAAGTAAGAATGTTTGTCCTTTTTTAGCCTCAGGACCCCAACAGTCCAGTATCTCTGGTGCAAGGGAAGATGGCTCAGTTTGAGCCCTCACAACGGCAAAGCACAGCAGGAGTGGTGCCGTGGTCTCCACCGCAGGTCAACTGGAACCCCTGGACCAGCTCCAACATTGACGAAGGCCCACTGGCATTTGTGAGTTCGCTGTTCTGCAATAAACTCAATGATAGCAAGTAAAATTGGTGTGATATACTTCATACCACTGAAAATTTGTTGGACTTTGGTTTGCAGTGTACCCCAGAACAGATCAGCACAGACCTGCTGCATGAGCTCAACTACCAGCTTGAACAGGACAAAAATCTGCAGACGGTGAGATAAAAACAGCCCTGAAAGACTTCATGAAATTGGTGTTTTGTGAGTTTTAGTCATTTTACATTTTTACAAAGCAAAGAAACAAACAAAAATACTGTTTTTGAGTGAACTAACCCTTTCATGGGTTATTCACCATTTTTTTTCTTTTTTTTTTTTAATGAGGTTTTTTTTTTTTTTATCAAGTTTTATAGTTTTCAAGATGCATTCTTTTAACAGATTCTCATGGAGCGAAGTCAACTGCCAGTCAAGAACTTCAAGGAGCAAATCATGTCTGCCGTTTACAATAACCCAGTGGTCATCATTCGTGGAGCCACTGGCTGTGGAAAGACCACTCAGGTTCCTCAGTACATCTTGGATGAATTCGTACAGGCAGGCAGGGCATCTGAATGCAATATCATTGTTACGCAGGTGAGTCTGTTGAAATGCTTATTGATTTTGTGTGCTTGGTCACCATAAGACAGTAATGTGACGTGCTTCTGCTGCCGTTTATTCTCTTAGCCAAGACGGATCAGTGCTGTGTCAGTGTCTGAACGTGTATCGTTCGAGAGAGGAGAGGAGGTGGGGAAAAGCTGTGGCTACAGTGTGCGTTTTGAGTCTGTCCTGCCCAGACCTCACGCCAGCATCCTCTTCTGTACAGTTGGTACGTTCCATTTCATAATCTTTGACTGTGGCACACTACATAGGGTTGGGTGATAGAACTAAAAATGTCTTATTCACAGGGGTGTTGCTTAGAAAGCTGGAAGCTGGTATCCGTGGCATCAGTCATGTGATTGTGGATGAAATCCATGAGAGGGACTTAAATGTAAGTCCAATGTTACCATACCATATCAGCTTTAAACGGGTTAGAGAGCTGCAATGTCTTAACCTAGTCACAATTATGTTTTTCTGTCCAGACTGATTTCCTGTTGGTAGTGTTGAGAGATGTGGTCCAGGCTTACCCTGATGTGCGCATCATCCTCATGTCTGCCACCATTGACACCACCATGTTTAGGGAATACTTTTTTAACTGTCCTGTCATCGAGGTGCATGGACGTGCACATCCTGTACAAGGTGAGAAGCATGTTGCTCTGTATTATAATGTTATTTTAATTATTTAATATTGATGTTATTTTACATATTGGATGAAGTATTCCTATGGAAGTTTAGAAACCCATTGCTCAATAATAGAGCATTAATTTGGAATGTGTTGACTGTAAAACACTATGCTGAATTTGTTTCAACAACCTGACAAATAATTATTTGTATGTTTTGATATCTCCAGAGTATTTCTTAGAAGACTGCATTCAGATGACTCAGTTTGTACCACCACCAATGGACCGGAAGAAAAAAGATAAAGATGAAGATGGTGGAGAGGAAGATGTATGTTGTTTGTTTGTTCATTTTAAATTAGCTGCAAAAACAAAGTATTACACAGTCTGAGAAAAATACACATTTAAAATATAAATGGCTTTTATACTGTCATTGACTAAAGTTAAAATATTGTCTGGAAATTATTCATTTTAAAGTATTTATTCAGCAAGGACACATTAAATTGATCAAAAGTGACAGAAAAGACTTGTACATTGTTACAAATTCATTTATAAAATTATAAATGAATTAGAATATTCAATTATAAATACTGTTATTAAAAGTATCATGTTTCCATAAAAATATTAAGCAGAACAGCTGTTAATAAGAAATCTTTCTTGAGCACCAAATGAGAATGATTTCTGAAGGATCATGTGACACTGAAGACTGAAGTAATGGCTGCTGAAAATTCAGTTTTAAAAATATTAAAACTGTTTCAAATTATAGTACAATTTCAGAATATTACTGTTTTACTTAGTCTTTTCTGAAATAAATGTAGCCTTGGTGAGCTTAAGAGACTTCTTACAAAAATAAAATTTGGGGCTGGTAAGTTTTTTTTTTTTTTTTTTTTTTTTTTTTTTTTTTTTTGGTATATCTACTGGAAATAAAACACCCTTTCATACCTTGAAAACATAGTTGATGAAGAGCTGCATTGAACTAACTAAACTTTACTCTATAGCACTGATCAGAGGATAGTTCATAATAGTTTACTTAAATGAAATGTACTTAAATTAATGCTTGACATTTGTTTTTCCGTGTTCTACAGGTGAACTGTAATGTCATCTGTGGATCTGAGTATACTCCTGAAACCAAGCGTGCCATGTCTCAGTTGAATGAGAAGGAAACTCCGTTCGAGCTGATTGAGGCTTTGCTGAAGTACATTGAAACACTGGAAGTACCAGGGGCTGTGCTGATCTTCCTGCCAGGCTGGAACCTCATCTATTCCATGCAGAAACACCTGGAGATGAACCCTCACTTCGGTCTATAATGATGTTCTTCTCACATCCAGATATTGTGACATGTATCCCCTGATCTCTTAATATAACTCCTAGTGATTCCTCCAATATTGTGTCCCCCCAAAGGTAGTCATCGATACCGAATCCTGCCCCTTCACTCTCAGATCCCCAGGGAAGAACAGAGACGAGTGTTTGAGCCCGCTCCTGAGGGTGTGACTAAGGTCTGGAGACGTTTCACTCTGCAATTTAGGAATTGATGTATTCAAACTTTTGTTTTAAACAAATTTTGCAAACACACCACAGGTCATTTTGTCCACCAACATCGCTGAGACCAGCATTACCATCAATGATGTGGTCTTCGTCATCGACTCCTGCAAGTAAGCAGCTCCTTTAATTAAAGAGATGATTCACCCAAAACTTACAATTCTGTAATTTATTCATGTCATTCCAAACCTGTTTGACTTTCTTTTGTGAAACACAAAATTTTTTTTACCATGAAATGTTTCTTTTTTTTTTCCATTCAATGGAAGTTAATAGTAACCAGCTGTTTGGCTACCAACATTATCATCTCTTGTGTAACGCTACACATAAAATGTCATACAGGTTTGGAACGACATGAGGGTCAGTAAATGACACAATTGTCATTTTGGGGTGTACTATCTCTTTGATGTAGATTTCTCTTCTCTGTATCCTCTGTTTTGTCCACAAATGGTTTTAAAATACCAAATATGTATCATTCAGGCAGAAAGTGAAGCTGTTCACTTCTCACAACAACATGACAAACTATGCCACAGTGTGGGCCTCCAAGACCAACCTTGAGCAGAGGAAGGGACGAGCTGGCAGAGTCAGACCAGGCTTCTGCTTTTACATCTGCAGCAGAGCTCGTTTTGAAAAGTATGAAATGCTTCAGTTGTACCAAAACCTCAAACAAAATCACATTATTTGAAATGTTAATGACTGCAATGATTGTTATGCAGACTGGAGACTCATATGACTCCTGAAATCTTCCGCACGCCACTGCATGAGGTGGCCCTCAGCATTAAGCTACTGAGACTGGGTGCCATCGGGAATTTCTTGTCCAAAGCCATTGAGCCACCTCCGTTGGATGCCGTTATTGAAGCTGAACATACACTGAGAGGTACAGCTTCTGTGTTACACGTCTTAATATTAATGATTTTGAAGTTAACATACTCAAACAAACCTCTTTTGTTCCCCAGAGCTGGATGCTCTAGACTGTAATGATGAGCTGACTCCATTGGGACGCATTCTGGCCAAACTGCCGATCGAACCACGTCTAGGAAAGATGATGATCATGGGGTGCATCTTTAAGTAAGTTTATTCATCCAACCTTGGCTCTGTTTATGAAGTGAGTGAATCTCACAAAGCTGTCAAGGACGTACAGGTCTTTTTTTTTTATTATTCTTAACCGCTGTTTTTTTCCCCAAATTACTTGTTGAATTTACGTATACTTGTGTATTTGTTTAGTGTTGGAGATGCAGTGTGCACTATCTCAGCAGCGACCTGTTTCCCCGAGCCCTTTATCAACGAGGGCAAACGCCTCGGCTTTGTTCATAGGAACTTTGCGGGCTCACGTTTCTCAGATCACGTGGCCTTACTCTCTGTCTTCCAGGCCTGGGATGAAGTCCGGTGGGTCCAAATGCCATTAAATTTGGAGACTTTGTGTTTTGTTTTTTGTTTTTTTTTAACATTTAACATTTTGATCTCTTGAGGGATTCGCTATATAAATAGATTTTAATTTTCCAGGATGGGAGGTGAGGATGCAGAGATTCGGTTTTGTGAGCACAAGAGGCTAAACATGCCCACTTTGAGGATGACCTGGGAAGCCAAGGTCCAGCTGAAAGAGATCCTTGTCAATGTCGGCTTCCCTGAAGGTTAAGCCACTTACATGTAGTTCTACAGTTTATTTCAGACCTCAGATGTTATTTAGAGATTCTAAAGTGGATTTTACACTCATTACATCTGCACAGTTTTTTTGCACTACACCCATTATATCTGCACAGTTTTTTTTGCACTACACCCATTATATCTGCACAGTTTTGTTTATTTAATGGTTGCACTATCTGCCATGTGCCTTACGCCACTTTAACTATCTCTTTTTTACAATGTCCTTATTGCATATCTGTATAGTTTTGTATTTATATATATTTAAACTGTAACTATCTGTTTTTTTACATTACTGTTAGTGTTTAGTGTTAACTGTATGCACCAAGGGTCTGAGAGTTACGCAATTTCAATTCTCTGTATGTATGTGCTGTACATGTGGTGGAATTGACAATAAAGCTGACTTTGACTTTGACTTTGATCTTTTCCCTTTCTTGTAGAGTGCCTCCTGAATCAGGTGTTTAACACTGTGGGACCAGACAATAACTTGGACGTGGTGATCTCTCTGCTGACGTTTGGCTCTTACCCCAACGTGTGTTACCACAAAGAGAAAAGGAAGATCCTGACCACAGAGGGGCGAAATGCTCTCATTCACAAATCCTCAGTCAACTGTCCTTTCAGCAACCATGATATGGTGTATCCATCTCCCTTTTTTGTCTTCGGGGAAAAGGTTGGTTTGAAAGTCTAGCTTTAAACTACTATTATTTCAATTTCTACTTCTTTTAGACTTAATAAAGACTTTAGTTACATCACAGCAGTGAACCAAGATTTTCTACTAGTTTAGCTAGTCAGTTGCACATATTAGAGGGTGGGACATTCTTATTCTAATATTAGAATCCAATCCTATTTATTATAATCCAGACCAATCAAATATTTGATTGGATTGTGTAGTGCAAGACAAAGAGAAACATTTTACATTTAAAACATTTTAAATGGGTACACTACCATTTCCAAGTTTGGTTTATAAGATTTTTAGTACTTTTATTCAACATTGACCCATTAAATTGATCAAAAGTGGCAGTTGTTTTATAAAGCAGCACAACTGTTTTCAGCTTTGATAAGAAATGTTTCTTAAGCATTACATCAGCATATGTGACCACAAAACAAATAAGGGTCATCTGAAAGCTGAATAAATAGGCTTTCCATTGATGTATGGTTTGTTAGGATAGGATATTTGGCTGAGATACAACTATTTGAATAATTGCAATCTGAGGGTGCAAAAAAATCTAAATACAGAGAAAATTGCCTTTAAAGTTGTCCAAATTACATTTTAGCAATGCATATTAATAATCAAAAATTAAGTTTTAATACATTTACGGTAGGAAATTTACAAAACATCTTCATGGAACATGATCTTTACTTAATATCCTAATGATTTTTGGCATAAAAGAAAAATCAATTAATTTTGACCCGTACAATGTATTTTTGGCTATTGCTACAAATATACCCCAGCGACTTAAGACTGGTTTTGTTGTCCCAGGGTCACATATTAGAATGATTTCTTAAGGATCATGTGACACTGAAGAATGGAGTAATGGCTGCTGAAAATTCAGCTTTGCATCACAGGAACAAGTTACATTTTAAAAATATTAAAAAACAAAACATTTATTTCTATTTGTAATTTATTCCTGTGACTTTTGATCAATTTGAATGCACCCTTGGTGAATAAAAGTATTAGTTTCTTTCAAGAAAAATATTTTCCTAAACCCAGACTTTTGAATGGTAGTGTATATTTGCTAAAGGTTTTTGTCAGCTTTTAGGAGTACACAATTATAATTCATGTCTTTTGTAATTACAGATCCGAACTCGAGCCATTTCTGCCAAAGGAATGACACTTGTCAGTCCTCTTCAGCTTATCCTGTTTGGCACAAAGAAGATCACCTCCAATGGAGAAGTTGTTGAGCTTGATGATTGGTATGTGTAGAACTATAAACTACAGAAATAAGTGCTCCAGAATTCTGAAGTCAGGAATCCTAGGAGCAAACCAAATATTTGCAAGGAATCCAACAATATAAGTGTTCCATAAAGAATATTCCTTTCTTCTGTAGGATCAAATTGAAGATTCCCCATGATATAGCCGGTGGTGTGGCGGCCCTGAGGGCAGTGATGGAAGCCCTGGTGGTGGAGGTGACCAAAGACCCAGAATACATCAGAAATTTGGATCCCACCAATGAGCGCTTGCTGAACGTCATTCGGCTTGTGTCTAGACCCTCGTCAGCAGGCATCAACCTCATGGCCTCCAACCCACGGTGAGATCGTTAAACCCATACAGATTCATGAATGTTGCTTATGACTGAACTCTTTTGAAATTGAGATGTAGTTAATTGTGTTATTTTAACACCCCTTATCTTTGGTTTTACAGCTTTGGAGATGGTCCACGTCCACCTAAGATGCCCCGTACTGACTTTGGAGGGGGTGGAGAGTTTAGGGGCCGTGGAAGAGGAGGATACAGAGGTGGCGGTGGTGGTGGTGGATCCTGGTCTGGTGGAGGATATAGAGGAGGTGGAGGATACCAGGGTGGTGGAGGTGGCTTCAGGGGGTCTGGAGGGTATCGTGGCGGGGGTGGATACAGGGGGTCTGATAGAGGTGGGTTCAGGGGATCTGGTGGATACAGAGGATCTAATGGGGGTGGAGGATACAGAGGAGGTGGTGGAGGGAGGGGATTCAGAGGAGGCTGGGGGGGGAACAGAGGTGGTTATTAAAGTCGAACATCTGAACAAGGATGTCTTTGGGAAGATATAAAATTAGGTTTGAGTTTTGTTGTTGCTTTTTGTTGATGTTCAATCTTTTCTTGTGTTTTTTTTTTTTATTTTTTTTTGTAAAAAAGCATGAAAAAATTGAAACCATGACTGCCATACTGTCAGCTAATGACAGTTATTAAAAATAACTAGGCCTATTTGTGACCAATAATGTTTAATCTTTTTTGAATATATAGCAAATACATGTTAAGTGTTGTATTGCAATAAAATAATTTTTTTGTATCATTTTGAATCATTTTGGTCGTCTTTATCTCTCCCATGCCCTCTAAGAAGTAAGTTCACTTACTAAGATATGAAGTCACTGGTGGGAATGAAATCCTCATTTTCCAGATGTGTGGTTTTGCAGCAATGTGTAGGTCCAGCCAAGTGTTTTTTTTTTTTTTTTTTTTTTTTTTTTTTTTTTTTTTTTGTCCAGATTGAGCAACATTTTGTGCCCTAAAACAAACAACTCATAGTTTAGAAGTATGCATTTTGAGAAATCAATGTTACAACACGTTTACATTTAATAATGGATTGCTGACTGAAAATGCCTCAGTATTGTACTTTTTAATATTTACATTATCTCAGTTTTTCAGAATCCAGTGTCTTTCCAGAGACCACAAAATACAAAGTGACATATTTGTAGTTGGAAAAGTATGTGTGTCTAAAATTATGTACACGCAAGAGTTCTGGAACACTAAGAGCTTAAGTGTGTTGACATGTTTTTTGAAAAGTATAAATCAATTTTATTTTATTATTCTTTTTTTTTTTTTTTTTTTTTCCAATCCATGTACATTCCGTTTCAGAACGTGCGATACACAGTGATATACGAGTTACCATCAATTATTTTGGCTACCGAATGCATCTTTGATTAACAACATTGCTCAACTAAACATTTTCATAAATGTTAAACCAAAGTGCTGTGACACCACCAATTAAAATGTATAATTAGCCTAAATATTAGCAAGGTTTAAGCCTTTAGATACCTTTAGTTTTGTGTAATTGTAGTGTTTTGTGCATAAATAAAAATGCTGGTAAAATATTTTATTTATAATATATATATTAGATATATATTTACGGCAGAGGCGTTTAGTAATGATTACCGATAGAGGGCGCTTCAATCCCGCAGTAGAGTAAGTTTATATCTGATTGGAAAGTCTATGGGTGCTATTATTTAAAAAGTATTTAATTGCTTTGCTTTTTTTAAAAATTAAACCCTAATTGACTAAACTCAAATATAATTGTGTTTCGGTGTGTAACTGCAAATATAACCACAAATTCTGTACACATTTAAACTCAACTCCTTGAATTGTTGCTTTAACATTTTTATATACATTATTCGCATCTGATTTAGTCAAAAGAGCAAATCTGGCACAACAGCAAAATGCTTGGAATATCTCTGAGAAGAATATAGTCGTAGCCTCTGGGTAAGATGAGAGAGTACATGCCTCTTGTATCCTTAGAGAACAATTGCTGATAAATGTGACCCTGGACCACAAAACCAGTCTTAAGTAGCACAGGTATATTTGTAGCAATAGCCAAAAAATACATTGTATGGGTCAAAATGATCGATTTTTCTTTTATGCCAAAAATCATTAGGATATTAAGTAAATATCATGTTCCATGAAGATATTTTGTAAATTTCCTACTGTAAATATATCAAAACTTAATTTTTGATCAGTAATATCAAGAACTTCAGTTGGACAACTTTAAAGGTGATTTTCTCAATATTTTGATTTTTTTGCACCCTCAGATTCCAGATTTTCAAATAATTGTATCTCGGCCAAATATTGTCCTATCCTAACAAACCATACATCAATGGAAAGCTTATTCATTCAGCTCATTTCAGATGGAGTATAAATCTCAATTTAAAAAAAATAAATAAATAAATTACCCATATGACTGGTTTTGTGGTCCAGGGGTCACAAATGTGTTCAAAGTTTGAAGGTAGCAGTGAGACAATGCACATCCTAGGCATGCCTGAGCTTGATGCAGCAGTATGGGGGGCAGGAATGAGTATTTGACAAAGTGTTGACACTGATTTCTCATTTTGACATAAAGAGATAAATCTATTTCCCCTGTCCTGGATGTAGTAAAACTAGGCGATTGATGGATAGACAGAAGTCTAGTACAGAGCTGGCTGCCGATTGCAAGGTCAGAGGTTTTATAGTACTGCTAGATGTCAAGATTCTTAGCTCAAAAATGTATAAGCATATCTTTGGTTTTTAGCATTTTAAATAGACCTATAATGGAAAATTTAAACCCATTTCTTTCCAAAAGAGCTAATTCTGTCCTATTTAGAGAGATATTAAACCAATTAATCTCCATGATTAGTGATGATTGATTGTCTTGTTAAACAAAAAAAGGTTTTGTTCTTTGATCACAATTTGATTAAATCGTAATCTCGTTATCTAAAGGAATGCATCTGATCTGATGATGATTATTTTGCTTGCTGCCAATCTGAGAAACTCATTGGACTCATGTAGAGTATCAGATACAGTATCTGATATAGTTCTTATCAATGGCACACACACATTTTCAGATCATTCAGTACTCCAGCTCTCACTTTCCAATCAATTAAGGGGGCAAACTTTATTTGTGAATATCCAATGCTAAAGAAAAGACAGCTCATTATGATATGAATTGGTGGTGAAAAAAAATGCCAGAATAGTCTTATTTGTATTACTATTCCTAATTGTTAATCTTTTATTTTACCATTTAGTTATTAATTAGTCATTTAGTTAGTTGCAAATTTGTGTTAATTGTGAATTACAGTGATTATGAAAATACAGTGGTTAGGATTGGGTCTTTTTATTTATTTTATTTATTTATTTATTTTATTTTATTTTATTTATTTATTTATTTATTTTTTGCATGAAGGTGATTTTGAGGTAATATATAACACACATGATTTAATCTAAAAAAATGGATAGAATGAGTGTGGGAGGAACTTTTAGATGATCTCTTTAGATTTCTCTATACATCTTAGTAACAATGCTGGTAAAATATTAATAAAGCTCACAAAACGTCACACTCAGCTATTTAAAGTTTTCAGATACACCCTTGCCTGGCAGAGTAGGTATATATAACCTTGCTCTTTGACTCCACTGCTCACAGCAAGCAACAGCTATCATCCCCTTGTTATTCATAGCACGGGGGATTCAACCAGAAAGTATGTCTCTTTGAAGATACCACAAGATAAGTGTAAAGGTAGAAAACACAGAAATGAATAAAACTTTAAATACTTAACTGCCTGCCTGAATACGGACAGCTTATTTGAAGCAGAGATTTTTTTTTCTGCGATTTTCTGATGACGAATAAAGCCATGGTTTAACACATATTTGTTTATCAGTCTATGGTTTATCTATTTACGGATAGTTAGTGGTCAGTTCATCGCTCCTTTGAGAATCTGTGAGGTATGAAATTCTAACTCCACCCACTCTTGGAGTTGACTGGGAAACCGACCAATTGGGAAAGCGTGAAGCCACGCCCATACTCATTTCGCCACGCCCACTCATGCCATTGGACTTGCCTTGTTTAGCGGGTCGGCGGTCCATCAAAGCATCCTTCAGGCGGAAGTAGACGTAGGGATTTTTATTTTTTTGGAAGTACTTTGACTTGCGCACTAGCTGCCAGGGTGTAGTCGGATATATTTCCTTTTCTCCAAAAGTTTTTTTTTTTTTTTTTTCCCCCATGGCGGTGGTTACAAAGCAGTAATAAAGTGAAGGTTTGCAAGAGAGACGTCGCGAGGAGATTAAGCCACAACTATTGCTTTTTGTAGGTGAAGCGATTACCACCATTTTCCGCATGAGTTTATTTATAAAACCACAAACTCGGTAACTGGCGAGTTACCGCAAACTTTTTAAAGACTGCGAGGATTTAAGGGATCAAGACAGAGACTGTAGCTACTTGAAGTCGCATAAACAAAAGGACACAATGTCGTTTTTTAGCTGTTTGTTATTCTGGACTCTGTGGGCAGCGTGCAGTCATGGAGCGATGGATGAATGTATAAACGAGTCCAATCGGCCTCAGCGCTGCATGCCCGAGTTTGTTAACGCCGCTTTCAATGTAACCGTAGTGGCCACCAACACTTGCGGCTCGCCGCCTGAAGAATACTGCGTGCAGACCGGGGTAACCGGAGTCACAAAATCATGCCACATTTGCGACGCCGGGGACCCCAGACACCACCACGGCTCTGCTTATCTCACCGATTACAACAACCAAGCGGATACCACCTGGTGGCAAAGTCAGACCATGTTAGCGGGCATCCAGTACCCAAACTCCATCAACCTGACCCTTCACCTGGGTAAGCAGCTTTCTTACTTGCTCTGTGTTTCAGAGTCTCGAGAATTGTGTTTGTTTTCCTGCGCAAACAGGAGTTATGACAGGTCGAGTTAGCGTGTTATTTAAAGTTAAAGTTATCATCTCAGTTTCTTATTAGCTATTCATTTGATACTAGTCACTAAAATTAGTCACCAGTATGTATTCGTTGCATACTACAACTTATTCCTTTGCTACTTGTCACTATTGATAATGACAAGTGACTCTTTCATTATTACTGTTGACAAATTGCATTTTTTTTAACTGAAATCTATAGAGATCTTTGATTCGGATATTAACAATTCACTTCTGACTAGTAGCCAATAGCTTTTGGCACCAATTCCATCGTTACTATTCACTATTTATTTCTTAGTTACTTTTTGGATAGTTGCTAGTATCTATTCCAACTGTTAGATTTATTAGAAATAAGTACTAATTTATTAGTCAATATTGTGTTATTAATCTTCCTAGAAAGTAGTACTAAAATAATAAGTAGCCATTCTGACTAGTCAGTAGTATGTCAAGTAAAAAAGCAAGGTAACACAAGCAAGGTACAGCATTTATTAAATGTTAATTTCAAAATTAATAGTATTTTTTTTTTAAATCGAGATTTAGTAAATGTTGTGTAAATACATTGTTAATTAATAGATTATTTAATACATTATATTTTATGCATTAATGTTAACAAATGAGATTTATTGTAAACTGTTTGCAAAGGCAATTGTAGTGAGACAATACATGGTAGTGTCTCATAAATAAATAATAGCATCCACTAAATATGTACTAATAACTTACTTCTAAGAGAATATGATCTGTTCACTTTTTCAATCTGCTCAGATGTGAAACATCTGGCAATTGTAGTTTTCTGCATTATACTAGTAATAGTGAACACTCAGTCCTGCTGGCAAATTACATTGTGAAATAGTGATGCTATCTCATAGCTTTAGGCAATAATAAATCTGCATGTTTCTAATCCTCATGGTTCAACATTTTGTTGTATTGTATAGTTGTCATATACTGGATGTCATTTAGCAAGCATCATTTAGCAAGCATACCTCTTAAATACAGCTCAAGCTTTACTGTTCTGCAGTTCTGAGGGCCGTCATGGAGAAACCTTACATACAAGATACATACTCTGGGTTCAGAATCACCATTTTAGACAATGATACAGACCCTCTATTAGATCTGGCATGAGTGACCGCTCTACTAGGCGCTGAAGTTGTGCACATTACGCAAATCATTGAATTTCTTCCAGCATAAGCAGAACGATTGGGTTGCAGGAAGAGGTGCTTCTGCCTGTGGGAAAAGGGCAGTAACATAACCAATTAGTAGAGTCCCAGCAAGCCATGACCTCTGTAGCCTCTCGTTCCCAAGTAGATGCAGCTATATCAGTAAGCAATAAGCATACACCCAAATGCAAGTAATAAGCATGTCTAATGAGCTGTAATCAGGGTGTCAATAAGACATTTGCATTTAGATAATGGAAGAGAAAGTGATTTGGCTTTTAATGTTCCTATCATACACTTGGCTAATTAGCAGCCATTTGTTAGCACATGGTCTACAACGGGCCATTTCAGTCAGATGCTTTTTCTTCTAATTCACTTTAGTTCTTCTTGTTGATTTAGGCATTTTGTATTTGAATCGTATCATTAAAACAGCGTGAAATTGACGGCCATATAATATTTGATGCTTTTCGTCTTATGCGCCCTCAAGTAATGAAATTGACTAATTTGTTGAGCCACATTTTTATTTGATAAATATTTTATTTGATAAATGTCCTTTCTAACGAACAAAATATTATATATTATATTTCTAAAGTTTTTAATGCATTTTGACCATTTTTTCCAAACAATGTTTTGATGGGCTGAAGTGGACATGCATCTCTTTTTATGCATCTTACTGAGAACTGAAGCCAAAATCTCTGAGAAGATTCACAATTGTTGATTTGCTTGTTTTTGTTCTTCCATGATTTTTTTTTTTTTTTTTCAAAGCGACTTTGTAGGTGGGAACCCACAAGTTGTCTGGGTCCCAGCCATAAGCTTTTATTTTATGTGCTCTGCCTTTGATGGCTTTCATGTTTATTCTGCCTTCATTGGGATGGTCGAGGCGGAAGCAGGCATGTCTTAACTTGACAGTGCTGAGTCCTGAGAGCGTGGAGATTTGGCCTGGCCTAGCAGATTCAGGGGGCGAGGAGAGATGAGGAGGGTAGATTTACTATTGAGCATTTCTGTATGTCCCACACTCGTTCTTTATTAACCAGTTCTGTCTGGCCTGTCACACTTCAAGAATGCTGTGAGATTGAAAAATGTGAATAATCATCCAGACACTGGCTAATGAAGACTTGCAGACATATTCATCTGAACTTGTACAGGCAAATAGATATAATGTGGTGGTTTAAAGAATGGTCAGGTTAATGGAAAATTGTTGATGCTGCCTGTTTTAAATTGGTCTACTTGTCAGACACAGCCCAGAGGGATTGCAAATATAAATTTAGCTATGCTGTGTCATACTCGGCTAGAAGTGCCAATTTATATTTCTGTAGTTAGGACGTTGTTTTCCCAGAATTGTCTTAGGCATTGATGTTATACTCAGGGCATAAATCAAGAACTTTTTAGTCAGCCATAAAATATTTACTTGTACACCCTTGTAAAGTATATACTTGTAAAATATATCAGTTTTTCAGCTGTTTTACTGTTTTTATTTTAAAAGTGTTTAATTTTTTATTATGAATTCAAGTCTGCATGAAATGAAAATTAATTTTTCATTCCCACTCTTTTTTCTAAATGCATGTTATTAATCTCATTGCAAACAATTCATCCTTGCATATGCAACATCATAATTTTTAGACTTGATATATGAGATGTATGAGATTCTACAATCAACGTAAATACAATCGACTGCAAGTTCACATTCAGATCTGCCTGCATTCAATCAATAACCACTGGATAGAACCAAGTTTCATTAAGACACATCACAATACGGAAGAAAATATCTTTGACTTTAATAGCTTTTCATCAACTGATGAATCCCCTGCAGTTCTCTCACAAACCTCCAGTTTGGCAAACCCTGCCTTACATTAACCATTCCTTGTTTATTTCGAAAATGTCTCTCAGTTTAGTGAGGGAGTCAATTTGTGGCCTCAGTATTGACTCTGAATGATTCACTTACAGAGTGAGTCTGATTCAAGCAGCTAACTCACAAGTAAGTTCAAGATATTTTGTGAATCTTTTTGTTTGGCTTATTTAAAAAGGAACAATAAAGGCTTTGTAGACATTTAAGTAGATTGACATCTACAATGTGTTTGTTGTCAGTGCATTGATTTTTATATAGAATTTTGATGTTTATTTATTGCAGGATTGATAGAGGAACACAGCAAAAAATCTCTTAATTCTACTAGTCAGTTGCTTCCAACTTCTTGAATTGGCAAAGTGCATTTCAGATAAAGTTTTTCTCTAGAGCGGTGCTTCCCAAACCTGTCCTGGAGGCCCCCCTGCCTTGCACCTTTTGTATGTCTCCCTTATCTAACACACCTGATTCCATTCATTAGCTTGTTAGTAGAGACTGCAAGAACTAAATTGGGTGTGTCTGATTAGGGAGACATATAAAATGTGCAGGGCAGGGGGTCCTCCAGGAGAGATTTGGGAAGCATTGCTCTAGAACACTCTAGGGAGCATTTGTGGAGGGTGAGAATTTCCTTTCATCTGATAAACTGCAGCAGTGAGTGATTCATTAACTTGAGCTTGTGAATGGCCCTTATCGTGCCCTATTTCCTCTCTCACTGATAGAAAGAAGAAATCCACGGTGTTTACTGTGAACTGTCAATCCGTGCCTTGCATTTTACTCTGCATCATATTGTTTTCGATGCCTATGTCATCTTCAATTTCATACTTGAATGCTAAACTATTAAAATGAAAGAGCTCATTTTTCTCCTGTTTTGAGTTTGTAGCGCCACTGAAATCATATGCTGTCCTTGTGCATTTATCAGGAGCTCTCCTTGTTTTCACTTCTGTTTTCAGGGAAAAGGGCTGGTCGAACATCTGCCTCCTAATTGTTTAAATGTGGGAAAATTCTGGTGCACACTATCTGGATTACAATGTTACAAAGCTTGTTTTACTTGGAGCTAATGGGCATTTACAGTATGTTAAGAAGGTTGACCCTGGTTTACTTGATGGGAGTCAAATTCTTGAGAGAAGAAGTTGCTCTCAGTTCTTGTTTTCCTCCTCTCTTTGTCTCCTGTCTCATCCTCTCTCTCTCATAAGAGAGGAGACGATGAGTGGTCACAGTGTGGGAAACTGAACAGCCGAATGTTTCCTGGGCTCTGGGGTCCTCGTCTCTCATCCCTCAGAGGCACTTTTTTCCCCAAACTCCATCAAAGAACTTGTCATTTCTGAAGGGGCGCCAGATGGTCCAAATTATACGTGTAGGGAGTTGGAAAGAAGAGCTTGCTATCTGGTTCGAACCTATTGTTATTCTCTGGAAGGTATGATCTCAGTGTGGGAAACTTGTGTTTATGAAAGCTTTGTAGTCGAGCTGTTCATGTAACTGCACGATTTTGTTTTACTCCAGTTGTCATCGGGCCCGTTGCTGCTTTTCTCCTTTGAGATGAAAATTGGCAGGTGATATTGAATTTGTTTGGAATTGCATCACTATAGTAAACGTAATCCAAGCTAATTTGTTGTTCCACACATTTGCAATGTGACTGCTCTTAGAAAGTAAAGACTTGGACTATTTGGTGGCTCTAGTTGTACAGCCAGGGGCAAGATTTGAGCTTCGGACCACCCAGGGTGGACAAAATGCAGAATCTCCCTCATTTCCTGGTGATAAAGCCATTGTGAGCCACTAGTCCTTTCCAGATTGTGCAAACGTGTAATGAAAGAGCCCACACTGGGTCTGTGGTGCCAGCGATAGGAGCCGTCAGAAGGTTAGCTGTAGTTATGGTGTCATTTAGGAGAGCGTTGTCCTGTGGGCCCGTCTGACTGTGAAATAGTGGAATGAGCCCTAGGGGGCCACTGTTTGCTGCTCTTGCCATCACTGATTAGTGCTCGTAACAAATGACTGGACCCCGTTAAAATTTAAGCTCTGGAGATTTAACGCTAGTTTGGCACAAATAAGCCTGTCTGCGTGATGGGTGATGATTTCGACATGCCACTGTGCTGCTTTTCTTTCTGAGTGAAGTGCTTTTTATTTAAGGGTTATTCTTATTTTTGCTTGTATTTTTTGATCATTTTAATAGAGAATTTTCCAAATGATTAAGGAAGATTCTTCAAAATATTTGAGAATGTATTTCTGAATTCTGTAAATTAGAGATATTGGGAGTCCCTGCAATGATTGTAGACTGCTTCACTTATTTTCACAAATCTTCATGTTGAAGATTAAATTAAAATAAATTATGAAGTTACATTAAAAATGATTCCTATGAAATTAGAAATTTTGCCAAATAGTTCTGACTGATTTTATAGATAGATAGATAGATAGATAGATATAGATATGTGATTAATTTGCTTGCTTTTTACCATTTCTATGTGCAATGTAAATGATGCATTGTAACTGGAAAATAGTAATGGCCAATATTAAAATTCTGTGCTATTTTGTCTAAATAAATAATAATAAAAAAAACTAAAATATTTTTTTTTAAACAATTAAAGTGAATTTAGGTATCACATCATTAGAGTGTTCAGTATGAAAAATTGATATTAGTTTTGAGATTTTTTTTTTTCAATATTACATTTAAAAGTGTTATTAAATGTTTCTAGCTTTTAAAAATTAACTTTAAGTGAACTGTAGAGGATGGCAAAAGTATTGTGAATGTAAAAACAGTGGAAGTGAGCATGAACAACTATTCAATATTGAACGGTCCCAGTTAATCAGTAATATCAGCCGAGAAGCAATATGGTGCCAATATACACTAGTCAACATTTGAAGTGGATGAAAACCTTTAGCCAAAGTTGTCCTAAAACCTAAAACCAAAATGCGTTCTTGTCTTAGGACAACTTTGATTAACTTTTTTGATGCACTTCAAATGTTGACTACTATATTTTGCATGCCTATGAAAAATTTGAGAATACACTACTTATGTTTGTTTTTTCCCATACAGAGTTGAACAACTTACTAGTATTGTAGCATTGATGTGTTTGTGTTCAAGGAGGAATTGAAAGTTTTCAACAATTGGCCTCCCTGAACTTTGTTCTCACCTTTTTTACGCACACACTGGATGTACATTATTTGTCCTTGGCCTTTCAATACCTTAAGGCTCCACCTGTAAGCAGCGTTCATCTTTGGATTTGACTCTTCTCAAATGTCTTTGATTGGGCATGTAGGCAGGCAAGGTATGAATTGGACACCCTATTAAATGCTTCACAGATGACAACATGCATTAACCTCCGATTTTATGATAGCATATGTTTACAGAACACTTTATTTCCTTTCTGCCAGCGCTATATTGTCAAAATCAATCATACAGTGTTATTCCTCATTGTTTTGCTCCTTCATTTGATCTGGAGTCTAGACTTGTAATGGAAATGTAGTTCATGCTGTGAATGTGACGGCTCAAACTCGTGCTAATGCATGAGTGGAATAAGACTGTGTGGTAGGGGTGGGACAATAAGTCAATATGGCGATATATCGTGATCCTTCTCCATGCGATTCGAGAATCGATATCTGGCGCCCAATATCGATATTTTAATTAATACAATAAAGTGCTCTAGGCTAAATAGATTTCCCTGCTCCCAGCCTCTAAAAATGCGTGGAAATCGTGGCCACGCCATTTCCACCTTCTTTCCAAAAGCGCTCTGAGCAACCAAGAAGCACGTTCTCTACGAAGAAACCGAAAGATAAACAGATTTTCAGCCACAGTATTAGCTTTACTGCTATATATATGTGTGTGTGTGTGTGTGTGTGTGTGTGTGTGTGTGTGTGTATATATATATATATATATATATATTATGTGTGTGTGTGTGTATGTATGTTTATGGAGAGGAAAACTAAAAACTGCCCCGGAACAGCTATCAGCGTGGACCATAGACACCGATCATGTTATTATTGCAGAGTGCATATTCAGTCCATGAGTAGCCTAACCTCTCCACTCGGATCGCAGGTGGATTTCCCTCACTATATGAGTGAGAGAGAGTGCTGCCGGTGCGTCCTGTTTTATGTGAACAAAACTGGATGTTCTCCCTCTCTCTCAGATATTACAAGTGCGCGTTATGCAGTGTGTGGGCACCGACCAGCAGAAACATAAATCTGCACCTATAGCATGGAGGACGAAACAAAACCTTGTCAGAGCCACAATGCGGCGCAGAAGTGTGCAGTGTGTGTGCTTGCCGCATGTCTACATTTGAAATAACGGACCTGAGCGTGCAAAAGACGCGATGTGAACTGCTATTTTTTTTGTGTGGGGCTCCGTTTTTATAATGAGACGAGTAGAAAGGTTGAGAATGCACTCCAGGTAAATTTTGAAATGTACCAGGTTTATATTTTTACATAGTTGATAAGCAGTTAAATGTGTTTGTTTACACACAGAGAGAAAGAAAAGTGTAAGCTTTTAATAAGTCCAAGAATAAAAATGATTAATTTAGCCTACTCAAAATTGATTTACAGAACTTTTTTTGCTGTTTTCTAACAGTTTGGACTTGAATAAAGAAAGAACTTGCACTTAACCTTTTCACAGGCATTTTGTTTAGACCGCTATCGCGATGTATGATTATAGGATTTTCTAGAAATATATCGATTATCGCTGTATCGTGATATTATCGTTATCGTGATTATATTGTATCGTGAGGTACCCCACGATTCCCACCCCTTCTGTGTGGTAGTTAGTCTCTAATTCTGTCGTTCACAGAATGGTATCAGAAGCAGGAAAATACTCCCATGAACACCAGATGAGCAGATAATGGCCTTTTGGCTAATGCCAGCATTGCAACCTGTTTCAGAGTTGCAAAAACAAAATCATATCAGTGCTCTGATATGGCCTGATATGTGAGATGTAGGTCAACCAGTTCATCTAGCATTTAGCTTGACAGGCCTGGTGAATGTGCTCATACTAGCAGTCTCCTTTTATGCATTTTTGTTTAATTAGGCTTTAAAATAAGCCATATATACATAATTTTGCCATTGGGTGACATTTTGCACATCACTGCATTTTAAAATGATTATTTTTAAGTATTTTTTTTTAAGTCATTCATTCAAGTTTAGACACTATTCAACTTTAAATTTCTACAAAAGGTCATAAAGCAGCTTTTTTATTTTACTGACACCTCAACAACAACAAAAAAATATAAAATAAAAAAGCTCTTCAAAACATATCCAATGTCAGGCCCTTCGCTCTGTTATTTTCCAACAAAGAATTCTCCTGCAGCTTCAAGGCGCTGCATCCAAGTATTGAAGTGTGAATCCGATCTCTCGGCTTCCTTGCAGATTGTCAGTTGCCAAATACAGCTGTTTTTACACATAAACATAGCTTCACAAGCCAGATGGGAACAGGAGTGTTGTCCCAACACAATGGGGAAAAATTCAGTGTATTTATTGTTCTTCATTATTTCTTCCAGCACATTACGCTCACTTGGAGCGGGTGGTTAAAAAATCTGGCAGTGTACACTACACAACTGGTTCATACTTTATGAAAATACTCTCCCTCAGGCATCGATGATAGCACATGCTTTTACAGTGAAGCATGATTTGAAAGTAGAGTAAAATATGAGGATTACATTCGGAGAGTGAACAACCTCGCTTCCTGAGTTTAGAGACAAACCTTTTCCATTGCATGCTACAATAATGTATCATAAAAAAATGTTCAGGAAAAGTTGATTTGTTATAGTTTGGGAGTGTGTTGCCATGCATAACAATGTGAGATTTGACATACCTGATTACTCCAGTTTTGACATCAGAATGGAAGCATGAACTGCAGTTAGGGGTGGGCGATATGGCAAAAATATAATTTCATGATTTTATCACGATTCTTTGTCATGTTAGTTTTACTATTTTGTCTGAGCAGTGCAGCCAAAATAATTTCCCTGTTATAAAGACAAAACCTTTCAAGGTAACAAAATATAAAAAAGAATGGTGGATATTTAGGCCAAAGTGGACGAAGATAAAAAATCTTTGTCATTATTTTATCTTTGTTATTAAAAATAAGAACAAAGATACACATAATATACAAATAAAACAAACAGTGCTTTATTTTTAGGAACAATAGGCATATTTAGCAGGAGCATTCAAGAAATTGAATGAACAAATACAAAAATAAAACACTATATAGATTGATTCCTATTAAAGCAGCTGTATTATTATTTTTTTCTGTCAAGAGTAGAGTTATTTTTTTCACTTTGCTTTTTTTTTTTTAACACAAAAATTCTGTCGATTCTGTCATTGTAGTTTTTTTTATCAGTGTTTATTCAGTGTTTTATAATCATACCATCATTTACTCACTCAAAATTAGTTTTAAACCTGAATGAGTTTCTTTCTTCTGCAGAACATAAATGCTATTTTGAAGAATGTGGGTAACCAAACAGTTGCTGGTCCACAGTGACTTCCATAGTATTTCAGAATTACAAATTCAATGTGGACCAGCAAGTGTTTGGTTACCCACATTCTTCAGAATATCTTCTTTTGTGTTCAGCACAAGAAAGAAATTAATACAGGTTTGGGACAACATGTGAGTGAGAAAATAATGACAGAAATTAAATTTTAGGGTGAACTATCCCTTTAATGACAGTCGGCAGCATGTTTAGTTCCGTCCCTTTAAGACCTGCACGCATCTAATATACAGGCAGGCATCCGTTTGTCTGAAGTGTTTACTTTCATTTTAGACATAACCAGCTGAGATTATACAGACAGTATTAGCGCAAAAGATAACTTAGTTCAGTAATCAGGCGCTGTTAGACAGGCTTTTTAGTGCGCGCGCTTCAGGTGTACGGGCTCAGAAAAAGCGCACATCAGACTAGCACGTGGATGAAACATTTAACTGGCAAGGCTTTAAAACACACGCAAATAATGTACTTTTGTGATTGCAAATAAGTACAGTGTCCCGTGAGAGTAACTCTACTGCTGAGTTAACACTGATGTGAATGTATGTGGCGTTGTACAGTATATTGATACGGAGGCGCAGAACTGCAACTGAAAGAATGTGCACTGTAGCACGATACTACGATATTTCTCCAAAAGCAGATCGTGGAGACATTTTTATTGTCCATGATCAAAAATCGTCATATCGCACACCCCTAACTGCAGTATAGGTGGCAAAAATCCAGGTGTGCAGGTTTAAGCAAAACCAAACAACAAACTGGGATATTGGCCATATTTTTATCAAATATGGCTTAATTATGTGTTTTCCTGATTAAGTAGCACTTTTTAAGCTCTTTGCATGGCTTTACACTTTGTCGGGTTGTAATAAGTGTAAGATTGTGTCTGTAAAGGCACTGGATGCATGGAAAATACACACAAATATGATTTTTAGCTGTTTTTTTTTTTTTCTTTAATTTAAATCTTCTAATTCTTGATAATCTGTGGTATTGCCAGATGTATATATTTTTTGACTTGGGCATGTTGATACAGTAGTCTATATTTTGCATGCTTTCAGAAGTGCTTAATTAATGCAAAGTTAATTCCCAAACAAGTTTTTCAATACTTCGATAAATGCATTCATGCAGAGCTGATTTTAAAATTGGCTAAAGGGTCAATATAATATTAATATGGTAGGAAATTCACTTGTTTTCAAATGATACACACTCCTATGTTAAATCTGGCTTCCATTAGCATCTTGTTTTGGGGGAAATATCATGTTCTTGAAACAACACCATAACACTTTTTTTCCTCTTGTGGCTGGGCAAATAGTTGTTTTAGTCCGTTGTACCTTGGATCCTATGGTTTCCTGTGTTATGTTTTTCTGAAGTGCCTGAAAAATAAACTCACCCCTTTTTGACAGAATATTAAACAAATGATCTTCTGACAGATTATTCAATGAGAGAAAAAGAATCATTTGTCAGACCGTGACAGAGTTTATTGTCAGAGATAGTTTTCATTTATTTTTCACAGTGAGAGAAATGTATCACATATAAAATGTGCATTTTCTTACCAGTTTTATGTGGCTTACCACCTTTTTCTCCTTTAACTCAGGTTGGATTTCAAGACTATTTCATAGGGGTGCGCCGATCCGATGTTCAGTATCGGTATCACTCCGATACTGGCATTTTCTGCCGGATCGGGGTATCGGTCAGAAGAGACCGATCCAAATCCGATATTCTGCATATACTGTTGTGTTATTGTTAAGCCCCACAAAAGCCACAAACACACTATAAAACACCATAAAGTTTTCGTGCAATATATTTCAAGTGTTCTGAAGCCGTTACATAGTTTAATGTGAGGTACAGATTAATATTTAAGTCAAGTTCACGTAAACTCTTCTCTCTGCTGTGGCTGTCTGTCATCCTCCATTCAGCATTCAAACTGCACGTCGTGTTCGGTTATGAGTCAAGACGATAAAACTCTCTGCAAGATTATTACATGTTCCTAATATTATACTTGATCTGTAAATAAAGATAAAGGACTTTATCTTCGTGCTGTTTTCAAAATCGTGTTGGTGTCTATTAGATCACAACATTGGACTAGAGAGCACCTTGTTCTTAACGAGCACAATAACTGAAATTTAAAACTGTTTAAAAAAAAAAAGGCTCAATAAACTATCGCACAGATTTAATACACTACGCATTAATATCTCTCCACTTTGTGCTTTGAACTTTTCTATGCAGACTTGTGGAGCGCTGTGACTCCGTGTTGCTTCAAGTGCATCATTCTGTGCGCGGGATGCGCATAAGCGCTTTGTGCCGCTCTGTATATGGAGCCTTTCGTATCATAATACTTTTCACAATGAAAGATCATTAAAAGCCTTTCTTGTTCATCTTATCTATCATATATTTCTGCCTCATTACTGTGCAATACATTTAAAATAAATGTCTTTTAATTTTACAGTATATATATTTATGTATATATGTTACTACTACTTTTTCATGAATGTATTTTACAACAATACAAAGAGCAATGTATATAATTTTACATTATCATTTTAGATTTAGTCCTGCACTTATTCACTTTTATTTGTTCCCCACTAAATGTTTTTTTCCCACTAATTTTAGATTTTATGTAATTGTGCACTCATGATTTTTCTAGAGTAACTTTTGCTACTGAATTATCCACTAACCTAGTTTATAATAGTATTTTTGTCAGATTATAATTATATATGCATTTGTTGTTTTTCTTTACAAATAAAGTTGTCTATATTTAGTAGATTGTGTCATTATCAGGTCAACACACATTGAGGTATAAAAATTCAACACTGATTTAAAAAAAAAAAAAAAACTGCCCAGGTATCGGATCGGTATCGTCAGATACTCAGAATTTTTGGTATCGGATCAGGATCGGTTCTGAAAAAGTGGTATCGAGCCACCCCTACTATTTCATGACCAGTTCATTGCATGAGTCAGATTTTAGACAGTTCCTTCACACATTCCTTTTAGATTATTTGTCATGCCAACCTTGCATAAAAATCATTCATCAAAAGATCTTTTTGTTTAGCAACACTTATCTGTCAAAGTAAGAGTTTTATGCATCCAGAAATAATTATGACAGAAAACAAGTCACGTTATAGAGTCAGACAGGTGGAGTCTTGGCATCTGATTCCAATCCATGAATCAGTAATATATCACATCACATTCAACTTAATTTAGCTTTTGTTTAAACAGCCCATAATTATAAGAGCTGCTTTATTAGTAAAGGTGACCCCCTTGTCTTGTAGGTTTAGAATACTCAATTAAAATACAACCTGTTTTTAAAGGATTTCTGACCTTGTTTTTTAAAGCAGCTCTTGTAAAGATCTCTCGCACACACACTCTGTTGACCAAAGGTCAGTTTGGTTTCCGGCACCCAGAAAACCGTCGAGCCACCATTGTAACCGGAGTCTCAGCAGTCACTTCCTTTTGTCTCCCCTGTCCAAACACAATTTCCTCCTGAGGAATAACAAAGCAAATTCTGCACTTTGTTGTGACATTCCTCCTGCTTTTGTGTTGGATAATTGGCCAGAATGCTATTTTGCAGGGCTGATGTGGTAAAAACTAAAAACTCTAGAGAAATGTAAATGAACAGTGGTCTATACAGTATCTTTGCAAGATGCATAACACATTTCTCTGTTAGTCCATATGATCATGTCTTCTGTATTGTACTGTAAACCATCTCTGCTTCATCACTCACAACTGTTACTATGTGATATGTACTTGATTTTATTATATGAAGTTAGTTTCAGGGTAAATAAAGTAAATACATTGTTTCTTGGTAGATCATATATTATTTTTATATTATTTTTAATATTATTCTACTATATTTATACTTTATTTTATAATTTATTTACATATATATATATATATATATATATATATATATATATATATATATATATATATACGTATACAAACTCTATTTGATTAGATGAAATTCTTTGAAATATTTTTTTAAACTTGATTATTTTGTTTTGATGTAGTTTGTCAGGTAAATATCTGCTCACTTGTTTACATACATAATAAGATTTCAAGCTGATTTATGTGTATTATGCGCATACATGCGTTCAGTCCAGTTCCTCTTTGTCTGTCTGGAAATGTTTGTTGTGCGTAATCAGAGAATCTTAAAATCCGATTTACTTCATTTTCCTCCTTTGTCTATGACTGACTGAATATAAAAGATTATTGTTATCTTAAAACAACCACTGAACTCTCTCTCGCTTTTGTACGTAGTTTCTTCCACAATCATAAAACCGCACAGACTTGTCCACAGCAAGTTTGAGAGCAGTAAGGATGAAGGGAACGCCACCAAGGAGCTTATTAAAGTAAAAAGGTATAGCCGGTTAAGGAATTTCTTGAATGGCTGCTCTCTCCTTAAGCCTCTTGAATGAAGCACCGTCCCACCGGAGAAGCCTCAGCCGTGTGTGAGTGGATGTCAGGGTCCTATCTTTAGATCTGAGGCATAGGCCAATGCAATCTCTAGCCCACCCTCTTCAAGTTCTACTTCACAAAACCCCTTTGTCTTGTTTTCTTTACATGGGGGAAGGGTTATCCAGTAACTGGATTAGTCTTTTTGTTTGGTTATTCCTACTTGTCTGTTCATACACCCCCCAGCTTTCAGTCTGCTTGTTTTTTCTCTCTCACTTCCCTCCATCCCCTCTTTCTTCTCTTCCTGGCTTTCTTTTTCAAACAGAATATTCTTAATTAGAACTTAACTCTCAACTTCATTGTCCCGTCTTAGAGAAGTCTTCATCTGGATGAGATGTTAAACACCAAATTTACACTCTAAAAGCTTAACCACGACCTGTGTTTGTAGTCCATTCATCACTGTTTACTTTGAAGTTGAAACTTAACATTCCTGCCGTAAATTGAAGGGCCGGCAGCGAATTGAAGGGGGGGGCAGGTGGCAAAGTGCTCCGTTTCAGCAAATTAGAGCACCATTTCTTCAGCATCAATGGATGTCACCAGGGCGTTGTGTCCATCTTTCGCTATTGTTCCCGAGGGAGGGGAAGTGCGAGAAGCGCAAAAGTTTTTGAGTGGGAGGATTATAAACTAATACTAGCCTAGCGCCAAATATGACTGACAGGTGACTCCAGTTTTACTCTATTTTTGTAATATATGATCAAATTGTAAGAATGCTAATCTGACATTCATTGATGTAATTGAGCAATTCAAATCAAAGAGCAAAACTCTCTTCCAAAGTAAGCATCACAACAACATGGTTTCTTTTCTTAAAGATTTTGTGAATTTGTCAAATATTCCTCTAATCCTGCCACCAAAACAAAATGTGAGAAACATAATCTGATCTGTCTGAACAATTTTTTTTTCTTGACAGGTACCATGGCCTGTGCTCTTTGTCAAAAATATGCTAATTTATTATGTATAATAAATAAACACACAACTTTAATTTTATATATAAATTATCATTTTTTTTTTATACAAACATCATTCTTTAATATTTTTTAAAGTTGTTATTATTATTATTTTGTGGATTAAAAATTTGCAAAATACAGTTTCATAGCCATTGAGAAATATTTTTGGTTGTGAAATCTTAATTCACTGAGTATTGGTGAGAAATTTCATTTTGGACCCTTGGTGCACATAGGTTTGATTTAAATTTGCTTTCTTTATTATGCCATGTTTTATGCATGTTTTTACAGCTGTTTCTGAACATTCACCGATGCTGTATCTCTTGTGCATTACTAGTCCTTTCTGTTGTGAAATTAACTAGGTATACGTTCCAGTTATGCGTTACCTACAGTTAGGGATGTGTCCACTCTGGAATGTCACTGACCGTAATGTGACCCGTGAGATTTTTAGTCATTGCCTTTGGATCTGATAGATGGACTTAGGGGTGAGCGATATGAGCTAAAATTCATATCATGATATTTTCCACTGTCCAGATGATATCGATATCGCAATATGAGAAACAAAAATTGGACTCACATTTTAGTAGACCTTAGTTAAATAACAGGCAAAATATGTATTTTAATCTTATATAACTAGAAAAAAAAAACATGATTTCAAGATCTTCAGTTTAGCGTTCCTTTGGTTACCGCTGTAAATAAAGCTGCTCTGCGCTGTGCTTATGAACACGGAGGTAAGAGAAAAAGAAAATGCCATCTAAAGTTTTCTGAAGAGAGTTCGCTTCAGAAACTCATTCATATTAACCCCCTGCCCCCAATTAATTATTTATATTTTTCTTCCTATATTTCGAGCATCGTGAACAGTGATCTTGCGCTGCCTGCTCCAGTATTTTCTCTCTTTGTGTCCGTCTTCAGCGTCTCTGTCCTGTGTTAACGGCCATTTACACACTTAGTAATATTACCACACAAATTACATTTTGGGAAATTATTGTAATCCAGTTTGTGTGCCGTTCCGAAGAGCCGATCGTGTGTTTGGAGCAAAAACTATCTGGTTCTGATTTATGTCCGATCAAGCTGGGCATCTCTCTCTCTCTCTCTGATGACGCAGTAACGACCGTGGGGGAAAAAAATCTTTGTCTGTCCATCCAATGAAATCCATGAATATGTAACGATATCCACGGTATAGCAAAATCCATATCATGGCACAACATAAAACCAGTAGTCACATTAATACCAGTATACCGCCCACCCTTAGATGGACTGTATGCTGAAACACGCCATACTACAGGATATGGTGCCCTCAGGACACTCTTGACTTGTACCCCTACGCCCATACTCCCTATTTCACTGGCCTGTCATTGACTTCTGACCCCCTTTAATTCCAAAACACCCTCCTTTTTTCACCAGTGAGATCACAGAGCAGTATTGGCAATGTGCGGTAAGGACTTAATTGTTTTTGCCGAAAAGCTCTAGCTGTTTGTAATTGGGGGAAAAAAGGAAATTAATCCAAAGCCAGGTTTTCCATATGCTCCCATAGGTCATTTTGATACTGTTGATATCAGCGATCACTCGTCATGTGGAAATGAAGTTCAGCTCTCTGTAGTCCTCCTTTCTCATAATTACATGGATCGGTTCAAGATGGATTTAAGGGCTTTGTACAGCATGCCACCTTGACCTTATAAAATACAGAGTTTCTGCAGAAACAAATATTTAATGCTAGAGCTGAAATGCTGTATTTTATGTCACAATATAGTGTCATGTCTATAGTGAATTAATTGCATTGTTAAAATGGCAATAATTTTGCTTTAGCTACTTTTGTAATGATATAACTCTAGCTAATTAATCTGCCAATATTCGGCCATTTGATAATATTCGAATCCATAATCTGAATCCATTTGTTCTAAAACCATATTGTAAAACTATTTCCAGGTTTCAAATAGATTTAAATCTCAGATTTACCGACTGGACAGGACAGTTTGAACCCCACTGTATGTGTTGTGTACATATCGGCATTATATTACCCAATATTTCATAGTAATGCGTGGTACTTCAAAAGTTTATGGTCAGTAAGATTTGTTCATTTAAAAAAAAATAAAAAATTCTTAAATCTCTAATGTTCACCAAGGCTGCATTTATTTGATCAAAATTGCAGTAAAAACAGTAATATATTGAATTATTATTACAATTTAATATAACTGCTTTCTATTTTAATATATTTTTAAAACAGAATTTATAAAGCTGAGTTTTTAACACCCATTACTCCAGTCTTCAGTGTCACATGATGCTTCAGAGATTATTCTACTATGCTGATTTCGTGCTCAAGAAACATTTCTTATTATTAAGAACAGAATTTCTTTGAAATAGAAATCTTTTGTAACATTATAAATGTCTTGAGTCACTTTTGATCAATTATCTGTCCTTGCTGAATAAAAGTGTTAATGTCTCCCAACTTTTGAACTGTACTGGACATTTTCCTTATAAAGTCAGAAATGGTGCACTTCATTGACATGTTTTGATGTGATGTGAGAAACAGTTGGCCTTTGGTTCCTATCAGCTTGTTCTCAGATAAGCAGAGACGAGGCACCGGTAATGTTAAGGATCTTGTAGCTGTCAGATGATAGCGTCAGAGGTTAGTAATTAACATTCAGGGTCTGCTGAAGCTCCTCTCTTCTGTCTGTCTGATGTCTGGCCATGTGATTACACTATTCAGTCTGGAAGGTTTTTTTTTCTTCATTGTCCATTGAAAATATGCAGAGTTAGAACAATATATTACAGTGTTGACTGCCTCCCATATGTCACCAAATAATATCTTGGTTCAACTGTATCTTTCTGCTGCTGGCGATACAGGAAGTCTCTTGCAGAGGGATGTCATTTACAATTCAAGACGTTGCAAAGTTGAGAAGAATGTGTCTACCGAAGCTGATTGTAAAAACTGTTGTGGAACAATCATGCTTTGAGACAGAAAGTAGGATCAGTCGTGTCATTATCTGCCTGTTTTGAGTCCTGAGAGTCTGGATACTTTCCCTGTGCTTTCCTGCAGCCTTGTTTTAGCCGTAGCAGCTGTCTTGTAGCCGTCTACGTTCAGTTAGTTTTCAGGGCCAAATTTAGTCCCGGCAGACTGAACTAACCTGACTTACTTCCATTCTTTTTTTGTCCTCAGAGTTTGCTAGTATAGCATGCGCTTGATGTTCTGCCTGGCACCTAAAAGAATTTTCAAGTTTGTGCTCATTAGCATGCCTAGCATACTCGCCTGAGCCTTCACACAGCCAACGACAGTATGAGGAGGACGAGAGTGACCACTCATAGAAAAATGAATGGGAGAAAGTGCAACACTCAGTATGGTGGCTTCAGCAAAGAACTTCTCGACATCGGTTAAATTGGCCTCATTTGTAAATGCATCACTTGGTTTGTGTGCGTGTTTAAATTGTGTATATAATTTATAATTGATATTTGTTAAATAATTTGTCACTTTATTTTAAGGTCCAGTTCTTATGATTAACTAACTCTTAAGTATATCTATTGCCTCAGTAAATTCCTAATTTGCTGCTTATTAATAGTTAAGGTAGTTGTTAAGTTTAGATAGGGGGTACAGTTAAGGGATCTAATATGTTCATGCAGAATAAGGCATTAATATGTGCTATATAAGTAGTAATAAACAGCCAATATGCTAGTAATATGCTTGCTAATAATAAACTAGTTAATAATGAGAATTGGTCCCTAAACTAAAGTGTTTCCATAATTTATGTTGATATTGAATTGATTTAGATTTTTGTTTGTGTATTTAATATTTTTTAATAAAATTTATATTTATTTTATACTGGTTACAATATTTTATAAATTGTAATTTAAGAATTAGTATTACGTTTTAATTATTGAATTATTTATAATATTACATATTATTGTAAATATTATATTTTATTTTATTTTTTTAAAATTATATATCGTACAGACATACAAAGGAGAAATGCAGCAGTCATGCCAACACTGAAGCTGAAAGTTTTTATTTTTAAACATTTATATTTTAATTTTGACAAATGATGTTTAAACATTTAAACATTCAGTTTTCTCTGAATTTGTGTATGGATGAGCAAACCCATCTGTCACAGGAAAGAATGTAGTCTAAATCCAGCTGCATATTGTAGAGTGTGGGCCACAATTCTACCTTCATATTTCTGGTATTATACATTTCTGGTAAACATATGTTTTTTTGTTTTTGTAATAAAGCCAAATTGGCCATCTTAAATATTTTAGTATGACATGCTCGTTGATAAGCCTTTACAATGAATTTGCTACAACTTTGTGAACTTTAAAAAAAAAAAAAAAATGGTGTAAATTCTTCATTTAACTTTTGATCAACCAGCATCTTATATAGTCTTAGTGGTGCAGAGCGAAACAGGGTTGGATTCAGTACTGCATACTGTCATATGATTGGTTAAAACCCGAAACCTCCCTTGACTCTTGCCGAACACATGCTGGTTCAGAATAAACAATCCCGATTATCCCCCAAGAAAATCTTCGATGAAAATCTTCAAAAGCTTACAGCCGACAGCTACAGCTGCGATGAGAGCGAAGAATGGGTGACTTTGGGTGATTTTGTCTATTAAAGTAGAGAGAGAGAGAGATGTCTCCTTCCTCTTATCACTCTCGGAAAGGACCCTTTGAAATGAGCAATTATCCCTTTTGGATCTGCGCTGTATCTTTTTTGCTCTGTAATGGCTGTTATCAGCGGTCCTGCTGATGGCTGGCTCTTTGCACTGTGTTTTATTAAGGGAACAGCTGAGGGTGACAGACAGGAAGTTGCCAGCTGATTGTTGAACCTTATTGGAAAAGAACACACTGATGGTGTTTTAAATATCACACTTGTCAGCTTTAATATATTTGAGCCTCTCGATGTTGATAGTCTGACATCTTATTGTTTAAAGGGATAGTTTGCTTAAAAATGAAAATTCTATCTTCATTTATTCATCTACATATTAATTTCAAACCTATGACTTTGATTGTATAGACATGAAGGAAATGATGACTTCAGTCTACTTTTCGTTGAGTTATTTCAAAGCAACAGTACAGTTTCTTGCACATTGCCAAAATTGGGAAATAAATCATCGGTTTATGATCTCATCATCCATAGACCCTGACCTGATAAAACCACAATCCCAGCCACAGCCGAACCCAGGGCTGTGGGAATGGGACATACTGACCGGTTAAGGCCCCTCCGGAGGCACCGTTGAAGGAAGTTCTCCGGACTGTTTGTGGGGGGGCTTGTGCGCGTCTTCCTCTTTGTCTGATTTGTTGCACAGGAAATTATTAAATGCCTCAGGGAGATCTTTCTCCTAATTATAGACACAGTCTGCGTGTTTATGTGTGTGTGAATGTGACAAGATGGAAAGAGATGCATTGCGCAGGCATGCAGATGCTTGCAGTGTAATTTTACCTTGTTTTGTGTAAGGAACCGTGGTTTTATAGTAGATGTAAAGAGAGAGGGGGAAAAAAGGAGAAGAAGCCATAAACAGATAATTATGGAGAATGTGTCCGACACACCAAGTGTTTTACACACAGGAGACTGAAACTCTGCACTGAAATCCTCTTGTTATTGTCACCCGTGAAGACCTTTACCGCAGCTGCTCTCGATATGTTCCACTCAGCAGACACATATTTGACGCACATGACCTTGAGCTTTAATGTGAGCAGGTAACTCAGTTAGCTATGGTCACACACACAGAATGTTTGTCTTTTGACACAGCATATTTATTCATTTCCTTGCTGTTTTGATATATTTTGCATGTTCAACTAGAGATGGGCATGAGCACCCAAATACTCCATTACAGTAATGACTGATTATTTTTCCTAGAAAATTCAGAAATAATTACACATGAAACAGCACTTTTTCAATTTTGTGATTGGTTGCATCATTTTTTGTTTTGAATATATTTTAATTTTACATTTAAAATGTCAAAGTCATGGAAATTTCTAGCCAAGTTAATTTGTATTGTCATAATTATTTTAGTTATGCGCAGTTTTGAAATAATTCTTCAGGTGAAGTTGTTGTTTGAGAGCAATCTATACAAAAATTATTTTTAAAATCCTCATTCTTATATTAAAATGTCATAGAAAAGTACAAAATTTCATATAGTAAATAGTGATGTTTTTGAGTTTTGAGTTGTCATGCTCCTTTTTTTTTTTGACAAGACATTTTTTGAGAGTGTGATCTCTATAAAATATTTATTAAAATTCCTTATCTAGTCATCATTAACAACTAGAAAGTCATCAGAAAATCTTGGTAATTCATTGGTCAGAAAGTGTGGGAACCTACAAAATAAGAACATTTAGCATATTAACTTGATACATTTTATTTAATTGTAATTTAATTTACATTTAAAATGTCAAAGTCATGGAAATTTCTAGTCAAGTTCATTTGTATAGTCATAATTATTTTAGTTATGCACAGTTTTGAAATAATTCAATTAAAATTGGTGTTTGAAAGCAGTCTCTACAAAATGATTTTTAAAATTCCTCATTCTTAAATTAAAATGTCATAAAGTAAGTTTCAAATAGTAAATTTCAGAAGTACATTTCATATAGTAAATACATGTGATGTTTTGTGTTGTCATGCTCCTTTTTTTGACAAGAAATTTTTTGTGAGTGTGATCTGTATAAAATATTTATTTAAATTCCTTATAAGAAAATCATGGTAATTATTGGTCAGAAAGTGTGGGAAACTACAAAATAAGAACATTTAGCATACCAACTGGACTGATTCTACGACTAGGCAAATGCCCTCAAATCCCATCTCTGTGGTCATCAGGCACATTTGTTTAGTGACTAAATCGTGACTAGTGGTCTAAATATTTCAAGATTTCAGAGTTGGCTGATTGACCCTGAAGATGTTGTAACCCTGAGAAGTCGGAAGTTTAAATGAAGGATGTGGTAAATAATATCAGGGATTGTTATTTCTTTGACCCTTCACTTAGACAGTGATCCATCTCTTCTTGAGAATATCATGTACCCCGGTTATTTGAGGAGGAGGGCTGAATGAGGAGCTTGGCAGCACTTCAGTAACTGTTTATGCAGCTGTTGCATGTCCTGCATCCATGTTTAAACATGCATATGTTTAACAGCGTCCGTTTTTTTTCACTCATGATCTCGAATAGGTTAAAACATCCTCCTCCCGTTTTTTTCCAAGTTCAACTCCTCTAGAAAGGTTCGAGATTTTTGTTGGTTTGGAACAAGGCCGTCGCATGCCTTAAAGGCCTGAAGTTAATGAACAGTGTTTAGCTGAAGCACCCTGTGGAATAGATTTTGTCAATGTAAAGTTATGAGTGTTACTGAGTTTATCATTAACTCTTCTGTATACATGTGCAGACCTGAAAAAATGAGAAGAGGCGTTTCCTCATTTTGCCCTCATATTTTTTCCATTGAAGGAATATTCAGCATAAGCTAAGCTGAATCAAAAGCATTTGTGGCGTAATGTTGATTACCACAAAAATGTATTTAATCTAGTTTGTACCTTATTATTATTATTATTAGTAGTAGTAGTAGTAGTAGTAGTAGTAGTAGTAGTAGTAGTAGTAGTTTTGTACCTTTTTATTATTATTATTATTATTATTATTATTATTATTATTATTAGTTTTTATTTTATTTTTTATTTTTATTATATGAAAAATCCAGGATTTAGTGAGGCACTTACAATCAAAGTAAACCGGATCAATTTTTGAAGAATTTAAAGCAGAAATATGAACTTCATAACTTTATAAAAACATAATTTTTCTGGTAAAACTTGTGTAATCAACATTAAAATGGTTATACTATTGAAAAAAGTGACCGATTCTAAGTGTTTCACTGTAACCTAGATTTTTTTTTAATGAAAAAAAGGCCAAGTCAATTTTTTTTTTTGCAGTCAACATTATGGCACAAGTTCTATCGAGCTGAATTTGTATTAGGCCCAGAATTTTGCTAGAAATGCTTTGAATGATTGAAATGCTTTTTGACTGATCGCCATATTTGCAGATGACCTTTTAATTGCATTTCATGAGTTCACAGACTGACTGTCACACATTTTCATACATATGTCATACATACTATTTTTAACGCTAGACTGAACAAGTCCAGACTAGTTAGCACTTAGCTTCTCCGGCTGTCTAGAATTCAACAAGCTACCACCATGTGTGGAGTTACAGTGCAAGAAAAGCCCATTGTTATGACTAGTCAACCACAAAGACTTGTCTATGAACGCTGTCTGATGTGGTTCGTAGAAGGCTGTGATGTGTGCCTGATGTCACTGTGCATCTGCGCTCCAGTGTGGTTTAAAACGCATCAGTTCCTTGAAGCTTTGCCTTAAAGCTTCACCTCGAACCAGTGATGACAGAGTTTGGTTTCACAGAATAATATTCAAAGTAAACCACATCTTTAGAACTTGATTTTACTTAATACTCTGCAATGATTTATGGTTGAATTTAATTAAAGTGCTGCTTGTCAGTGAAGTCGATATTTCCTAAATATTTGTTTTTCCAATCTGTGGAGTGTAATATAAATAGATATGATAAATGGGGTTAATTTGTTCTCGTTATTGTTATTTGATGAATATGATATAGATTTGTTAATAATCTTTTATCTTAGTCCATTTTGCTCTATAATAGCATATAATTTTCATTGACAAAAATAAAATTTTAGTTGATGATATAATGAGACATAATTAACAAACAAACTTGATGCATTTATAAATTATTTTAAAATGCTGGAAAATTATTAATTTAAATGTGAGTTAAATTTAATTTAAACCTGCTTTGGTTGGTGTATTAATTTTATAATATTACATTTTTTTTAAACCATTGGTAATATCTTTCACTTATTTCTTTCATATTTTTTTTAACCGATTTTAATCAAGAATGTTTAATTACCATAAAGTTGTTTTTTTTGTTTGTTTGTTTTTTTTGGTCTCATCTTAGCCAACGTTTTGTTTTTTGTTTTTCAGGGAACAATTTTTTCCCCAAAGGTAAAAAGTTTCAGTAATGTAACTTTTAAAGTTACATTAAGTAGCCTATTAAATAATAGTAATCAATATATTATATACAAAATTTTTGGTAACAATTTAGTATAGGGACCAATTCTCACTATTAACTAGTTGGTTATTAGCATGCCTATTGTTAACATGTTGAATGTTTATTAGTACTTATAAAGCACATATTCTGCATGACCATTGTCTACCCGATACCTAAACTTAAAAACTACCTATACCTACTAATTATAAATAAGCAGCATATTAGGAGTTTGAGTCAAATGTCATAGTTAATGGTTTGTTAACGGTGAGAATTGGACCTTTAAAATAAAGTGTGACCCAAATTTTAATATTGGTAAATTTAGTTGATCAGTGTAAACCAAACTTTATACTTCACAACTGTTCCTTAGCTGAGAGCCACCTATTTATATTGACTGCTGTTTATACACACCTGTATATTTGTATGTCTATATTATATCACCCTTCAAAGGGTGATATAATATAGACCAAAAGCCACACTGAAAGACCCATATTGGTTGACCTCTAAGTACAAAAAAATATATAAATAAAAAATTAATAAAACTAGATATAGGATGTGTGATCTATAGCAGTATTGCAAATGTTTGTTTGTCCCTTTTGACTTCTAGGGTGGGCAGTCAGGGTGGGCCTGTTGACCCTGTTTTACTGTGTGTTTGCCCTGGTTTCCCACACCGTAACACACATTTGTAGCCCCATGTGATCGTAGGTGGCCATCACTGTCAAAGCTCACAATAGCTTGTTTTGTTTTCCCATTCACTTCTTCTGTTTGGCTGGAATAGTGTGAACCCAGTTACTCCTAATTGGTGTGGAAATCTCTTGACTGTAATCAAATTATTCATTTGATTTGAAATCCCTTGATGTTAAGTAAAGTCTTGAGTTGTGACGAGATTTACTGATTTTGTAGTCTGGCTCTTGACTTAACCTTTCATTCTCCAGAAGATGCCCTCTTAAGAGATGTTTGGGTTTCATTGTCCACAGAGCTACACCAACACGCCTTTTCGTGTCAACGCCAGCCATTAGTGATTCTCAAACCAGTGGTCCCATGCTCTGTCTGCTCTGTAACGAGTCAGGGGGCCTCAGGCATTAAACTCAATCATTACGTCCCATCCTCCTCTCTGTTTTTCATCCTCCCCCCTTCGTGCCTCCTCTACCCTGCCCAGAGAGCCACCCTAGGGGTCCCTGCACTCCCCTCTGAGCTCACAGCTCAACACCTTACCGCTGTTGACTTCTCACTGAAGAGCAAGCAAACAGCTCTTCAGTGAGAAGAGCTGTTTGCGTTTTGTTTGTTTTTTACTTTTGCATTATCAGATCAGACGCTCTCTGATTCATTTCATAAAGGGCTCTGGGCTCGACTATGTATTCTACCGCATTCCTCAGATTCCTCTATTGCATTGCGATGCATGCCATCCTCCTTCACTCCACCCACCTGCTGTAAAATCAGTAGTATAAAATGGTCAGTTCCAATACTGACTGCTGATTGGTTTCTATGTAAATTCTCACAATCTAATTCTCTCTCTGTTTTCTCCTTATGAACTGTCGTGGGTAACAGAAAGGGAGGTGTCTGTGTTACTTGGGTTGCAAGTTAAATGGAGCTTGACTGTTGTTGGGAAGCCATGTTTTTACATAATTAATGTGCAAAGGTCTTTCTCAAGTCTTAGAAGTTACTTAAAGTTCACTGGGTAATTAGAAGATTGAGCAATAGATGTTAGATCGACAAGTGTTAGAGTTCTCAAAACAATACGGTTATTAACAAGATTAGACTAGAGATCATATAATTTGTCAGTTTGGAAATCAGATGCGAGTACTACAGACAGCTGTTTACCTCCACTGCCAGAAAACAAGGCTTGAAAGCCTGTAAAAATGCAGAACAATTTTTCTTTGCCTTTTTTGGTTGATTTGTGTGAAGGGTGGAACAATGGATAAGTTTGCCAATGATGAAATAAGTATCAGTTTCCTCTGTCAACCTGAGTAAACCCAGCTGTGCTTATTTCAAGCATATGAACATGCATCAGTATTACAAAATGTATTTGAGTTTTATTATATATTAAAGCTATTTTTTATCCCAAAAAAGTTATCCAACTTAATTATTACTAATAAATAATTATGTTTCAAGAAGTGTGTGAACTTTCAGTACAGTTCGTGCTGTCCAGGGTGATGGTGTGTGTTGTGGGAGTGTGGACACTAACAGATGTTCGACATATCTCCCAGCAGGCCGATGGGCAGATGGTGAAAAATTATGTACAGGAAAAAAACTGTCATGCCCACACGTTTAAAAAGTCAAAGCTGTCATTGTTCATCCCACCTCGGAAGAATGCAGTGAGGTCATGAGAGGAAGTCTAATTGGACTGTAGCTTTGGGCTGAGGCTTTCCCTCCGGACAGCCCTCCACTCATGTACTCACACAGCACCCCCTAATCCTTCTGCTTCCCTGAGCGTCTCCCTCTCTATCTCTTTTTTTTTTTTTTTTTTTTTTTCCTCTCTATCTCTCTCTCTTGGGCACCTCAGGCTGTGTTTGAGAGGTTTGGAAGAGTGCTGAAGGAATGCAGAGAGAGGTCCAAGCTTACGGTTACCTCACCCTACAGACCGTCTTTCTCCTGGAACAGATAGTCATAGTTGAAATAGTTGAGTATAAAAAGTAGAAATTGTCATTGTTTTTTTAAAAGCTGGGTGTGATTTTATTTTGTTTTGTTTGTAGCAAATCTGGATTCTTTCAGGATCAGTCTCACAAGGAGTCATATTTCACACCAAAATTGAGCATTAGCTTTTTACTATGGTATTTACATGACAAGACATCTCCTCTAATTCTCATACTGTAATGAATGAAATCCTCATTTCGCGTCTGGAAACTATTTAAAAATGTTTAAATTTTAATGTTCAAATTTCCATGTTATACATTAAATTCTGTTTTTATGACTGGATTCCACAATTCCGTCCGCGTTTTCCGCATCACAGAAATCATAGGGCCCTATATGAATACGGTTCCAGAAAAGTGTTATTTGAGATGAATGTTGTGCAATGGTCATCTGTTGAGAAATGTGTCTCCCTAATGACAGAGGACTGTTGTGATCTGACCAACGCCTCCCCTCAGCCCCGCCAAAAGAGGCAGGTCTGAACATTCAGGGTGTAGCTCAAATCCAATTCCTTGTTCTCATGGGGAACGCCAAAAACAGAACAAATGGTTTTTCCGCACTGTAAATTTCTCTCTACTAAAATGTCCACCACATGACATTTTAGATTGGCTTATAATCAATTTAGCCATGATTGAAACATTCACCGCAGTAAACTCACAACAGTAAAGCTTTCAGAGTTGTTTAGATAATGCAACCACTTATTCAGAGTTTTACTCCGTCTTGTAAACAGCTTTGTGAATTACTGTCCCGCGCGAGCCAGTCAGCCTGGGGCCAGAGACTCCATTTACTGCTTTGTTGAATGAATGCATCTTTCTTTTGTTTTAACAGAGCTGTAGCTCAATTGTTGTAGGTCTTTATCACCTCAAACATCTCCAATAGGGCTTGAAGGTAAGCTGAAAGGTGTGAATTCATAGGATAGCCTTTGGCAAAGCGCTTCACCTTTTTTTTTTTCTTCTTCCTAACCCTGGAATGTCAATCCTGAATGGAATCCCTGATTGCAAAGATCTGGATCTCACTTTTGAAACTTATGAATAGGCAGAACTTCCCCCACATAATGAGACCTGCGCATTAGTGTTTCGTTTGTGATTCGTGGTTATTTGGTGTTTGTTTTAAGAGGATTTAATTGGGGCCATGTGACAGTTGCATACCAACAAGACTGACCATGTTAATGTGATGTGATTTTCAGAGCCGGGCCTCTTGGCAGCGCCTCCTTTTGAAAGAAGACTAGTCAACGGCCTCTCCATTTCAAAAGGCTTTTCAGTTTAGTCATTTCCCCCATAAAACTTGGATTTACCTTCGGCACACAAATAAATGCGTTTGACACTTTTAAAGGCTAAATCTTTTGCCCTCCGCCTTGCCAAGCAAGCACGCACAAGTCCTTTGAGAACTAGTCCCTGTTCTTCATTAGACAGGCATTCCTAACAAAGATATTGTTTTAGTTTTTGTGTTTTCTTTACACTCGCTCTAATCAGAGGCTGGCCACCTTGTTTACGGAGGAACTGCTAAGCAGCCATTGAAAACTCTAGTGGGAGTGAAAACTCAAGGATGTAGCATCTCTTCAATGATTTGTTATTTTTATTTTTATTTTACCCTCAGTTCCTGAATTTAGTCTTGCTTTCAGGGCCGACGTGTTCCAGTCTCAAGGCTCCAGATTTTCCCCCTCTCTGGTCACTGTCTCTCCTCACGCTTGGTTTAAAGTGGATTTATGGTGGTCTCTTTAGACAGCTGCTGCTTTTCTTCATTTACTTTTCAGTGATGGACTCGTTCTGAAATGTTATGATATATAGCGCCACAAGCACAATGCACACATCTGTCTGTAGTGCTGGTTTAATTCAAGCCATAGGTCTAAAACATAAAGAATGCGATTCAGCTTGGACTTTAGAAGGACAGAATGTGGAACAAAGTTTATTTATGCCAAAGCGGAGAGAACTGCAGTGTTGCAGCAGCTGAAATGCTTTGACACTGTGAGGGGCAAAAATTAAATTGCACAAAAAATCAAGTGTAGTTACGTTAAATATTATGATAAACGTTTAAAGTTTAGCAACCTTTTAAATGATAAAATAATAAGTTTTTGAAAGAAGAATATTTTGCTCACCAGGGTTGCATTTATTTGATCAACAATAGAGTAATATTCAGAAAAAAAAACTTACAAGCATTTTTACCGCTGTTTTCTGTTTTAATGCATTTTGAAATGTAATTTATAGCTGTCTTGGCAAAGTTGAATTTTCAGCAGCTGTTGCTCCAGACTTCAGTGTCTCACAGTCCTTCAGAAATCATTCTACTTTGCTTATTTGATGTTCAGGAAACATCAGTGTTATGAATTATTGATACTGAAAACTGAAAAAGTTTTGCTGCTCAATATTTTTGTAGAGACTGAGATTAATTTTTTCAGGATTCTTTTGATGAATAGATTTTTTTTTTTTTTTTGCAACAATCTGAAAGTCTTAACTGCCACTTTTGATCAATTTAATGTATCCTTGTTGAATGAAAGTACAACTTTCTTGAAACAATCTTCCTGAATAGAATGGAATAGTGGGTTAGCAAGGCCTGTGTTTTTATGGTTAACACACAAGCCTCAGCGTGTTGCCTGAGCCCTTCTCTCATCTTTAATAATGACCAGTTAAGCCACACTGAACCGCACAGTGGTGTTTCATGAACTTCCTCACCTCCTTCAGAGGACGTGCCTTAAATTTAATGCCATACATTTATATCCCCCCTTTCCCCATTTATAATGGCAGTAAAGTCTTTTGCATTCAAACCAATGATCTTTTGATGACAGATACAGGTGATGAGATCTGAAACATGTATGTTTTTATAGCACAATGACCTCTTATCACAAAATTCGTGGGAAATTCTTCATGATATCATGATATAAATTAGCTTTATGTGTTTTTCCTTTACTGTTACTTTTTGCTCATTATGTACTTATGGCATCAGTTTTCACTAAACCAAGTGAAGATGAATCTCTCATTTAGCTATTTAACGTTCTTTGATTTGGTGACAAGTTTCATCAAACTTGTCTCTCCCCCAAAGTCTTGGATGTTATCTTCTGTGTTTTATCTCTGTCTCTTAGTCATTCTATCCTTTACCCTTGCTTTTGATTATTTACAGATGTTCCCTCTCTCTCTTTCAATCTCTCTTTCGGTCTGCTAGACCTCCCACACTGGCGTCACTATGTACGGAAGCACATTCCAGTCAGTTCAGCCAGTTACCACCCCCCTCCCAACTCCTCTTGTCCTTGTCACACAGTCTCAGCTCTGGTTACAGGTATGAGATGGAGAGAAGTTGCATCCTAATGAGTCTGTTTACAGCAAAGGCTCAGTACCCAAGACTGATAACCAGAAATATTGTGACCTTGAACAAGGCACATAAACCCAGATCACCCCAAAGGGTGTTGTCCCTATAACAAGTGTTCTAATTTGGCCCAATGTGACAAGTTTTCCATACTAAATGCGAAATCAGATGTTTTATAGTTGTGAAGCAAGATTTTAAACCAATGAGATTTCACAGTGGGAGGAGATACACAAAGCTGCAACTGGTTTGGACACTTTGTAAGGCAGAAATAATGTATTTGGTAAAGATGTGGCTGCATGTGTCTGTGTGAGTGAGGACAGGACGGATTGTGAAAGACAGGAAGTGGAATAGAATGTCCCTGTCTGATAACTTGAAAGCTGTGCTTGATATTTGCAGAGATTTAATGGTGGATATGCCTGAGACAGTTTGATCTGAGCGGCATGGAAATGTACTGTTTCTTCTGTCCTCTATCTATTCAGCCTCACAATGGGGAGCCCCACATTTTTTATCATCAATTTGTGATGGAAGGAGTGGTGGAATTTTTCTCGTTCTTCTGCTCAGGGCAGTCCTGAACTTGAAGGGCTGGGTAAACCCATGTACTGCTGTCGTTCAGGTACCATAAAATGCATAAAACTCTTCATGGACTTTTTACAGCTTCTTCAAGAGTGAAATAATGTGGCAGCATTTTTATTGTATTATTTGCTCACTTAAATTAGGAATATACTGTGGAATACAAATCTGAAACTTTTATAAAAATGTAGAAAATTGATAAAAACAACAAAGTTTGAAAAAGTTACTATAAAAATTGCTAAAGATTTTTTTAATGTTTCTATTTATAATATAGTTTTTAAGGCAAAAATAGTTTTCTATATATTGCAGAGATAAAATAGTTTAGCAAATTTAAATATATATTATAAAATGTAATTAAATATATTACATTAAAAAAAACTTCACTAGGAGTATCAGACTTTTAGACCCCACTGTATTTATGGATTAAAGTCGACTTAATATCTGCATTCAGTAGCTGCAGTAATGAATAAGTGATTAGGCACAGAGGAATTTCCCATTAATGTGTCGATAAAAGAGCCCTTCAATTTGCCTCCATATAAGCCTAATTAAGTTGAGTTTGTGAAAAGCTTTTTAACTCCTGGAGTAGACCTCAATACATCAGTCGCGTTAGTTCATGAGCAGAGAGAGTGACTTTTTCCCATGAGGATTATCAAATAAAACCAGCAATCACACAATAATAGTAAATAATGAGCACAAAATAGAGTTTATCTCCTTAAATCTCTCTTACATTCTGAAATATAGTCTGATAGAGTTCATTTATTTCATATCTTCTAGCATGTTCTCCATCTAAGCATGTCTACCAGCTGGTGCACACTCTGAGCTCCTTCGGCTCATTGCGATTTTTCTCAGTTTCATGGGACACCTGTGGCTACTTCCCTCGCAGCTGCAGTCGATGATGGTTTAGGTCTGTGTAATGTCTGCTTTGTTGACCCAAAGGAAATGATTAATCGCCCAAAGGATGTGCAATATTTTTGGGATCACGAGAACATCAGGTTTCCATTTTTTTAACCTGCCTGCATGTGTCTTATTAGGATGTTTTTCCTTCTCTTATCTCCTTTGCTGCAGTGATTGTAAATTTGTATTTTTCATGTAAATTGTAAATTTCATGTATTTTACTATTATCTTTCCAGCATTGTTTGGAGGTGTTTGAAACAGTATGTAGACCCTGAAATCTCACCATCTCAGTCTCCAAAGGCTTTGTGACCAAGATGAGATGTCATCAAGTGTAAGTTCAAAGACCGTCCAGTGCGACGTCCCCCACAGGGCCTGACCCTTTCCTCTTCATGTGTGCCCTGGCTTCAGTCATGCCTTTGAGCTCCAGCACTGCTCCAGTGAGCACTACGAGTCAGTGCTCAAGTGCTCTTTGTCTGAAGCACATTGGCTACGTGAAGGAGCTTTTTTGTTTTCCTCTCAGCCAGCTTCTGGCTCGATTCTTCACGGCTTTGCCAAAAGATTTGGTTCGTCTTGTTTTGCAAGAATGCCGGGGAGACTTCAGAGGTGAGGCATCAATGATAGCACTGTTAGCCACGACGCCAGCGCAGTCAGTGAAGAACATGTACGATTCGCATATGAACGCTTTTAGGCATTCCATTGTTCGGGCATTAGGTTATAAAAGTCATCCTGCTGTTGTCGGATCCATGGCACAGTGGAAACATATCTGGAAGCCTTGGGTTGTTCCAGCATTCAGAGCAGGACTTGAATTGGGAAATGGTCCTATTTAGGCCCAATGTTCTTGCAATCGTTTCCAGCCTTTGTTTCATTGCACTTGACCTGTTGTGAATTACGATATGATCAAGAGACAAATTAAGGTAAAATCATGGCTTGGAAACATCTGGATGAGGGTTGTGAGTAAGAGTAAGTTGTCTGCCAGGAGAGGAGTAGAATTTGAAAGGCCCATAAGAAATATGGATAAAACTGTTGCTGGAAAATATCTTTGACTCACTGTTGTGCTGTCCTGGAATGTTCCAGTGTGCATGCATTGGGAATATTGTCTTATTTCATGAGCATAATCGTCATCATTTTCACTCTTTTGCAAAGGCTAGTGCAGTCTTGTTTTGTTGTTTTTGGTCACTTAAAATGATAGTTCACACAAACATTAAAAATCTGTCATTTACTCACCCTCGTGTCTTTCCAAACCTATTTGACTTCAGTTATGTAGAACACAAAATATGTTTTTGCCCATACAGTGAAGGTCAGTGGGGTCCAAAAAACAATTGCTGTTGTATGGACACAAAGATATTTTTCTTCCTTTGTGTTCTACAGAAGAAAAGATCATACAGGTTTGGAACAACATGTGGGCTGAGGACATCTTGTTGTTTTGTTGTTTGTTGTTGTTGTTGTTGTTGTTGTTACAGGCTGGTGAGTGTTGTTTGTTTGTTTGTTTGTTTGTTTGTTTGTTTAGTTGACTTCAATTACAGATTACAAGGTACACTGCCGTTCAAAAGTTTGGGATCAGTAAGATTTTTAATGGAGTCTCAAGGCTATATTTATTTGATCAAAAATACAGAAAAAACAGTAATATTGTGAAATAATATTGCAATTTCTAATATTGGTTTCTTATTTGATATACTATAAAATGTAATTTATTTCTGTGATGCAGCGCTGAATTTTCATCAGCCATTACTCCAGTGTTCAGTGTCACATGATCCTTCAGTAATCATTCTAATATGCTGATTTATTATCAGTGTTGAAACTGCTGTGCTGCTTAATATTTTCTTGGAACTGGTGATACTTTTTTCTTTGATACTATGATGAATAAAAAGTTAAAAAAAGAACAGCATTTATTCGAAATAGAAATCTTTTCTAACAATATAAGTCTTTACTATAATTTTTTATCCCTGCTGAATAAAAGTATTAATTTCTTAAAAAAAGAAAGAAAAAAAAATGATTGACCCCAAACTTTTGAATAGTAATTTATATTGTAACACAAAATTTCTATTTTGAATAAACAGTTCTTTTTAAGAATGCTGAAAAAAGTATCACAGGTCCCAACAACTGATTCTAACACGGATTATAAATCAGCATATTAGAATGATTTCTGAAGGATCATGTAACATTGAAGACTGGAGTAATGATCCTGAAAATTCAGCACTGCGTCACAGGAATAAATTATATTTGAAAGTATATTAAAATAGAAAACTGTTATTTTAAATTGCAATAGTATTTCACAAAATTACAGTTTTAGCTTAGTTAGCTCACCAGTCTTTAATTTTTCTGTGTTTATTTACTCTTGGTGGTTTTTTTTTTTTTTTAATAAATTTCATCCCTGGCTATTGCAATTTGTTTTCAAATTCTTTTTCTGAATGGTTTTTATGTTGGTTTTAAGTTGGGACGTAGCATAAATTGACAGAATATTAATTTTCGAGTGAACTATTTTTATTTTTGTTTGTTTTTTAGTTTTTGTTGTGTGTATTTATAGTGCAAGTGGAAGTTTACTCAAAAATTAACATAATGAATTTGAATAGCAAAATGTCACCATCCACCTACATTTTATAAAAAACAGCATCCGTATTACGTGTTCTGTATAGTCGGGGTCTTCTGAGGCCACACAATAGCTTGTGTAAAGAAAAAGTCTTATGAAGTAGTTCTCTGGGATTTTTTAAAATACTTTTTGGAGCATGACAGCTAGCTATTTTGTGCTGATTGATCCTTTGAAATCTTTGATTCACCTCTGAGTCATTGTCAACCTTTAACACTACGTGAGGCATTTTCAACTCATTCACTGACAGAAAAGCAGGAAGCTCGTGCCCTATTGTAAAAATCTCTCTCACTTCTGTTGAATTTTGACCTTGACAGCATGATGTGTGCAGGGGGATCCTAAAAGTCAGCAAGTTTATTTTCATGTTAACAGCCATAATGCCCTCAGAGACTGCTGCAAGGTATGAGTCTCTTTGTCATTGCTTTCAATCAGTCCCTGCTTTAACATTTTGATGCAGTCTCTCAGTGTATTTTACTTAACACACAGTTGTCCCTAGTTTTTGCCGATTTGTTTGGAGAGCAAATTCTTTGATAAAGCAAACATTGGTCCCCCCGTGGCCCTGCTGAAAGATGGTGTCATTTTCTTCACACTAAATAAATGATGTCTCTCCATATGATTTCCATTTGGCCCCTGGTTGCAATCTCTCCCAAACACACACGGCTTGCTCAGACATGCAAAAATATGTTTTTACACGCTCCGTATAATTGCTGGAAGACCTTGCAGAGCTGCAGAAATCCAGACTACCACAAAAAAATTAAGCTTCTTGTAAAAAAAATAAGTGTGAGATTATGCTCTTGTAGTCTTTTTACAAGACAATGTTTTATTGCATGTAATGCTTTAAATAGTGAAAAGAAGGATTTCAGGCTATTTGATAATGAAATGAAGGAATTTTAAAGAAGTTTAAAAGAGAGATTAAAAAAAGTAAAAAACTAGTTTAAAACGTGCCAAGTTTTGAAACTGAAAGGTAGTGTGTTTTAACCATCAAATACATTTTGAATACACATCTTTATTATCTTTAAAATTATTTTAATGTATTTTTAAACAAGTATTTTTTTTAGAAATATAAATTAATTTATAAACACCACTTGACATTTTACAACCTGAACTAATCCAATAAAAAGTCAAGTCATTGTATTTATACATTCATTGTATTTTGAATAAATAATACACCAATATATTATGTAACAATCATTTGAAAATTGGAGCGTCCCCCTCAAATTTCTAAGGTGGTTACGTTCCTGATTATTTCAGCAGCTAGAGGGAAAAATGAGCAGAACAATGGAAATTTGAGGGCACGGATTTGCAGATCTTATCAGACAGGAAGGAGCTCTGAGGCATTTTGAGTGGAACAAGGTTATGTTTGCATGGCGTTACGGCAGCTGTGTGTAATATCTGACTTGTCTGCTTAACCTTGATCCCTTTTTCTGTGCAATCTTTCAAAGATGTGTGTATGTTTGACACCTGCAGTGCTGACTTAGTGTCTTATCCAGTCCTTGAATCCAGCTCTATCTGCTAGTGGGCCATACCGAAGCACAGATTGTTTAGAAAAGAGAGCACATGGGATCTAGTCATCTTCCGCTTTATCTGAACTCCGTTCTACCTTTAGCTTGCAGACACTACTACCGGTCTATCTGTGTGATATCTGCCTTGCATTCCCTGTACATTATAGAGCACATCTCACTAATCTCGCTTCTGCTTTCCTAAATATATGCTGCATATCCTCACCGTATCTGATCATGTGTTTATCTGTGACTTTCCCATGCAGCGCGTGCAATTTTAACTTTTTAAAATTGTTTCCATTTAAATATTAGGACTGGTAATGATCCATCCATCTCCAGTTCAGTGCTTTATGGTGTTAAATTTTAGGTTTTTCGATGTGTTTTGAAAGAATGAAGATTAAACTGCAGTATTTAGTGCTTAATATTGCCTTCTTTCTTCTAGGCAAGGCTTTTGACATCACTTATGTGCGTCTGAAGTTTCACACCAGCCGTCCTGAGAGTTTTGCCATCTACAAGCGCACTAGTGAAGACGGGCCCTGGATTCCCTACCAGTACTACAGCGGCTCCTGCGAGAAGACCTACAGCAAGATCAACCGCGGTTTCATCCGCACTGGTGAGGACGAGCAGCAGGCTCTGTGCACAGATGAGTTTAGCGACATCTCGCCTCTGACCGGAGGAAACGTGGCCTTCTCCACGCTCGAGGGCCGACCCAGCGCATATAACTTTGACAACAGCCCTGTACTGCAGGTAAATGAGTCTTCTTTCTCTTTTTGAGCTCTCACTCGCCTTCCCTTGATTGCTGTAACTCACTCATGAAGTCAAAAGCATTCACACCATTCACAGTCTCAGACATAACAAAGTTATTGGTGGGAATCAAAAACTCAGTTTCCAGATGTGTGGTTGTGTAGTAATGTGTGATTGCTGCCAAGTTACTTTTCCAAGATTTTTCAGTCCAGATTGAGCAACATTCCACAGCCTCAAACAGCTCATAATTTAGAAGTGTTTGCATGTGAGAGATATTAGTATTTGTGAAATATAGCAATAAAACAACAATTTCCATTTACTGTATTTTCTGGAAAATAAGTTGCACCAAGTTGCTATTGTATCTGCAATAGCAGAAAATAATTTAAAGGAAAACGCCACCGTTTTTTCCATATTCCAATATGTTTTTCCCTTAATTTAGACGAGTTGATACGTACCTCTCCCGTCTCAGTGCATGCATTTAATCGCTCTAGCGCACGGCGCCACTATGCTAGCGTTTAGCTTAGCACCATTCATTCCTTAGGATCCAAACAGAGATGAATGTAGAAGTTACCAAACACTTCCATGTTTTTCCTATTTAAAGGCGGTTACATGAGTAGTTACACGAGTAAGTATAGTGACACAAAATAAACAGTGGCGATTTTCTAAGTGGATAAAAAAATGATAACTATAATGTATGGCGGAAGAGCACTTCGCAGCACGTCGACCTCGGCGCAGTAATATTGGTTCTATTGATGGAAGTTCGAGGGAGAGGGGGAGTTTTCAGGACTGATGATATTACCGCGCCGAGGTCGAAGTGCTGCGAAGTGCTCTTCCACCATACATTATAGTTATCATTTTTTTATCCGCTTAGAAAATCGCCACTGTTTATTTTGTGTCACTATACTTACTCGTGTAACTACTCATGTAACCGCCTTTAAATAGGAAAAACATGGAAGTGTTTGGTAACTTCTAAATTCATCTCTGTTTGGATCCTAAGGAATGAATGGTGCTAAGCTAAACGCTAGCATAGTGGCGCCGTGCACTAGAGCGATTAAGTGCACGCACTGAGACGGGAGAGGTACGTATCAACTCGTCTAAATTAAGGGAAAAACATATTGGAATATGGAAAAACGGTGGCGTTTTCCTTTAAAAAGTGATCAAATGAGAAAGGAATAGTAAAATAGTAATAGGATTTTATAGAAGTGGATCACATCTCCCTTTAAATGATGATTGTTCTGCGTTTATTTTATGTATCCCTAGCTGAATTTTCAGCATTACATTATCTTTCAGAAAATTATTCTGACATGCTGATTTGGTGCTTAAGAAACATTTCTTATTATCAAGGTTAAAATAGTTTTGCTGGTTAATGTTTTTGTGGAAACAGTCTCTAAATATCTTTACTTTTGTTCAATTCAATGGATCCTTTATGTATGAAGGTTTTAATTTCTTGAAGATTTGCCTACCCCCAGCTTTTTATTGGTGTGTACTTTTATTTTGTTTTGTTTTATTTTATTTTATTTTATTTTATTGTAATTTTTCATGACTGAGCACCTTTGTTTTGTTTATTTTATTTTTCATGGCTGAAAAATATATATTTTTTATGTGGTTTTGTTTTATTTTATTTATTTATTTATTTATTTTTTCATGGCTGAGGACTTTTATTTTATTTTATTCTTCATGACTGAGCACCATTATTTGGTTGCTTCATAAAAGCATAAATTTTATTGTTAAATAGGTTTACGACATGTCTCTGCCCGTTACGCACCACAGAATTACTGTTTTGCAAAAATCCTACTGTTAAATTTTCATTTCACTAGAACTTGATATATTTCCTGAGACCACAACCACACAAAAAAACATCTTTCAGACTAATTAGCTGAATAAGAGACAGGCGCTCAACCCAATGTGAGCTGAGTCAGTCCTTCCGCGTGCTGACTATGGAATTTGTTGTCAGGCAGAGAAAGCGGTCTGCATGCCGAGCCAAAACAAGATGCTGCCTTGGTTACAGGGAGAGAAAAGAGGTTAAGTGTGTGAGATATGAGCAGGAGTGGGTGGACAGCAGATAATGTATGGCTGAATTCATGCACAGAAGCAGGCAGGCTGGCTGCTGTGTGTTCGTAAGACCCGTGGTGCGCTGTCCAGGTGCTACATCGCCTCCCGCTCGCTCAGTACAGCCAACAGTTGCAACATGTTACTAGGTGACGCCCCCAGATTTCCCACCCCGTTCTGATTGTGCTTGGCAGCGCACAGACACAGCTGGAAAAGAGTGTGTATGCATGTGATGGACAACGTGCAGCGTACACGCAAGAGCTGGAACACTTGGATCTGTGTTGATTTGTCGTTTTGAATAATTTTTATCATGTTGAAAATTCAAGTCAGTCCATGTGGTTTCTAGTTTACAAAAGAGAATGTAATATATGATGTTTATATTCTTGTAGGATGGCGCCTTTTATTAACAAAATTAAGCAGTATTATTATGTAACCATTTGTTTTTGTGATTTTTAGTTATTTATTTATTGTAATGTTGTTGTTCAAATGTAATGTTACCTTTACCAAATGTACAATTTTAGCCCTGTCGCCAGATACTTCCATATCAGACATCTCATATGGTGTAAAGCTATTAATACCAAAGCCCCAAACTCTTTTTATAGGAATGGATCTGTTTCGGTGGGTTTATATGGCTGTCATGCTGCCTCTGTTATAGAAGTGTGTGATGAGTGAAGATGACTAGTTTGTTTGTGGACTTTGAAAATGATCCACAGCAAACTAGCTTCACTCATCATCTGTCATTAATATCATTAGTTGATAATTAGCTGTTACTTTTATATGTTCTCTCTTTTGTTTCCAAGCAGTGCTGATGGTTAGATCTGGTTGTATCACATTTCTTGGGGGCTGAAAAGGGTTAAAGTGAAAGTGCACTCAAATGTGAAAATCCTGTCATCATCGTTTTGCTTAAAACACATGATGTAAGTTTTCCGCGAAACACAATAGGAGTTCTGTTTGCTCTTTTCCAGACAATGAAAGCGGATGGTGACTACAGCTGTCAAGCTCAAAAAATGACCTTATTAAGTAGTGCAAACATTTTAGACGCTATATTCAGACTCTGCTAAGGCAGAATTTAGTGTTTTATCATTTTAGTTCTGAGTCTTTTGCTTTTAATCACGAGTTACGTGATGTGAAGTTGTTTTTGCTCTGATGACAGATTTATTTATGCAGTTTTCTCCAAATGTAAAGTTCAAGAAAATAATCTGAGATGACAGAACTTTTATTTTAAGTGTAGTGCTGTAATATATTTTTAAATCTTTTAAAACTGGATTATTATTTAATATATACTCTTTATACACTACCAAGTTTTTGAACAGTAAGATTTATTAATGTTTTTTTAAAGAAGTCTCTTCTGCTCACCAAGCTTGCGTTTATTTGATCCAAAGTACAGCAAAAACAGTAAAATTTTGAAATCTTTTTAGTATTTAAAATAGCTGATTTCTATTTGAATATATTTCTAAAATATAATTTATTCCTGTGATTTCAAAGCTGAATTTTTAGCATCATTATTCCAGTCATATGATCCTTCAGAAATCATTCTAATATTCTGATTTGCTGCTCAAAAAATATTTATTATTATTATTATTATTATTATTATTATTGTTAAAAACAGCCAAGTAGAATTTTTTCAGGTTTCTTTGACAAATAGAAAGTTCAGAAGAACAGCATTTATCTGAAATAGAAATCTTTTGTAACATTATAAATGTCTTTATCACTTTTGATCAATTTAAAGCATCCTTGCTAAATAAAAGTATTAATTTCTATCATTTCTTGTTAAAAAAGCTTTTTATTTCAGATGAACGCTGATCTTTGGATCTTTATATTCATCAAAGAATCCTGAAAAAAATGTACTCAACTGTTTTAAATATTGATGATAATAATAATAAACAGCATATTGAAATGAATTTTGAAGGATCATGTGACACTGAAGACTGGAGTAATGATGCTGAAAATTTTGCTTTGATCACTGGAATAAATTTCATTTTAAAATATATTCAAATAGAAAACATTTATTTGAAATAGTAAAAATATTTCTAAATTTGACTGTTTTTGCTGTACTTTGGATTAAATAATTGCAGGCTTGGTGAGCAGAAGAGACTTCTTTAAAAAAACATCAAAAATCTTACTGTTCAAAAACTTTTGACTGGTAGTGTGTATTTAAATAATTTAAAAACAATATAAATGTTATATTTAGCTTGTAGTAACCGCTAAAATTATATTATGAAAAAAAAAATTGTGATATGCAGTAACAGTAACATAAAATTACTCACAATTTGATAGAAGATTTTGATCATACCGCTTATCCCTAAACTATAGTATAGCTTTGTGTGAGGAAAATCTGATATTATTGATGATCCCCACATTTCAGTGAGATAAATTTGTGTTTATGTAACGTTTCTCTAGGGGAAGAGAACTGTGGTGTCTTTGGCACTTTTCCCAAACAGGAACATGCTCTGAATCACGGCTGTCAGCTATGGCTAAGGTGACAGAATGACTTGCGGATGTTTCCTCCTCAGTTCCAGCAGGGGTTTAGTGGACTGAAAATGTTCACCGTTGTTACAGGGTTGTCTGGCTCCACTTTGACCTCCCGTGTAGTTCTGTTAACCCTGCTCGTAAAATAACAACTCGCATGGTTTATAGCGAAACTAGAGGAAATGCTTGCAAAGCTTTTAGAAAAGTACTAAAGTCTTGGTCTGACTCATGTTTTCGTTGGTTCCTGAGATTGCTCCCATTGGCACTCCCAGTATGTGGCCGCAAACAGGCAAAGTTCAACTGCAAGTACTGCGCGACATCATTCTAAATGACATTTACGTGCTAAACGTCACACTGGTGTTTTTCTCTTCCCATGAAACCTTTCTGCAGACATTACAGTGACTCAACGTGACTCCAGCAGGTTTGGTTTAGATTAGATGCCTGAGGATTTATTTTCTTTAGACATCTGCACACAGAACAAGATGGGAAGAATTCTTCCCTGCTAAAACCACTGTAATGACTATTCCAAAAAAAGAAAACAAAAATGTTACATGTTCATCTATGACTGGCCTTTCTCTATCTACATTCTTGCTTTTATTGTCCCATTTTGTAATTTATTTATTTTTTTTTAAATGCCTTCTTTGTAATTTTGTTTCTCTCTATCAGGATTGGGTGACTGCCACAGACATCAGAGTGACCCTGAACAGATTAAACACTTTCGGAGATGAAGTTTTCAACGATCCCAAAGTTCTCAAATCCTATTACTACGCTATCTCTGACTTCGCTGTGGGAGGAAGGTACGTTTTCCATTGCAATATCTGATCTCTGAACATAACGGGAGTTCAAATCAGCATCTCCAGCTGTTGTGGTCGTGGTTCTCTCTGTTGATTCACTCTCCAGTCTAAATATGTCAATATATAGTTTAATAAGACATTCACATATCTTCCTTGTACTCAGACAACGGATATCAACAACTCCATCTGGAATGCTGGCCATGTGACCCGAAAGATGATATGAGTTTTTTCGATGTGCAAACAAAAGAAATGAACCACCGCTTTGAAAGTTTAGATTGTTACGGTGTGAGTTTTCATACTTTGAGCAAAATAGGTTGATTGGGATGCATCGCTCCATTTTAAAATCTTATTGCATGGGAAAACTCACTCTCTGTGAGAGCGAGCCAATAGTTAAGATAATAGCACAAGAATTCCATGTTTTAAACCATTTTGTGCAATTGCGTATGCAAAAAAGGACCAAAACAATGAATTCCTGTGCAATTATCTTAACTCTAAGTACTACAATGAAAGAATTACCTCTTTACTTCCATATACTATGGCATTGAGCTTTAGGGATGAAGGACATGCTGAAGAAGCCCGTATGAGGGATAAGAGCACTGTCGAGCAAGTGTGAAACATCACTATGTGCACCATTGCATGTCTTTTCACCTTAATCTGTTTGAAATGTGGAGCAGATTTCCATTACACAGCCCACATTCCCTACATTCCTGCCTGGGAGTGCTGGATTACAGAGCGCAGTGGAACTGGAATGGGGCGGGCAGAGAGTCTGGAAAGGGAAGGGAACAAGGCTGAGGCCGAAGGGAATAATTCACACCTGCCGCCTCACGGCCTCTGAGCTCCTGTCCGGCAGACACATCAGCGCTTACTGACAGCCGTATGTTCCTCAAGTGATCTGATCACCAGAAACATAGCATCCGGGGAGTTTTATTGTATCTGTGATAAATATATATTAGGATTAGGGAAGAATGCACATCTGATGAGTGCACATCCTCCACTGAGTTATTATTCCTCACGTCACCTTTTCCATGAGGATCACCTGAGATAATGTGCAAGAGGTGGCTTTAGTTGTACAAGCCCTCGCTTGTTCTGAGGCCTCTGTCAAGTTGTCTATATGCGAATATGTTCATTGCTGTGTGCTCATGGAGTTTAGGACAAATAAGATTTTGTGCCCAAACCGTGGCACTGAGTATAGTGATTTTTGGCAATCTGATTTGCAAGAAAGCTTTAGAACTAATTTTCTCATGTTTCAGTATATTTTTGTCATGTTATTTTGTGTAGCGTTCTGTTCAAGTTGCAAATAAAAGCTGCATCCCGTGTGTTGAAGAGAATTTTTGCAAATTGACACTTCTGCTGAAAATTGTGAAAAACAGAAATTAAAGATGAAGCCACAGACAATTTTATTAAATGTTATACATTTTAGTAAATAGAAGCACATAGACTGTTTAAAGAATAAATAGTAGTTAATTAATTTGAGCAAATTATTAAATCATGACTTTTTCTGTGCATATGCATATGGATTTTATGCTGTATATGTTTCCATTTTAGGTTGTCGCCTTTAACGGATAAAAAAATTGTCAAGCAGTCTTGTGGATGCATTTGTGCATTTTGGAAATAATAAATAATGCATATCTATTTATTTATTTAATATATAATTACATGTAATTAAAAAATATTAAAATATTATTTAATTTTATCTCTAAATTTGAATAAATATAAAAATACTAGAGTGGAAAACTTGAAATATAGTGCTCAAGTCATATGGACTGCTTTTAAGATGCTTTAATTCCTTCTGTTTTTGCATTATATGCCAAAAAAAATCTGTTTAAATACATTTTCAGCTTGATATGCTATAATATGCAATATTTACTGAAGGTTAAAAGGGGGAAAAAAAAACAGTCTGTTCAAAAGTACTGCATACTGTCGTAGTGCTGTACTGTACTACTGCATACTCTCTGCCGCTGTATCAAAGGGCAGGCAGGATAAAGACGCAGACATCAGCTACTCAATCTCAAAACAAAGGTGCAGTGACGTTTCAGTGATAGGCTCAACAAACATCATCAGAGCTCTGTGTTTGAACAGCTTTGCGGCACGTTTGTGCCTGCTTGGTTTGTGTTCTGCACAACAGCGGCAGGATGTGTACACATACAGTAAGTGTCCCCTATCATTGTGTGGTGGCCCTTTTGCACCTGACCGGTCTGTTACCTTCCCCCTCCCCACCCAGGTGCAAGTGTAACGGCCATGCCAGCGAGTGTGTGAAGAAAGAGCGCAGCAAGCTGGTGTGTAACTGCAAACACAACACAGAGGGACCGGATTGCAATTTGTGCAAGCCCTTCTACAATGACCGTCCCTGGAGAAGAGCCACCGCTGAGAACCCCAATGAGTGTCTGCGTAAGTTTGATCTTCAGTGTTTAGTCAATGGTTTTCCTCATGTAAAGGAAAATTGTGATTATTTACTCACCATCATATTATTCTAGACCTGTATAAAAATTACCCTTTTTTTATATTGCTAAGCTCTAATAAATGTTAAAGAATATCAAAACCTTTTATCGAAACAGATTTGCGCACTATATTCAAAATCTATGTGTATAAACACTACCAATAAAAAGTTTAAGATTTTTTTTTTTTTTTACCTTTTTCAGCATTTATTAAATTCATCAAAAGTGATAGATATTCATAATGTTACAATTTTTAAGTAATAATAATAATAATAAAAAAAATAATGTTATTCACTGTTTTTTCTACCAGAGATCTTGAGTCTCATTCACGCTGGTTAAATTAAAATAAAAAAATGCTGTTTAGACGTTACACCAGCATAGAGATGTCATAAACAAACCATTAGTTCTTGGAAGTCATGTGACTGATTCAGCTAATTTGAAAAATAAATGAAAAAATAAGGGTGCAAATGAGATTCTATTCCTGAAGTTAATGTATATATTCAGAAGACTCAGGAAATAGTGCACAAGTCATATGAAACACTTGTAATATATTTTAATGGCGATTTAATGTTTTTTTTTTTTTTTTTTTTTTTTTTTTTAAAGCCTAGCATATAAATCACCATTTATTTTTCATGTGCAGAAAGCAAATTCTCGAAAATCCTGCTTAAGATAATGCCATCTGTTGTATTTCAAGAAAAAAAAAAAAGAAATTTAGTAGAGCAGGTTTAAAAAGACATACGGGTTAGTAAATAGGTAAATACAATTTTTGCTATTTTGGGGAGGAACTATCCCATTAATGTCCTCTCAGAAATTCAGTGGAACTGCAGTCTTTCCCCACAGACTAACCTCCTCCATACGGAGTCATTTTTGTTTTCTTAAACCAAAGTTATGTTGTATATGGAAGGGGTTTCTAGTATCCTCCCTTTTTTTTTTTGGACACATGCATGCAGGCACTTCCTGGAAATGCATGACTAATGTGCACATCTGATGTACAGCAGCCTGAGACCAAATGTTCTCACACACACACAGCTCCTGCTCCTCCATCATCTTATTTCCATTGTCTATCTCTCTTTCCATTTCTCTCTCATGAACGTGTCCACTAATTGCTCAAGCAGAATTCTTACTTGAAATCTTGATGATTGCCAAACCACATCTGCGTAATTCAGTTCCTCTACCACCCCAGCTTGTTCAAGCATTTATTTCATGTACAAATGTGATTGTCTGTGTAATAGTCACATTAATGCCATCCTTGGGAGATTTTACATTCAAGTTCTGACTGGAGGTTGTGTATCTGTTTCAGCTTGTAACTGTAACGGAAAGAGCGCCGAATGTTACTTCGACCCTGAGCTGTATCGTGCCACTGGTCATGGAGGTCACTGCCGCAACTGTGCCGACAATACGGATGGGCCAAACTGTGAGCAATGCCTGGACAACTACCACAGAGACCCCTCCGGCCAGCGCTGTCTCTCCTGCAGCTGCAACCCTGTTGGTGCGTAACAGACATACTGCACCATCCCAAGGTGGAAGATGCATAAAAAAAACATGCTTGTTTAGTTTTGTTTTTTTACTTTGCTTTGCTTTTTGTTTTGTTTTTTCTTTTGTTTTGGTTTTTGTTTTGCTTTGTTTTTGTTTTGTATTTTTCAGTTTTTTGTTTTCTTTTGTTTTGTTTTTACTTGAGATAAATAGAGAAACTGAATAGTGTGATAAACAATAAAGTGATGTGTGAAGGAAGCAATAGAGATTATTTGATTTCATTTTATCATTTTGATTTGGTGAAAATTTGAACAGGCCCCCAGAGCTTGAGTTTGTAACCATTTGTTTTACTGGTTCTTCATCTACAGGTTCTCTCAGTACCCAGTGTGACAACACTGGCAGATGTAGCTGTAAGCCGGGAGTGATGGGAGATAAGTGTGACAGATGCCAGCCTGGGTACCACACACTGACTGCGGCAGGCTGCAGGTAAAGTGATTTAACTCATCCATTCTGGTGTGGCTTAAACCACCAACCTGCAACACTTTCGTACACTTTTTTTAACTTTTTAAGGACCTCAGAAGCAGTCCTTGTTTTTTGAGAAGATTATATTTGATTTGCAGACCCATTAATCAGTTGATTCCTTCTCCTTGACCTTCTTGCTCCATCATTTCCCCCTCCAGACCCTGCTCTTGTAATCCAGCTGGAAGCACGCAGGAGTGTGATGTCCAGACCGGACGCTGCCAATGCAAGGAAAATGTGGATGGATTCAACTGTGACAGGTCAGATTCATTACTTTACAAAACATCCATGCACATGTTCACACACACAATGGCAACTGTTGTGGTTTTTTAAACACCCCTGCTGTTAGTGTTGTCCATACTTGACTTGTTCACAAGGACAAAAGTTATAAGTACTAGGATTGTTTAAATATGTTCTCAAATTAGAAGCGAGTCATCAACAGAATTAACTCAAACATCAACGCTCCAAAAGTCCCATAAAGATTGTCCACCTTTCAGCTCCTGCTCTGTTATGAGGATATCTGTCAAAGCTTTTATAAACAGACGTTTATAAGGGGCGTCTGACGTCTACACCGTTTTTCTTATGGAAAGTCCCTATGTGGGTAATACACAGAGGCTCTGAGGCCATGTGTGTGTCTGAGAAACAGAATTAGGACTCTCAGTGTCAGATGGTAGAGAAAATAGCTCAGGGATGGCAAAGGTTTCCCCGCTGAGAGCCCTCAGCCAGACCATGTAAGGCCTCCAGACTTACGGTCACCAAAGTTTAACTAGCCTGGTGTTCTGCCTGTTAACTGTGATGTGATTTTTACATTTTACATTTTCACTATGTGTCTTTTGATCAATTTAATGTGATCTTGCTAACTAAAAGCAATCATTTCTTTAAAAAAAAAAAAAAAAATTATACTGACCGCAAACTTTTGTACAGTAGTGGAAAAGAAACATTAAAATAAAGTATAATAATTACAACAGTTCAGTGCTGTAATCAACTAATTTGTCTCTTTCTCCACAAATATTGTTATTGTGATTTAATTCAGTTGATTAATCAGCATATCATGATTTGTTTCATTGTTTGGCAGCCTTCATTTAAACATACATCCCAAATATTTGGCATTTCCATTTTGATTTTCCATAATCCAAACTCTCCTGCCTGCTTTTGCCTTGCACTTTGCACAAAAAGAAACCTCTAACTCTTTCATTCACATGTCAACTGTCACGTTCCTCTCAGTCACTGAGTTTGGCCACACATGAACTGGATAATCCCTGCAGTATATACTCATGAGACACACAGACAAAGGGGGAGAAATGAAAAGACAGATTCAGGAAGGACGAAAACAGTGTGTGTCTGAAGCGACAGCTCTTGATTTATGTGTGACCTGTTTTTAGAGGCCCAACGATGATCTCACTGATGTTAACTGATGACTTGTTTACTTCACTCACTCCACACGTTAAGACTTAATCTGTGGGGCCCACATGCAAATCAAAAAACAATATTTCTCAATAATTTAAGGCTAAATAAGTAACAATCAAAACATTTCACAACGCCTTTTGTGAGAATGTTTGGTAAAACACTTTAGCAGAGAAGTTAAGATTAGGTATTGGGTCTGGTTAAGGGATCTAGAATATGGTCATGCAGAATAATATGGAGCCATTTCCAGTCTCATTAATAATTCACGCAAAAGACACGATGCACATGTGTAGCCAAATTCACATCCATGAAACCTAATTCATGTGCACGAAAAAAAAAAATGTGTGTATATGTATGTGTGTGTGTGTGTATATATATATATATATATATATATATATATATATATATATTCACAAAAACCAATTTACGTGCACAAAATAAAAATTTATATTCATAAATTACGTTTCACAAACGCAAAACACAATTCACAGATGTACAACTGTGCAAAAAACTTTTGAATGTTTAAAATTTACGAGTTCATCCTGGACTGTGAATCGCCTTGGATTTGTGTGTGTATTTTTGAGACTTTCCTGGCAGCAAACTCCTCCCCCGCGGGTCACTCGTACTCTTTAGCCAATCAGATTTGATCCTCTCAATTGACCAATCATAATCCGCCCTGGGCGTGCCTACCTGGATGTTGCGTCATCAGTGCGAGACTACAGTTCAAGTCAGCTTCAACAAAGGTAGCCTATGTGCAGTTAATCATCTCATTTCAGTTAGCCTAGTAAAGGCTTGTTTTTTTAATGTTTACTTAAGTTTAAGAAGTTAAAGCAGTCGCATAAACACACTTGCTAACTTACCAGCGGCTGCAATAGATACACCTAACTCCCATTTAGCACTGGCCCTGCCCTCTTTATGATGACTAGACCCCACGAATAACCGGATGTTTGTACTCCCCATTTGTTCAAGGGGATGCAGTGTTCAATTAATACATATTAATTGTTTTCTTTGCATATTTTTAGGATCAAAAATCAAAACCAGTCAAAACCCTATTTTATGCTTTACATGTAGTTTATGAATGTAATATATTAATGCTGCATTCACGTGTTATCGGAATTATCGTTCATGTCTAATTTCCGACTAGGAAGCTCGTATTTAGGATAATTCCGATAGCACGTGAATGCAGCATAATATGGTATGGTATCCACGTAAATAATGATTCTGTATTAAATAATAATCGATCAATATTACATCATAATACTCTCTGGACTAAACAGCAGCCGCTGACTTACATTGGTTGCATTAGCGAGTGTGTCTACACGACCGCTTTAACTTCTTAAGTTTAAGTAAACATTAAAAAAAAATAAAACCATACACCTTTACTACGATCAACTGCACACAGGCTACCTCTGTTGTGACTTGAACTGTGGTCTCGCGCTGATGACGCAACATCCAGGTAGGCACGCCCAGGGCGGATTATGATTGGTCGATTGAGAGGCTCAAATCTGATTAGTTAAAGAGTAAGCGTGGGAGGAGTTTGCTCCCAGGAAAGTCTCAAAAATACACACACAAATCCAAAGCGATTCACAGTCCAGAATGAACTCGTAAATTTTAAACATTCAAAACTTTTTGTGCACAGTTGTACATCTGTGAATTGTGTTTTACGTTTATGAAACGTAATTTATGAATATATATTTTTATTTTGTGCACACAAATTGTTTTTTTGTGAATATATATATATATATATATATATATATATATATATATATATATATATATATATATATAATTTTTTTTTTTTCGTGCATGTGAATTTGGTTAGGCATGTGTGCATCGTGTCTTTTGCGTGAATTGTTAATGAGACTGAAATGGCTCCATAGAATAAGGCATTAATATGTACTAATAAACAGCCGATGCGCTAGTAATATGCATGCTAATAAGCAACTAGTTAATAGTGAGAATTGAGTGAAGTGAGAAACTGAATGTTTTAGCCACAGTGGTTTTAAAACATGTTACGTAAAATCTAAATTATGATTAAGATTTTAATTATAAGTGTAATTGTAATTACGATAACAGTAATTAAAATAAATATTGTGACAGCAATTAAAATAATATTTAATAATAGTTTATTATTATTATTATTATTATTATTATTATTATTATTATTATTATTATTATTAGTATTATTATTACTGTTATTATTATTATTTTATTAATTATTAAAATGTTCCTCAAGAGTAACATGTTGTCAAATATTAAATAAAGCTAAATTAAAGAAAAATCCACAAAAACAGATTAGTCAACCAGCTTTCATCTTTCACTTTTTAAGGACCTCAGAAGCTGTTCCTCCTCTCTAGAAGTTGATCTTAGGTTTGAAGACCCATCAATCAGTGTCTTTAAAGTTGATTCTTTCTCCTTGACTGTTTTGCTCCTTGTTTTCCCACTCCCTTTAAATCCAGAAATAGTATTTGTAATTTTTAATGCGCAGTAAATCACATGGCATTTCATGACACCTTTTGTGAGAAGTTTTCAGCCACAGATGTGTGTATGGTGGTTTTGAAGCTTGTAAAGGAAGAAATTCATAAAACTGTAGTAATAATTGTATATATGTGGACAATAATTCAAATATATATTTAGCATGACAATAATTAAAATGTTCCTGAACTTTACAAATGAACTAATCAGCCATCCTGTCTCATTACTAATAAACTTTTGCATTTTTCTTTCAGGTGTAAACTGGGCTACTTTAATCTGGACCCCCAGAATCCTCAGGGATGTACTCCATGCTTCTGCTTCCAGCATTCCACTGTGTGTGAAAGTGCTGATGGCTACCACATCCACAAAATCACCTCCACCTTCGACAGGGGTGAGTATGCCTCAGCACCCGTGTTATACTGATTGCTGATGCTATACTTGCGCTAATGTAAAATCAGCCACAGTTACAAAGGATTGTGACATGAAGAATGAATAATATATCTTACGTATGTCTTTGAATAGATGAAGAGGGCTGGAAGGGACAGCAGAGAGAAGGCTCTAGCGTTCCCGTGCAGTGGTCACCCACCTCTCGAGAAATCTCACTCATCTCAGAAGACTACTTCCCCATCTACTTTGTGGCTCCAGGTATAATATAGCAGACATGGTGTCCTCTGTAGTAAATATAAAAGAGGTTTAGTGAATAAGACTGGTCTAATCATCTGCAATGTTTTCTTGTAGAGAAATTTCTTGGTAATCAGCTGTTGAGCTATGGTCAGAACCTCACGCTGAACTTCAGGATTCAGCGACATGATGCACGACTGTCAGCGGAGGACATTGTGCTGGAAGGGGCTGGGCATCGTGTTGCTGTTCCACTTATTGCCCAGGGTAATTCCTACCCAGGAGAGGAGACACAAACCTTTGTGTTTAGGTGAGGTCTTGGAGTTCCTTTTTGTTTAAACTAGGGCTGGGAATTACTTAAATCAAATTAATCATTTTTTAAATTAAGATTTACATATTCAAGTACATAAAAATGCACCAAAAAAAGTAATATTTTGTGAAATATGAATATAATTTAAAAGAACTGTTTCCCATTTTAATATATTTTAAAATGTAATTTATTGTGATGATAAAAGCTGAATTGGCAGCCATTACTCCAGTCTTCAGTGTCACATGATCCTTCAGAAATTATTCTAATATGCTGATTTGGTGATCAAGAAACATCTCTAATTGTTATCAAATTTGTGATGCTTAATATTTGTATACATTTTTTCAAGATTCTTCAATGAATATTAAGTTCATGTCATAAATTATATACATTCAATTATTTATAAAAATCAAATGCATCAATATACAGTGACCTTAATTGCATTGTGCCATAAAGATGAAATATTCAGATTTCATAGTCAGCTCATTAATAGATTTATGCATATGTGTAGCTTACTGATGTACTTGAAATGTTAAATATCATCTCTTGTCATTTAGACTCCATGACACTACTGACTATCCTTGGAGACCCACCATGAAACACGCCGACTTCCAGAAACTTCTGTACAATCTGACGTCGATTATGCTTCGTGGAACCTACAGTGCAAGAAGTATGTCTACCAATTCAGTGAAGCAGAGCTTTTTTTGATTTCTTTGATTACCATGACCTTCAGTTCTCTGTCTCTTAAGGTCATTTTAAATGATACTTAATAATGTTTCTGCTGTAGGTGCTGGTTATTTAGACAACGTGTCCCTCGTGACTGCCCGTCGTGGCCCTGGAACTCCAGCTCGTTGGGTTGAGAAGTGTACGTGTCCTCAGGGTTACTTGGGGCAGCACTGTGAGCAGTGCGATCTGGGATATAGGAGGAGCCAACCTGAGCTGGGCCGCTTTAGCAGTTGCGAGCCCTGTAACTGCAACGGACACAGTGACACTTGTGACCCCGTGACAGGTTTGTCATCACAACTGACTTATTTGTATTGCATTGCCATAGTGGTGATATATCATTTACTCATCTGCTCTCAGGAGACTGGATATTGATTTCACTATTTATTATTTAGACATGGGCATTATGAAAGGTCATGTGCTCTGGATGCATGCAACATGAAAACCATTGAAATAAATCAATATAATAAATACAATATCAGTGCTTACGCAAAATTCACTTTATACATACTATACTGCAGTGATAATCAGAGTAGTAGTGCTACTTTTGCCTTTGTGTTTATAATGTTGCCATCTTGTGGTGATGTGTGGTATCACATGGTAACTTTGTTTTGTACTTGCAGGAATGTGTAACTGCCAACACAACACCGCTGGCATGAGCTGTGAGAGGTGTAAAGACGGGTACTATGGTGACTCTACGGTTGGCTCATCTTCAGACTGTCGACCCTGTCCCTGCCCCGCAGGAGCCACGTGTGCTGTGGTGCCCAGGACCAAAGAGGTGGTTTGTACAAACTGCCCAACTGGAACCACAGGTACAGGCACTGAGCATTCAATCTGTTTGGAGATTCAATACAGTAAATAATATAAGCACATGATCATCCCAAACTTTAACTGTTTCCAGGTAAGAGATGTGAACTATGTGATGATGGCTTCTTCGGGGATCCTCTTGGTGAAAATGGTCCAGTCAGGGCATGCCGTGCCTGCAGCTGTAATAACAACATCGACCCCAATGCTGTGGGCAATTGTAATCGTGAGTCGGGCGAATGCCTCAAGTGCATTTACAACACCGCCGGCGTCTTCTGCGACCGTTGCAAAGAGGGTTTCTATGGTGATGCCCGTGCCGCAAATGTAGCTGACAAATGCAAACGTAAGTGAAACAAAAACAAAGTTTTTTTTAAAGGATTTATTTCTTGATCCTTTCATAGAGCTATAAAAAACACACACACACACACACACACAGCCGTTCAAAAGTTTGGGATCAGTAAGATATTTAATGTTTTTAATGGAGTCTCTTATGCTCATCAAGGCTGTATTTATTTGATCAAAAATACAGAAAAAAACAGTAATATTGTGAAATATTATTGCAATTTCTAATTGGTTTCATATTTTAATATACTTTAAAATATAATTTATTTCTGTGACGCAGCGCTGAATTTTCAGCATCATTACTCCAGTCTTCAGTGTCACATGATACTTCAGAAATCATTCTAATATGCTGATTTATTATCAGTGTTGAAACTGTTGTGCTTCTTAATATTTTTTTTTGGACAAATGTTTAATATTTTTTAACAAATGTTTCTTGAGCACCAGATTAGCATATTAGAATGATTTCTGAAGGATCATTTGAAGACTGAAGTAATGGCTGTCCAGCTTTGCCATCACTGGAATCAATTACATTTTAAAATAGAAAAATTAAATGTAAAAAAAAAAAAAGTAATAATATTTCACAGTATTGCAGTTTTACTGTTTTATCAAATAAAATATAATAAAATATAAAAAGAAAAAAAAAAGTTAGGGTCAGTAAGATTTTTATGTTATTGAAAGAAGTCTCTTATGATCACCAAAAAACTGTAATATTGTGAAACATTATTGCAATTTAAAATGTTTAAAAATGAGTTTTTATTTTATTTTTTAAACATTTATTTTTCCACCTCTGCAGCGTGCTCGTGCTCTCCATACGGTACAGTGGACAGGAAGACGACCTGCTCTCAGGTGACGGGTCAGTGTCAGTGTCTTCCCCATGTCATTAACAGAGACTGCAGTGCATGTGAGCCCGGTTTCTACAACCTACAGAGCGGCAAGGGCTGTGAACGGTATTGGATTTATTTCTCTCTCTCATTCTTTCATTGACAAAAGAAACCTCAACAAACCTGCAAGTTTAACACAAATCTTTACATTTGGTTCCCCAGATGCAACTGCAACCCTATTGGCTCTACAAACGGCCAGTGTGATATTGTTAGCGGCCAGTGCGAGTGTCAGCCTGGGGTCACAGGTCAACACTGTGAGCGTTGTGAGGTCAACTTCTTTGGATTCAGTTCGTCGGGTTGCAAACGTACGTTATCCTGTTATTTTGCCTTATCAGCAGTTCTACTAAATGCAGAATTGCTTTATAATTTATCTTATATTTTAGATTTGTTCCATTTACCATTAATCTGCTTTTACAGCTTGTGACTGTGACCCAGAAGGCTCTGAGTCTGCTCAGTGCAAGGAAGATGGGCGTTGTCAGTGTCACCCAGGCTTTGTGGGAGCTCGCTGTGACATGTGTGAGGAGAACTACTACTACAACCGCTCCACACTAGGTTGCCAGCAGTGTCCCAACTGTTACAGTCTGGTCAGAGACAAGGTAAGAGATCGTCTTATGAACACAGGACTTTTGTTTAATAGCAGAAAAGAAAACTTCTAATTCCTCTGATTTTTTTTTTTTTTTTTTGTTTTTCTGTACAGGTGAACCAGCAGAGACAGAAGCTTCATGACCTACAGACTTTGATTGATAATCTGGACAACACTGAGAATACAGTGAGCGACAAGGCCTTTGAGGACAGACTGAAGGAGGCAGAGAAAACAATAATGGACTTACTGGAAGAGGCTCAGGCTAGCAAAGGTATTGTCTGTCAATATAGTAATTTTCTAAATATTTCTTATAGTTTTAATAGTAATTGTTGTTGTTATTATTATTATTATTATTATTATTATTATCAATTAAAATATTATTTCAAATAGTATGACATGCTATACTTCCGCTATTTATATTATTTTAAAAATTATTTTAAAAAAATCTTTTTTTTTTTTTTTCTTTTTTTTTTTTTAATTAATAGGACTTCAGTTTGGATAACTACATGAAATAAAGACTAAAAGATATTTGAAAAAGCCAAAAAAGGAAGGAAATTGACTCATCATATTTTCACTCAATAGTAGTATTGTCTGTCAATATAGTAATTTTCTAAATATTTCTTGTAGTTTTAATAGTTATTATTATTATTATTATTATTATTATTATTATTATTATTATTTAAAATATTTCAAATAGTATGACATGCTATACTTCCGCTATTTATATTATTTTAAAAATTATTTTTAAAAAAATCTTTTTTTTTTTTTTTTTAATTAATAGGACTTCAGTTTGGATAACTACATGAAATAAAGACTAAAAGATATTTGAAAAAAAAAAAAAGGAAACTGACTCATTTTCACTCAATAGTAGTATTGTCTGTCAATATAGTAGTTTTCTAAATATTTCTTGTAGTTTTAATAGTTGTTGTTGTTGTTGTTGTTATTATTATTATTATTATTATTATTATTATTATTATTATTATTATTATTATTATCATCATTTAAAATATTTCAAATAGTATGACATGCTATACTTCTGCCATTTATATTATTTTTTAAATTATTTTTAAAAAATCAGATTTTTTAAAAAATTAATAGGACTTCAAATTGGATAACTACATGAAATAAAGACTAAAAGATATTTGATAAAGCCAAAAAAAAAAAAAAAAAAAGGAAGGAAACTGACTCACTATATTTTTACTCAGTAGTAGAGCAGATACATTTTACTTTGCATCATCATTATTATTTTTACCCTTCATGCAGAAGTGGATAAAGGCCTTTTAGATCGTCTAAACAACATCAACAAGACCCTGAACAACCAGTGGAACCGACTGCAGAACATCAAGAACACAGTGGACAACACAGGAACTCAGGCAGATCGAGCACGTAACCGAGTCCGTGACGCAGAGAACCTGATCAGCACCGCTAGAGAGGAGCTGGACAAAGCCAAGGAGGCCATCAGTAAAGTGGTGAGATTTACAAATACCTTCAGCTAATGATAGTGGAGTCCATTAAAATGTCTCTTAGTTGCCAGTACTTCTTTATTTTTATCCTTTTTGTCTGTTCCCATAGGACATTAAAATACCCACAACCTCTGGAGATCCAAACAATATGACACTTCTGGCAGAGGAAGCCCGCAAACTGTCCGAAAAGTGAGTTACTGTATTTCATGCCGTGTTAATATTGATTTTTCATACCACCTAATGCAGTTTTGTTCAACATTTTTCTATAACTCCTCACACAGACATAAAGCAGACGCAGATCAGATTGAGAAGATCGCAAAGGACGCCAATGACACTTCCACTAAGGCCTATAATATGCTAAAGAAGGCGCTCGATGGCGAAAACAAGACAAGCAGCGACATTGATGAACTCAACAGGAAGTATGTCTTGGACATCACATTTTATGCAACTTTCTTGTCTTGTCAATATTCTGTCATCTGATTTTAAGAAAATATTTTAAATACAGATTGTCAACTAAAATGCATTTCAAATGTGCTCAGATATGCTGAAGCAAAGGATCTGGCCAAGAACCTGGAGAAACAGGCTGCTAAAGTACATGCTGAAGCCGAAGAGGCAGGAAACAAAGCTTTGAAGATCTACGCTAACCTGACCAGCTTGCCTTCAATAGACACCAAAACATTAGAGGTGCTGATTTCATAATGTTTGTTAATTCTTACTGAATCAACTTGGACGCATTTATAATCCAATCTCTTGAATTTCCCTCAGGATGAGGCCAGTAAGATAAAGAAGGAGGCATCAGACCTTGACAAACTGATAGACAAGACTGAGAAGGAGTACAACGACTTGCGAGAGGACCTGAGGGGCAAAGAGACAGAGGTCCGCAAACTACTAGAAAAAGGAAAGACTGAGCAACAGGTACATATGCTTTTTGACTTTTAATGTACTTGTTTTGTTCTGTTTTGGTTCTACGGAGTTAGTTTTCAAAATACAGTCATGGAGAAACAATGAGAATATTTAGCTGCAGCTCTTTCACATAGTTAATATGTAAGAGTCAAGCACATGCCATGAGGCCCAGGAGCCATTTAAATGATACCGATGAGAGACAAGTGATAGCGCTGGTCATAGTCCATAGTCTCATCCTAATCTGATTGAGTTAAATGTCATGCTCTTAAAGAAAGAGCTGAACCATGAACTCAGACATTGTTCTTATGAAACTAGCTCACAGTGTGATTTACTTTTTAAGATGTTTGATAAAGCTTGGCATTTTATGAATAGCAGTATTTTTAGACTAGATGTGAAATATATTGCGTATTTGTTCCCCCACAGTATTGCTTTTCATTCCTATAAGCAATTATGTTCATGATAAACAGTAAATTTCTTGTAAGTGTAGAATTTCACCTTCTGAATGTTAGCCAGACGAGTCATTGAAGACAGCAGTGTAAAAAACTCAACCTTTCTGTGTTTTCCAACTCTCTTTCCGTCTTCTTCAGACGGCTGATCAGTTGTTGGCACGTGCAGACGCAGCAAAGGCTTTGGCTGAGGAGGCAGCAAAAAAAGGAAGATCTACCTTCCAAGAGGCCCAGGACATACTGAACAACCTCAGAGGTGAGGGGTCTTGGGTCAATGTGTAAAATTAAAAAAATAAATAAATAAAAAATTTTTAGAGGGAGAATAAAGATCTAAATTTCAAAATAAATAAAATAATATAAATAAATAAATATTTAAATAACATTATATTTAAAAAAAATGTATTTATTAAAACTTGTGATGTACTTTTAGACTTTGACAAGAGAGTGAATGACAACAAAACTGCTGCGGAGGATGCCATGAGGCGAATCCCAGAAATCAATGCGACAATCAATGAAGCCAATGAGAAGACCCGACGGGCCGAAGCGGCTTTAGGCAACGCAGCTGCTGATGCTAAAGAAGCTAAGGGGAAGGCAGAGGAAGCTGAGAAAATCGCGAATGACGTGCAGAAGGTACATGTTGAGTTTCAGATGAACAGCATCAAAACCATAAAAAAAAAAAAAAGTGTGGGATGTCTTTTTTTTTATCAAACAGTGCCTCATGTTATTTGATTTGCTTTTTTTAATCAGGGTTCAGCAAAGACAAAAGTAGATGCAGAAAAAGCTTTTGAAGACACCATGAAACTGGATGAAGAGGTGAACAACATGATGGACCAGCTCACAGCTGCTGAGAAAGAGCTGGAGAAGAAGAAAGCTGAGGCGGATGCCGATATGATGATGGCGGCCATGGTGGGTTGTGGCCTTTACTGTATGTGTGCAACTTGTTTTATAGCCATATTTTGACTTTGTATTGATTTTGCTCTCCTTTACAGGCATCTGATAATGCTAAAGAAGCTGAAGGCAATGCCAGAAAAGCCAAAAATGCTGTCAGGACAGTGCTGAACACAATCAATGAATTATTAAGCCAGCTCGGTAAGACTCTCTAGTTGCTAATCAATAATCCACATTTTTGGGACCAGCACAATAACCAATAATTGGAAAAAATTAAAAAGTTTGAAATCATGCTAACTGTATGTATTTCCTGTGTCATGCAAGATCCCATCCCCTTCCTCAATGCCTGATCAAAGATGTTATGTGTTATCATGATGTTTTGTTGTTGCTTATCAAGAGCTTTTGCCATTTTGAACTATAATTAAAACTACTAAAAATGGTTTACAGTTATTAAAATAAAGCTGAAATTAAATATTAATATTAAATTAAAAGCTTAACTTAAAATTATACATTGCCTTTGCAACTAACTGAAGTTAAATAGATATTAAAATGACTCTTGAACTGAAATAAAAAATAAATTAAAGCTAAATAGAAATATAAAAAAATTAATTCGAATGACAAAAACGTTCTAATTTACTAAAGCCAACATTTAAATGAAAACTGAAAATCTTAAAATATTAATATTAAAAATATTAGAATAAAAGATAATTCCAATAATAGAATAGAATAGAATATGGTCACAGTTTATTTTAAGGTCAAATTCTCGCTATTAACAAAGTTAACTATGAATTTTGCCTCAAACTCTTAATTTGCTGCTTATTAATAGTTAGTAAGGTAGTTGTTAAGTTAGTTTACAGTTATTAAAATGAAGCTGAAATTAAATATTAATATTAAATGGAAAAACTTAACGGGAAATTATGTATGTTGCCTTTGCAACTAACTGAAATTAAATAGGTACTAAAATTACTAAAACTTGAACTGAAATAAAAAATAAAGCTAAATAGAAATATTTAAAAAAAAATGAATGAGTGACAAAAACACATTCTAATTTACTAAAACCAAAATGTAAATTAAAACGGAAAATCTTAAAATATTAATATTAAAAATATTAAAATAAAAGCTAATTCCAATAATATAATATAATATAATATGGTCACACTTTATTTTAAGGTCCATTTCTCACTATTAACAAAGTTAACTATGACTTTTACTTCAATTAACTCCTAATTTGCTGCTTATTAATAGTTAGTAAGGTAGTAATATGGTCATGCAGAATATGTGCTTTATTATAAACAGCCAATATGTTAATAATAGGCATGTAATAAGTAACTAGTTAATAGTGAGAATTGGGCTCTATACTAAAGTGTTACCAATAGGCTACCAAAGGCTTTTATTTTCCCTGTTATACTGTGCAAAAAGAATGCAGTTCTGTAAAACGTAATGACTTCTTAACACATATTTTAATATAACACCACCTTATCCTCTTCCAGGCAACATCGATAAGGTGGATCTGAGCAAGCTGAATCAGATCGATAGCGCTCTAAAAGAAGCCAAGGACAAGATGGCAGGAAGTGAGCTGGACAGGAAGCTGAAGGAGCTGAACGACATCGCCAAGAGCCAGGACGACATGATCAGCGACTACGACCGGCAGATCCGTCAGATTCGAGAGGACATCGCTAACCTCAACGACATCAAGAACACTCTGCCAGAAGGCTGCTTCAACACTCCGTCTCTCGAGCGGCCTTAACCTCTCCACATCTGCCTTACACTCCCTGTGTTCTTCAACCTCCACCCTCAACCAAAACAGGCTGTTTTGTTTCGAAATCTTTTACTTGCATTTTATTTCCTTTTATTAGGTTATTGTTTGTTTGTATTTCTACACGTTTCTTTGAAAATCATGTTTTACAAACAGAAGACAAAAGCAGCTTTTGATTTTTTGATATGCAGAATTGCTACGTGAAGAGAACACAACGTGTTCGTGTGTGTGTGTGTTTGTGCGTATTTGTGTGTGCGCGAGCTGTTAGAGGCCTTTCACCTCTCGAGATGAACCCACATGACTGCACCACCTCCAGCTCTTCCTCTCAAACCAGAATTACCAATTCCGACCTAATCAGAAGCCAAGACGTTTGTTTGAGGAAGTTTGCTACTTAAGCTAGTGTATATTATCATCGGTAACGCTATTCGCTCAAAGCTAACAGTGAAGGAATCTTAATTTGTTCGAAACGCGCATCATCTTTCGCCCCTCGTGCTAGATTTGGTACCGAGAGTGAGTCGAACACGTAAATACAGTATTTCAGTACATGTGTATATAAATAGTACTAAAAGTTGAGAGAGTCCCTGCATGGCTCAGCTGACTTCATACATTTCACGGTTGCCAGATATATCAGTTTTGTGTTTGTTTTATTTTTTCAGACGCTGCTGCTTATTACAGGTGTCTTGCAAAACACATTAACATGAGCAAAACTCAACACTATGCAACTTTGTACATTGGCGTAGCAAGACTTTTATCTGAAACACTGGTGCTAATAATTATTTCAAATGTTATATTTTTGTGTGAATGTTTTTTTTTTTTTTTTTTTTTTTCTTTTTTATTATAATATAGAGTTGAGGAACTGTTATTTGTGTAAATATGCTTAAATGATTCAGGAACGACTGATTTTTAAACCCAAGACCCAACCACCCACCTCATCGGTTCATTTGCGAAAAAAATAAAAAATAAAAAAATCAGCCAAAACTTCTGCATAATATATATAATTATATATATATATATATATATATATATATATATAATATGTTCTGTGCTATAATACGCTTGCCTGTATACATGGCTCAGTGTTGCATCATAGCTCTATCATTTATTTTATTTGTGGTTAATTTTCAGCGGATGGTGATGCGTAATGTCTTGACCCTTAAACTTGCACACCCCCCACATCCACATATGTCTCTAATATTTCATATTTATCGGAATGATTTGCTTTACTTGAGATGGTAAGCTTAATCACACGTTGCTAGTTAACCATCTTTTTTAGTGCCTAAACGTTTGGACGTCGCATCTTAAGTTAAAGAGATCTTTTTTTGTTTTTATTGTCTGTAGTTCCTTCAGTTACAGTCTTACTCGGACAGCTTTGCTAAACTGAGCGAGAGATTCAACTGTGGAAAGTGCCACTATAATGCATTAGATTAGATATAGACCTCCCCTCTCTACCACTGTGGACATAAGTGCAACACGTACACGTTTATGTATAAAAAAAAAAGTATTTTTAATTTATAAAGTATCAAGTATTTGTGATCTGTTGTTCTGCAGTTAGAGTATGTGTTTGCTGCACAGTCTGTATGTGGTCCTTTGGTTCTAGAGAGTGTAATGGTTTTTAAAGACTCCCTTCCCTCTGTTTGAATCAAGGCATTCACAAACACACACCCAAAGGACCTGACACACCTCTGCTTGTTATCCGTTTGCCTGTAAATTCAGTCGTAACATTTGAATAATAAACAGTGGTTATTACAGGACTCACTGATGTGTGATTCTGCTTCATTTACTCTTATTTCTATTATTTTATGTTAGTATGTGTGATTCAGTGCTTCAGAACAGCAGGTTTCAAACTTTTTAGAGTTAAGAATCCCCAATATTATGAGAACCCCTTTTCTAAAATATACATTTAAACTGTACAAAACATTTACTTTTTTTCATTTATGCATTTGGAATTGACTTACATTGCATTTAAGGTACATATTTGATTCATTCTTGCTTTCCCTGAGACGTAAATACTTTTTATGATTTTTAATTTTTTTATGTATATTAAGATTTGGTTATTTCCTTCTAATAAAAGCTAGGGCTGTCAAAGGAATAAAGTAATTCAGATTATTCTTATGATTTTTGACAACTGTTTAGAAAGCAGAATTGAACAGTAATATCAATCAATCAAAAAGTAAATATACAAATAAGTGTTAAATTCAAAAGTTTGTGGTCAGTAAGGTTTTTTTTGTTTTTTTTTAGTATTTCTTTTCATTTTCTTTTATTTAGCAAGGATGCATGAAATTGATCAAAAGTAACAGTAAATGCATTTAAAATGTTGAGGAAAAATTATATTTCAAATAAGTGGTTTCTTTTTTATTATTATTATTACTTTCAGTTCATCAAAGAATCCTAAAAAGAATTTATGTTTTTTTTTTTTTTTTACAAAAATATAAAATATAACAACTGTTCTCAACATTGCTAAAAAATAAGAAATATTGGTAAAACTTTATTTTAGGGTCAAATTCTCACTGTTAGCTAGTTGCTTAGCATGCATATTACTAACATATTGGCTGGTTATTAGCATTTATTGGGCACATATTAATGCCTTTTTCTGCATGACCATGTTCTCTTAACCAGACTCAATAACTAAACTTAACACCTACCTTAATATTAATAAGCAGCAAATTTGGAGTTTATTGAGGGAAAACTTAATAGTGAATATGTGTTTCCTAATATAGTGTTACCGAAATATTTCACCAAATCTTCATATTAGAATAATTTCTGAAGGATCATGTGACACTGAAGACTGGATTAATGGCTGCTGAAAATTCAGTTTTACCATCACAGGAATAAACTACATTTTATAATATATTAAAATCATGAAAACCATTATTTAAAATTGTAATATTTCACATTTTTACTGTATTTTTGATAAAAATAATGTTGCCTTGGTGAGCATAAGAGACTTCCTTCAAAAACCTGAACAAATCTTACTGACCACAAACTATAACCACAACAATAATGTATAAAGTTGACTTGAATGACTCTCAAAAATACATTTTGTAAAAAAAAAAAAAAAAAAAAAAATTGTACATGGACCTTCTATAGCACCCTCTTGTGGTCTTCTGTGGGTCCCTGGACCCTGTTTGAAAACCCCTGCTGAAGATTATTTACAGTACATTAATTAAACATTAAATACTCCAATTATATGTAGCCTATAGTCAAAAATATTTTTCAGATTATAAATCTATAGTGTAAAGCATATTTAAACCATATTCATATCATGATAGCAGTACAGTAAACAGTAGGCCTGTCTGTGTCTTTATTGCCTTGCAGGAAATGACACAGACTCATTACCAAATCTCGTTGGTCAGTGTTACAGACAGATTCAACCATCTGACACAAAATCAGCACTATTAGCAATATCATTCCTAAATACATTTAGTAAGACTTCGCCATGACTCAGCGGCCATCATCATATGCAGTTGCATTTCATATCCGATTAAATTTGATTAAATGTGTTTTTCTCCTCCACAAGCCTGAAAGTACAAAATGTGAACTAAACACATAATGAAAAGCATTGTGCCAGTTTTGGCCTTAACAGAGTTTCCAAAAGTCATTTACATCTTTAACATAAGGAGCTCTCTTTAATATGCTGGCAGTCATGACTCTAAAAAAAGAAATAAAGAGGGTTTTTCTCAAAATCCACCAGACTGATGACTAGACTGAAAGGAATTATCATGTGAATCATCATCTGCAGAATCAAATCCTTGAATCAGTCGAATCAAATGAGTTTTATATTTTGATTATAACTTTTATGGTCACTCAACTGAATTTAAATCTTTATTACAAAATAACTGATTTATTGCAAAAGCACACAATGGTCCAAAAAGTATTGGGACACTTATGGGGCATTAATGTTTCTGATTAGATAACAAAATATCAAAACAAAAAGTTTTGTTATTAATTTTAAATCTCTATCTGTAGTTTTATCATTTCAATTCTAACAAACCTTTTTTGTGAAATGTTTTGTTTAGAAAGAGTGTGTTGTATTTTTCTTTAAATTATATAAAATAATAAATTTTTTATTTTATTTTATTTAAAATATATGCCACAGTACATATATTAATGCAATGACATTTATAATTTTTTTATTTTACTTAATTTTATTTTCAATGACATTAATGCATTTTTTACTTTATTTTATTTTAAATAGATCTAAAGTAACATTAAAGACATTTAAAATATTCGAAATATATATATTTTTTTTTTAAATAAATACTGCTCTTTTGAATTTTTTAGTTCATTGAAGGATCCTGAAAAAATGCATCATGGTTTCCACAAAATCATTAAGCACCACAACTGTTTTCAACATAAAAAGGTTTTCACATTTATTTTATTTATTTATTATATTTTATTTTTTTTAAATAATAGATATTTTAAGATTTTTAAAGAGAACAAAGTTTTGGCATGAGGAGTTTGAAACAACCTTTACTTCATTAAAAAAAAAAAAAAAAAAAAAAAAAAAAAAACTTTTGGCTGCCAAATTAAAGCCTGTTTTTTTTTTTTTTTCTTCATATAATTTCACATTTTTAATATTTTATTCACTCATATATATTTAAACGTTTTTAGTAATGTGTAAATAGATCTAAAGTAACATTTAAGACATTTAAAATATTTGAAATATTTTTTTAAATAAATACTGCTCTTTTGAACTTTTTAGTTCATTAAAAGAATCCTGAAAAAATGCATCACGGTTTCCACAAAATCATTAAGCACCACAACTGTTTTCAACATTGATTTTTCTTTTCTTTTATTTTATTTTATTATTTTTTGTAATTTATTGTTAATTATTTTTGTTATTTTGTTTTATTATTATTATTATTATTATTATTATTATTTTTTTTTTTTAAATAATAGATATTTGAAGATTTTTAAAGAGAACAAAGTTTTGGCATGAGTTTGAAAACCTTTACTTCGTTAAAAAAAAAAAAAAACTTTTGGCTGCCAAATTTAAGTCTGTTTTTTTTTTTTTCTTCATATAATTTCACATTTTTCATATTTTATTCACTCATATATATTTAAACGTTTTAGTACTTTATACTTGACATTTTATAAATTAAATTTGTCATTAAATAAATTTTTATTTTAGATGGTGCTAAATGCTAATGCATTTTTTTACTTTATTATATTTTGAATAAATCCAAAGTAACATTAAAGACATTTAAAATATTAGGGGAAAAATGCTATTCTTTTGAACTTTTTAGTTCATTAAAGAATCCTGAAAAAATGTATGATGGTTTCCACAAAACTGCCACAGCTGTTTTCAATATTGATTTTTATTTTTTATTTTATTTTGTATTATTTTGTTTTATTGAATTTTATTTTAAATATATGCCACAATATACATTAATGCAATGACACATATACATTTTTATTTGAGAATTTTATTGTATTTTTAATAGATGCCACATTATACATTAATGTAATGACATTCATATATTTTGTATATTCACTCCAATCAGTACAAAAACCTATGGAAGAGGTAAAATGACATTTGCAGTGTTTTCTTTATGTAATAATAGGCAGGTTATTTCTTGTATTTTGATTATTCTCAGTGATCTATGAGAGAGCTTATAAAACTTTCCCATTCTCTCTCACTGTTTCTCATTCTGTCCTGTCATATTGTGTGTGTTTGTGTGTGTGTGTGTGTGTGTGTTAGTGTGTGGGTGGGTGGGTGGGTGGGTGTGTGAGGGTGTGTGTGAGGGTGTGGCGCTGGCAGCGTCCTGCGAGAGGCAGACAGGGTGTGCATGCCATTCTCCGCGGCCGCAGGGAAAGAGAGGTTTAGGTGGGGCTCGCTGCGTCTGTGTGAGGAACAAGGTGTGGAAGATAAAGATGTGTGGCGCTGATTGTTTGGGTGTGTTTTGGTAATGCGTAGCTGAGACACCTCTGACTCAGCCCAGCGTCTTTCCTTTCCTCTCAGAGAGTTCGTGAAGGGCGTAGCCAGTTGAAAATTAACTGCCCTCAGGCCTTGGATTTTTCATGAGTGCAATATATTTGGCTGTTCTACAGTGTGACTCTTCCAGTGCGATTCAGTTTGTGCCGGTATTTTGATGACAGCTATGGTTTTGATATCTAAGCAACAGTCAAAGTCCTAATGTTTTTTTTCTTTAGGCCTACTACTCATTTTCGAGATGCTGTATATAACTAAAAGATGCCAAATGGCATATGATTATACAGTAAGTCATTCTTCGTGTACCCAGTTCAACACAACAGTGATTCAGTGCCAGTTCACACATTATATAATTAGTAAACCACAAATGCTGAATACTAAATAAGATATACCTCACAATAACTGAGATACTTTTCAGGCGTTTTATGTCTGTAGTGTGTTCTTTAAGTTCATTTGATGTAGCCTATTGAACTTTTTTTGGTGTTGTTGTTGTTTTTCAGTATAGATGTGCCTTAACATGAAATGCTATCTTATTGTGGATCAGTTATTCTATATAAATATGCCTGTAGATGATTGTGTGGTATAAGAAAACTGCAATCTCAGACTGTTTGCGATTGCTACATTTCTATGGCTTTGGTTTGGTGGTTTGGTCTTCAGTTGGGTGTGGTTCTCTTGCCATGATATGAACGTCTAGAACTTCAGAACTTTGATTTCAAAATAGATAAATAAATAAATAAAAATTAAAAGTAATAATAATAATAATAATAATAATAATAATAATAATAATAATAATTATTATTATTATTATTATTATTATTATTATTATTATTATTAATATTTATTATTATTATTATTATTATTATTATTATTATTATTTTAAATAATAGATATTTTAAGATTTTTAAATAGAACAATTTTTGGCATAAGCAATTTGGAATATTAAACCCTTACTTCTTAAAAACCCTTACTTTTTAAAAAAAAAAAAAAAAATTGGCTGCCAAATTAAAGTCTGTTTTTTTTCCCATATACTTTTACATTTTTTATATTTTGTTCACTCACATATATTTAAACGTTTTTAGTACTTTATACTTGACATTTTAGAGTCGTTAAATCAATTTGTATTTTAGATAATGATATTTTTTAATACATTAATTGGTTTATCTAATTTGTATCTTTTTGCCTGTTGCATGTTTTGTGTTTCACAGTAGCCTGCTATGGATCTATATCTATTACACACAGCCTCAAGCATTAATATCCTACTTTTAATATCATAGAGCACACTCAGATCCAAATAATCTGAAGCATTGATGAACAATGGGTTTAATTGTTCTGGTGCTGTAGTTAAAGGCATTTAATCAAACACGTCTTTATGTGAGGAATGGCATGATACATTTCCTATCAGGCGCATATGCAGTGTGAATCACTCATGAGTAAATGAACAGTTGAGACACGGAGCTTGACGTGCCCGCGCTTGTCAGGTGGGAAGTTTTTAAATGCGCGCGCAGGCATCAGATGGCAGAAGGGTCAGGTGTGTGTCTCATCGCACTGAGGACTTGTGTGTATCCACACACTACAAAACAGACAACGCGCCATTAAATCCAGTTTCTTGGATGTGGAAAATGAAGATCAGCTGGATCTTTCTTTGCGCAGTTTGCATCTGGTCTCCAGTTCAAGGAACAGCTCGATGTAAGTGAAGTTCTGCCTGCCTATTAATTCATTTTTGACATTATTATAGTGTGCTGACAAGTGGTACGTTAATCTTGAGTGATTTGTGAGCATGGCTTTTGTATATAACTTATAGGCAGATTGCAGAATAAATTCAATCCAAGAAAGCTATGTTAAAGTGGGACAACTAGGCTACTAAAATAAATTTGTGTATTTAACATTTCTTCATATTTTTCTCTGTTTTATATTTAACAATGTAAGATGGTACGGTATTGAGGGGATAATCCATTTGGAATAGTATTTTATAGAAGCATTAGGGACAAGTGATCAGAAAGCGTCCCTTATTTGTATGTACTGTAGATTATAATTACAGTGTACAGTGAATTGCAATGTAACTACTGACAGAGTTATGAGTTGTCATAATAATAGTCTAATCATAACCACAATACCCATCATAATCATAGTGATACAGGGAAAATCTGTTGGCCAAATACAGTCAACATGAAGCTGTAATAATGATAAACCTGTATTATGAATGTCCTGGTCTAGGCTACTTCCAGGCAACGTTCCCCCCCAAATTCTTAAATAATTCAAATTCTATAATTAATATAGGCCTACGTGCCGTTTTTATGACTTAATACTAACTGAAATTTATTTATTTATTAAAAACTCATTTGTTAGGGGTCAACCTATTTCTTTTGTAAAAATTCGATACAGTTGCGCCGCGTCCTGATGGTTTTTCGGCGTCTTTTCGGCGTCTTATATATATATATATATATATATATATATATATATATATATATATATATATATATATATATATATATATATATATAAAATATATATATATATATATATATATATATATATATATAAAATATATATATATATATATATATATATATATATATATATATATATATATTTTTTTTTTTTTTTAATTTGTTCTTTGCAGCATTTCGCGTTTTAAAACGCAAAAATTCATTTTGTGAGAACGGCCAAATAATTGTCCGAAACCCAGATTGTTATGAACCCTTTTCACATTTTGAGGGATCTCAGAAGCGAAAGTCGTAGTGTTTGGGTAAGTTAAATCTCTATAGTGGTGAACAGGAGACTAACGTTACAGCAAATATGTTTTTTGCCTTCCCATTTGCTCTAATAAGAAAGGAATAAAATTTACGATAGTGTTTTCACGACTTTCCAAAAGAGAGGAAAAAAGTAGAGATTGATCATGGCAGGCAGAAGAGAGAAAGATATCAAACTGACAGTCACTCCCTTAGACTTAGTATTAGAAACACCCTTGAGGCAGTGTTAACTAGCTTTTTAGCCAAGGTAATAAATCACAAAGTAGTGCTGTGATGTACAATAATAATTAAAAAAAAAAAAAAAAACATTTTAAAAAGATAAAACAAAACTTTTTGAAACTGGGAATACAACATCATAGTCTGTGTAATAAATAAATAAATTCATTAATTAATGAAAAATTAAAAAAAGAATGCCCTGAGGCCCTGTAAGGATGACTGTTGTCTAACAGCTGGGTAGTTTTGTCTCTCATTGAGAGGCTGTTGTTGCTGCCTGCCTGTGTTGCTCACCTGTGAGTGACCCTGATGCTCCGTTAGGAGGAATGAAATGTCTGTTCTGAGTGGATGAGGTTTGGTTCATGCTGACTTCACATTACCTCATTATACCTTTGCGATAAATTACTTACAAGAGTGAGCTTGTCCTACCCACAAAGCCAGTCTAATATCTAACATCCATTATCGTCTGTGTGCTCAACACACTGTAGGCCTGGCTGAACATGGACTAGGTTGTTTTATTGCAGGTAATCCTACATGATCTAATGTGTTTACACAGCTGAGGACATTTCTTCTTCCCTTTTAAAAGTTGTCCACCCCTGGATGTCCGGAGTGTCTTTTAGATACTTGTTGATCCTCAGACATGTGTGGTTTTGTTATTGTATTCTCCGGTAGCTTATGGTTTGTGAGTTTGAGTAGTTGTCTATATAATATCCTGAAGAGTGAGTGAATATACCTTAGGGTGTGGTGTAATTTTCTGCATTTGTGGAAATTGGTTTTATAGGTATAAGACGGTCTTTAGACGTTACTTTCCCATGCTCACAGCAATACCACTAAAAACTTGACTGGCGCCAGTTAACTTTGACAATGTGCAGCGATACTATCTTTTCAAAGACTGTAAAATGTCTACTTATTCAGCATATTCCTTAACCACAGAATGTCTTTATAGGTGCCTGCTTTGAATAGGGAAAAGTTATTGAAAAAGTTAAAGAGTTGCTGATGTTGTCTTGCAGCCTCCACTGTCTGTTCATGTCATGGTAAGGCACGGTATTGCACAACAGATCACCTAGGACTCTACTGTATAAACTGCCAGGGAAACACTGAAGGGCGGCACTGTGAAAACTGTAAGGAAGGATACTACCACCTGAGGGCAGGAGATAACTGTGTGCCCTGCAACTGCAACACTGCAGGTGAGCTGCTGCTTTAAGATTAAGTCTTTTTTTATTTTCAATTTTTTTTTTTTTATTTTATTACAAAAATAAAAATGCTTTTACTCTCATTTTCTGCTTTTTTTTGAGTGATCAGTCCTTTAGAACAGGGTTTCCCAAACGTTTTTTTGTCAAGACAAATCCCTGAGACATAAAATATTTACTTGAAGCGCCTCCTGAGAATTTAATTTAGTTCATATTTCAGTAATTTAACAGCACATTTGCATGTTCATGGTTCTTCGATGGTCAAAATTATGTTGCAATTATATTATCACATATTGTGATTTGACCTTTCTTCTCATATAAACTTATATATGTATTTTCAAAATTACGTGTCCATATTTCTTTATTTTAATTTTACTTATAATTTTGTTTACTTTTATTTTAATTAATTGTTAGCTTTTCCTCAACTAATGGACCCCCTTAGTTTTCCCACAAACCCCCAGGAAAACCTGCTTTAGAATATTATATATATTATATATAAGTAATATAGATTGAACATTTCACTTTTTGTTCAAGCATCCAATACCTATAGACTTTATGTAACTTTATGTACCACATTTTTATGTGGTATGAAGAGTTCACACAACTATCGGTATAATTCATCATATTAACACATGAACATGTTCCTCAAAGTTTGACAACCAGAAAATGTCCAACAATTTGATATTCATTTTAAACAATATATTTATTGTTTCATATTTAAAAATCTAGGAAACTTAATTTTTTTAATATTTTGATTGAAAGGTGTGCTTGTGCTAAATTTCTTTAAAATAAATGATATGTTGTTATATAATGCTATACAACAGCTATACATAGTTTCCAAATATTTTTGGGTCCACTCTATATAGGCATAGTCTGAGTGAAGTTGTACAAAATGCATATACTTTGTTCTGTTCAGGTTCTCAAGGACCAGGGTGCAACAAGGAGGGACGGTGTACTTGTAAACGAGGAGTTTCTGGAGAAAAGTGTGACCGCTGTGATGATGGCTCTCCAGTCACTGCCAGTGGATGTGAACCTTTGAGGTGAGAACAGTGAGCCTTACATCTCTGACTGGTACTGTGACTGGTAACTATTACTATGCGGGATTATTTGGTTCAATCAATGTTCTTCTTATGCAGGCTAATCTGTCGGTCACGTATCAGTGGCCGTCTCTCGCATAATACAGAGGAGTGCCTGCCCTGCTTTTGCAATGGCCATTCAAATGTGTGCTCCTCAGCTGAGGGATATTCCATTTACAACATCACTTCAACTTTTGAAAATGGTGAGCTTGATGTGTAATCTCTGATTTTAGTAAATCACATTTGGTTTTAGTTGTTGATTCAATTCAAATGTTTGTCTCTTCTCACAGGACCTGAGGACTGGCGAGCCGCAACTGCTCAAGTTGTGAACCCTTCACAAGTGCAATTCAGGTGGTCTCCTACTCACAAAGACATTGAGGTTATCTCTAAGGAGATCCTTCCTGTTTATCTGTTTGCTCCAGGTATGTTAATTACATTTTTTATTATAATCAGTGATGTATTGCCATTTCCTTGACTCCTGTGTCTCTGTGTTTAATGTAGCAATCTACCTGGGGAATCAGGCACTGAGCTACGGTCAGACGCTCAGCTTCTCTCTGCGTCTGGACAGAGGTGTCCGTCGTCCTTCCATCTCTGATGTCATCCTAGAAGGAGCAGGTCTTAAGGTGTCTGCTTCGCTAGGAGACTTGAGGACTGTGGTTCCCTGTGGCAAGAAAATCAGCTACACATTCAGGTGAGTCACATCATTTTTAATAACTAGATCTTTGCGTTTTCTAAAGAAACTGTGGTAAGTGGTGCTTGCCTTGCCCTTGTTCCTGCTTCTGTTTACTCTACCATTCAAAAGTTTTTGAATAGTAAGATTTTTAATGTTTTTTAAAGAAGTCTCTTCTGCTCACCAAGCCTGCAATTTTTTGATCCAAAGTACAGCAAAAACTGTATTATTCTGAAATATTTTTACTAATTAAAATAACTGATTTCTATTTGAATATATTTTAAAATGTAATTTATTGCCGTGATTTCAAAGCTGAATTTTTAGCATCATTACTACAGTCATATGATCCTTCTGAAATCATTCTAATATTGTGATTTACTGCTCAAAAAATTATTATTATTGTTATGTTGAAGACAGCTGAGTAGAATTTTTTTCAAGTTTCTTAGAAAGTTCAGAAGAACAGCATTAATCTGAAATAGAAATATTTGTAACATTCGAAATGTCTTTATCGTCACTTTTGATTGATTTAAAGAATCCTTGCTAAATAAAAGTATTAATTTCTATAATTTCTTTCCCAAAAAAAAAAAAAAAAAATTATACTGACTCCAAGCTTTTGAACGGTATAGTATATAATGTTACAAAAGCTTTTTATTTCAGATAAATGCTGATCTTTGGATCTTTCTGTTCATCAAAGAATCCTGACAAAAATCTACTCAACTGTTTTAAATATTGATAATAATAATAATAATCAGCATATTAGAATGATTTCTGAAGGATCATGTGACACTGAAGACTGGAGTAATGATGCTGATCACAGTAATAGCTTTGATCACAGTAATAAATTACATTTTAAAATATATTCAAATAGAAAATCTATTTTAAATAGTACAAATATTTCAAAATTTTACTGATTTTGCTGTACTTTGGATGCATACAAATGCAGTCTTGGTGAGCAGAAGAGACTTCTTTAAAAAACATTAAAAAGTCTTACTGTTCAAAAACTTTTGACTGTAGTGTAAGTATCGGCCTATACATTTTTAGGGATACATGGTATATGGCTACCATATCAGTTATTGGCCAATTTTAGAGATGTTTTGATTGTTCTGTTTATATACAAATATGACAAATGACCAAGGCTGAAAATAAATATTCTAATGCATATCATACTTCATAGACTGGACGAACAGCCTGGCAGCAAATGGAAACCACAGCTCTCATCCAAAGAATTTCAAACACTCCTGAGCAACCTTACAGCCATTAAAATCAGAGGAACATTTGGTGAAAATGGTGAGTGTTTAATCTCTCCACTCTGATAATGTATCACTGAGCTGCATTGTTGAAAACATGTGCACACACAACATAACACAGAATAAAAGATTTGTATATCTGCTTTCACAACAGGACGTGGTTATCTGGATGATGTCTCTCTGGTGTCAGCTAAACTGGGTCCTGGCACCCCTGCCAGCTGGGTAGAAAAGTGCAGATGCCCTGCTGGTTATGATGGACTGTTTTGTGAACGCTGTGCCACTGGATACAGGAGACGTTTCCCTGGGCAAGGCCCCCAAAGCCCCTGTGATCCCTGCTCCTGTCAGGGTGGAACTTGTGATCCAGAAACAGGTTTGTTATTTTAGTGTTTAACGCATGTTGGTGTTTTAGTTATGAAGAAAATCAGAGCTGAGAAAGGTGGATTTGTTGTGTTTACAGGAGGATGTTATTCAGCTGATGAGATACCAAATCTGCAGATGTGCCCAAAAGGTTATTATGTAAACCGCCAACAGCCCAACTCCTGCCAGAAGTGTCCTTGTCCCGAGGGTGAGGCTTGTTATGTTATTCCTGGAACCCAGGAAGTGATGTGTGCCCGTTGTCCCCGGGGGACTACAGGTGAGCAACACAGAGTAAAAGATGACTCAGATGTTCTTAAAGGGATAATACATCCAAAACTGAAAAGACTGTTATTATGTACACAAACTTGTTTGATTTCCTGGCTGCTCTTTTTAATATAATAAAAATAACTGGCTCTGTAAATTTGTTTAATGTCAAAAAGCATATTAAAATCATGTGTTAGATTTTGTGAGGAACTTTAATTGAAATTTAAATATAAAATAACTGTGAATCTTATTATTTCTGTATGATTGTAGACTACATTATTGTGCTGTTAATCATTATGGAGCTATTCCCCATATTTACTAATAACACATTTTTTTTAAAGGCTCTCGTTGTGAAATCTGTGATGACGGTTTTTATGGAGACCCTCTGGGAGAGTACGGCCCTCCCAAACAGTGCCAGCCTTGCCAATGTTATGGCCACGTGGACCAGAACGCTGTCGGCAACTGTGACCGCCGAACAGGGGAGTGTCGAAAGTGCCTGAGTCACAGCACTGGCCCCAAGTGTGAGAACTGTGAAGATGGATACTACCACAGTTACCCCACAGAGCCATGTCAGGGTATGAAAAAAATACTCTAACTGTCACAAACCTGAATATAATGTTGCTAGTGAAGTGAAATGCAAAGTCCATAACAGTCAAAGTCACCTCAGTTTTGCTCTTTTCTCCCTGTAGCTTGTAACTGCAACCGACAGGGTTCTGTGTCAAATTCATGCAATGATAAAGGACAGTGCAAGTGTAAGGAAGGTTCTGATGGACTCAAGTGTGACAAATCAACATGTCCTTCCTGCTTTAACCCAGTCAAGAACAAGGTAAGTCATTGCAGAACTGAAAACAAAATAAAGAAATACAAACTGATATGAGAAGTAATGTACATAAAATATATCTATGAAAAATCATTTAGAAGTTGGGAGTCAATAAGTTTTAGTTTGATGTATTTTAAATGAAGTTTCTTATGCTCACAAAGTCTTCAATTATTTGATTAAAATACAATAAAAACAGTAATATTTTGAAATATTATTAAAATAATTATTAAAATATTTTAAAATATAATATAATATAAAATGTGTATGAGTGTGTGATTTAACCATGAGAATGTAATGATCATTTAATATCATGTCAAAATAAGCACTTTACACTCTATGCTGTGTAAAAGAAAAGATGAGTGAGTAACAAGTAATCTGTGTAACAAGAGAAAAAAAGCCTGTTTACTTAAGGTTAAAAATGATTGGAAACATTAAATGATGGCATTTGCTGTAACGCTGGATCCAGTCCCTGCACACCTGTTAAAGTAGAAATGTTGAAAAATGATGGTAAATAAATGGCAAACGTGTTTTTTTTTTTTTTTATGTTTTTTATCAGATAGAGGTTTATGCAAGGCAGCTGCAAGAAATGGAGGATTTATTTAAAGGAATTGGAGGTGATGATGCTCCAGTCAATGATGCTCAGATGGAACGGGCTATTAGGGCCGCAGAGGTCATGGTACAGAACCTGGAATTTAGAGCAAATGAACTCACAAGTATGAAAATCCTTTATGTATCTTGTTTAATTTATTGTGTCTAGCTAGCTTATTTTCTGTTTTTAAGACTGGCTTTTTTATACCAAATAGATACAGAGAAACAGCTTCAAGATAAACTGGCGAGCATTAGCCGATCCCAGCTGAGAGAGGACAGAAAAATGGAGGCTTTGTTGACAACAGTGGATGGAATCAGAAACAAGGATCAGCAGTACAGAACAGAAGTTTCAGAAATCCGTAAACTCATCAGTGAAATCAGGTTAAAACTGCAACAGGCCAAACGGGACATCCAACAGGCTGTGAGTATTTCATTATTATATATTTATGGATGTTAATAAGGGTGTTTTTTAGCTTTAGGTTTTCAGCTGAGTGTTTAGATGTGATCTACAGCCCAACTGTCACATAGAGGGTTAATAAAAGTATAATCATTGTTTTGAAAATTCTTAGCATTTCCCTCATTCCCTGTATGTCTATTTCAGGAGTTTCCGTCAGGTGATGCGGTGCCAGGCGCTGACACCTTGTCTGATTTGGTTCAGAGAGCTGCTCATCTTGCTGAGCAGTAAGTCATGGGTTATTCTCAAATGCCACAAACAGTGAAACAACACAACATGTTGTGATCCATAAGTGTATGTGCACTAATAAGGCAGTTGCTTAGCCAACAAAAACATTAATAGCTTTCCAACAATTTCACATTAAAACATGGTTCTGAACTGTTTTTGCTTCAGGACTCAGCCTTTAGGGAACATAAAGTTAAGACGTTTTTATTGTACAAAATAAATTAAACACCAAAATTTATTGAATTTATCAAAATCTACAATTTGATTGGATTTGCTGTCATAACTGTGCATTTGCATTACATTTGTTGCATTATTTGCATTTAGCATTGTTTTTTTCCCCTTGCTGTATATGGTAAGATTTATGAACCACTGCATTAAAAATGCCTTTAACCACTGACTAGACTTCCACATCACATTTTATCTGCAGTACATATCTTGTTGTGCATCCAAAATATATGATTGACTGAAGGGTGTTTTCTTGCCAGGCACCAAGGTGAGGCAGTGACAGTAGATACTATTGCAGCCAATTCTCTAGCAGAATCTGAGAAAGCCCTCGACCTCATCCGTGGTGTCATCAGCCGAGAAAATAAGGTCAAAGACGAGCTCAGGGACCTCAAAAAACAGTAAGTTGCTTTTATATTAGAAACACTGTTAAACCAGATCATTTTCTCCACAGTCTCGAAGTGTTTACCTTCATTGTGCAGAGATAAAGACTGTGACCTTACTTTCTAATGATGTTGTTTTCAGGTATGAAGCAGATGTAACTAAAGTGCTTGACATGGATAGGAAGGCCATTCAACTGACTGATGCAGCTGGAAAGGAGAGCGGAGTGGCACAGAACACTCTCAGACAGTTATCTGACCTGGAGAAGAAGCTTCCAAAGCCCCTGACGGTAGTCAATCTGAATTAAATATTTATGTTTATGGAAGAGTTTAAGTAAAAAGGGGCATACAGGAGATGCAAGTCTTTGTTCGAACCCCTATTTTCTTCCACAAATTGTTTGCTGTTCATACTTGAGTCATATAACATGAACAATGTATATTATTATCTTTCTGTTTTTGCAGAAGGACATTGCTGGTGTGGTTTACAAGTTTGACAGTTTGAAGGGTATGGTGGAGGGAAATTTATCACAGTACCAGGACTTTCAGCAGCATATGCTCAATGAGCAGAAAGAGACAGCTGATCTGTTCAATAAGGCCAAGAGTTTCCAACAGGTAAACCTGATCCTCTGTTAAACATTCCTGATAGTGTAGATGTTCAGAAACTGATAATTACAAAGAACAATATAGTCAACCAAGAATTTGCAACAAGATTTATATACCTCTGTGCAAACACTGACCTTTAATGGGTGTTTCTGGGTCAGTGGGGAAAGTAACAATTGTTTTTGCTTTATTTAAGGTTCAAGACAAACTTCTTGCCAGGGCAAATGCAGCTGAAGCAATTAAAAATAAATCTCTGGAAATCTTTGCCAACAACAAGGATAGTCTGGATAAGACACTAGAGACACTCAAAGGTACGGATGAACACTGGACTTCTACAAGCTATTAAATATTATGTATGCACTACAGTTGAGTTTGTCAGTCAAAAGGTCTGGAAGGTCTCTTATGCACACCAAGGCTGTATTTATTTGATTAAAAATACAGTAAAACAGGAATATTGTAAAACATTTTTATTTTATTTAAATTTTCATTTGTTTATTTAACAGACAATGGACAGTCCATGACTGCCCCAGAATTAGCTATAGAGAAAATTTCATCTGCAGTCCCTGTTATTATTACAATACATGTGTTCTATTTTAATATATTTTAAATGTAATTGAATTCTGTGATGGTACAGTTTTTAGTAGCCATTACTCCAGTCTTCAGTGTCTCACAAATTTTTCATAATCAGTGTTAAAAATAGATGTGCTGCTTAATATTTTTGTGGAAACTGTGATATATTTTTCAGGATTCTCTGATGAATGGAAAGTTCAAAAGAACAGCACTGATTTTTTTGTATCATAATAAATGTCTTTACTGTTACCTTTGATCATTTAAATGCATCCTTTCTGAATATAAGTATTAATTAAAAAAAAAATCTTACCTACCTGACCTTTTGAGCATTATCTATAGATAATGTTCTGTCAACATTTAAACTGTCCAACACAATTAACCTTAACTCTTCAAAAATATGCATTTCTCTGTTGTGTCTTTACTCAGGATTTGATGACCAGATCAGTGGTAATAAGGATCTGGCAGATGCCGCTATTAGAAAACTTCCTGCCATCAATGCCACCATCCAGAAAGCCATAGCTGACAACATTAAGACTCAGGACATTCTGGATGCAATGTCTGCTCACTACAGAGATGCTCAGGATACTATTGACACTCTTACAAGCACTGCAACCAAACTGGAGGTATGGCGACCTGTTACCTTGAGTGCTTACCCATTTATTTCGTAAAAATAAGTTCAGTTTCTCACAACATCTGTCACTAGCTTCACAAAATGACGTGGGCCTGTTTGAGTCGTATACAGAAAATTTGCATGTGCTCACAGGGTGCTTGTATGTGTCTCCACAGGGAATGTCAGCTGCTCTTCCGCCCTCTTTGGATATTTTGGAAGCTGCTACTAAACTGAAAAAGGATGTGGATGGACTAAAGACAGGGGCATCTGTAACTAGAGACAAACTGAATGAAGAGAAAAACAAGGCAAAAGCACAGATAACTCAAGCAAAGAATGTAAGAATGTCTGCTTACATAAAACTATTTGAGAAAGATATTTGAAATTACTTGTAAATGTGGAGATATTTGCTAAAGTTTCTTTTCTTTGTTGTTAAATCAGGCTGTCATGGAGTCCACTGGGGCACTTGAAAATGCAAAAAATGCCAGGGATGCTGTTGGTGATACTTTAAAGACAATCACTGATATTATGAGCTCACTAGGTAAGTTAGAACAATAATTCACTACATGCAAAACATGCAGTCAAATGCAATGTGAAAGTGTTATTTTAGTATTATTTATATACTATTATAGTGTTAATATTTTGAATTCGCTTGTTCATTGTGTTTCTGTTTAGTTTTCATTTTATTCAGTTTCAGCTTTAGTAATTTTGTTATATGCTTTTGTTATTTTTTAGCATTTTTGTTAAGTTCTATTTAGCTTTAATTTATTATTTTTTACTTCAGTTTTAGTAATTTTAGTACTTTGACTTAAACTTATTTTATTTCAGACTAGGCAGCATGTTTAATTTTTATGTTTAGTTTTTTCTCTTTTGTTTATATCTTATTTTAGTTTTATTTCAATTTAATAGTTTATTTTAATAATATAAAATACATTTTGTATTAAAACTTGTCAAGTGTGACAAGCTTTGTCAGAGAATCTTAAGACTTTTCTATAAAATATCACTTAAAACATTTGATAATGGCATGTTGGAGGCCGAACTAAAAATATAATTTGTTGTTAAATTTATTTTCATGTCCAAATTTTTATCCCAGTGATGAGTAAGGATTCACCATGACTGTAATACTGTTTTCCAGGAACTCCTGGGGCAGTTGACGACACACGACTGGTCGAGCTAGAGGACGCTGTCACTAAAAGCCGCAGCCGCGTGGAGAATGAGTTGAGGCCCAGACTCAGGGAGCTGGAGGTGAAGGAAGCCCAGCAGAAAGCCACCATTGCAGGCATGATCAATGACATTGACACCATCCTGGCTGACATTGCCAACTTAGAGGAGATCCGTAAAAGCATTCCCAATGGCTGTTACAACATACCACCTATTGAAAGGCCGTAAAGGCTTTGGGTCACTGCAGGGCCACATCACAATGTTACATAGTTTAATCTATGAACTTACTGGCACTACTTTTTAACTAAAGAGTCTTTATTGTCATAACATGATTTTGTACTGTGTGAGATTTTTTTAGTATTTATTTTTTCAGTTTAATTTGTTTTTCTAATTTGGAAAATTATTACTGTGAAGTTTGAAATGAGGTAAATGATATTTCTGTTTTGCATGAGTGCCAAAGATATTCCGTTTTGGGTGATTAATAGATAAACATATACCATATCTGTAATTGTTCTAGATAAGAAGTAACATCCAGTTGCTTCTCCATCTGCTTCAGCATCTAAGCAACGTGAAAGAAATGCACAAACTAACAATTCTCATTCTTTTGTGTTGTTTTGTTTGATTAAATTCAGTATTGTCATCAAGAACATGAGTTATTTTCATGGCAACATACTTTTTCAGTTTTTGAATGCTTATCGGGTAACCGCTATAAAGTAGAAATATATTCATATAAGACATTACGCAGACACACTTACACATGCTTTACACCATAGACAACTAACTAAAAAATGAATAATATTGAAGATCTAAAATTAAGATCTATAGTTTTAGCATCTTAAAAACAGAACCTTATAATCTTACATGGTGTTTTATATGTATACAAGGAGATTGATCTCTATAATCAATTTAAAAGCAAGAGGGCAATAAAAATACAAGAAACAAACAATATCATCAACAATATATATTTTTGTTGCTCGTGATTTTGAATGAAGGCATGAAGAATGCAAGGAAGCAGTGAAGATGGTAGCACTACAGAAAAATGCAGCATGCCAAAACCATGAAAAAATATATTATTTGTGGTGTATTTCCCACCATTTTTTAATGAATTTACATTGAGAGAAAATTGTCTCTTAGTGATTCCTGATACACCAGTTGCTATAGTGACTGCTCAATGAAAATGGAAAAAAAAAAATCATGAATTTATGTTGGTACAAACAGTGAGGTATCAGTGTGTGTTTAATAATTCTCTGTATATTAGAGAAGTATAATCCATTCAAAAAATTAAATGGGGGTTTTATATTTCTCCTTTAATGTATGTGACGAACATAACCAACAGCAGGTACAGTAAACTTAATAAATGCTGATATGAAGTGGTTACACAAGGAATATCAGTAATCTCAGTATTTTAATAAGCTTTACATTTTTGAAGATTGACATTCTGGCTTCTAGTTTAATTTATGAAAAGTCTCTGGTTAAAATGATCAAGATTATACATCATGTTTCACCAGAGACTTATATAAAGCATTATCATATGAAAAAAAATAATCACAGTAATATATTGAAGCCTTGTTCATATCGTAAAGCCGGAGCCTCCCATAAACACGCAAAAGCCCCTCAAAATCAATTATGCACAATATACATAATTCGCTGAATCTGTTATTCTTCTCATCAAATACGCTTCGATTCATTTATAAAGGTTGTGTTAGATGTGCAGCAGATTGACATTTCAGATCATAATTGAATCATTTAAAGGAAATTCCAACTTCAAAAAGAGTTTAAAAGCATAATTTTTTTGTCATCTTTTTTGTGATCTCTTCACAAAACAAGTGAAAGTGCAAGGAATCTCATCCTGAAACAAATGGTTTGATGCACAGGCAGTGACCGGCTTTACTAGACATCACATCTGTGGCATGTTAGCATGTTAATGTCGAGCAAAAGGAGCTGTGGAGTAGTAAATGTGCACGAAAGCAAAGTAAATGAAATCGCATTCTTTAATGTGCAACCAAATACTCCACGTATACATGAATGCACATTGAAGACAAAACATTGAGGCATAATACAGTATATGAGATGTTCTCTGTACATACAGTTGATTGATGAGTAGAAAATGTATTTAGAGATGAGATGAGTCTAAGCACAGTTTTTTGCAAACACTGTAACCACAGACTACAGTCTACGTGGTATTTTAAACACTCATGCGCTGAAAGAAAACCCTTAGGCATGCAACTACAAGAACAGAGAGTATTAAATCAACAGCAAAGACCGACATCATAGCAGGCAATGAATTATCTAATTCAATCAAAAACGCTGTCTTTCTCTGTCATAGTGGCAGCGAGGCTCTCTCCTTTTCCTCCAATTGGGCACCTAAGCCCACCCAGTCCCTTAAAGCTGATTGGTGGAGCAGATCCCTCAGGCACAGTGCTGTACATCCCAATGAGACACGAGTAACAGGGGAGGACAGATTAATGCTCCTCCACATGGAAAAGCAGTGGTAGCACAGGAGGATTATACTCTAGATTACACACAGAGAGACAGACAGGGATGACTGACGGCTCAGAAGCGGACTTCCCACCCTATCCAGAAGCATTGATGTAGAGCTGACTCTGCAGGATGTAGTCGATGACGGGTTGGCTCAGGTAATCCACCACGTGACCGTCGCCGTGCTGAAGAGCCAGTCTGGAGAGGAGAAAAGCAGAGGGTTACGGTACAGAACGGAGAGATGAATTATGCGTAGACAGTGAGAACACGCACCTGCTCTTGGTGGAACTGACGACTGACATCGGGTGGTCGATTTCATCCTTTACCACGATTATATTGTCCTGTGAGAGGAAAACCAAAGCTGTATAAATATCACAAAACAGCAAATACGCTCTAAACTGCATGTGTTTACTGTGTAGTAAAACAGTTGCTCTGAAAAATGTGTTCAGTTATCAATAATAACTTAATATTGTCAGGATTATGGACCTGTCTGTGTGTTTTTCCCTCATGTTGATTGTTAATTGGTTTCCAGGTGTCTCTCCTTAGTTCCTTGATTGTCCTGTCTTTAAAAGCCCCAGTCCATTCAGTTAGTGTTTGTCGGTCCTTGAACGTCATCCCTTGTGTTCCTGTGTCTCATTCGTGTTTGGATTATTAAAGACTCTGTTTTTGAATTACTCCTCATTCCTTGCTTCAGGTGGATTGTGACAGAAGGACTGACCCAAGACAGTAACCTCTGCGTTTACCCTCCGTTTTGTTTCCCGTTTTTCTTTCCATTGTGTGTTTCCTTATGGACCCCCTCCTTTGCCCAGAATATCTCCTCCTCCTGCTGGAGCAGGGGGAGAAATCGCTCGAGGGTCACACCAGACTGTTTCTGGTCCTGGCAAGCCTCACCACTTACCCTGACGACGCGCTCTGTGCGTTTTACGATGCCAGCTTGAACACCGTGTCCGAGGATGGCCCTCGAGTGAATTTCACCACCTTTGTGGAGTGAACACTGGCGAGAAACGGATCTCCGTTCCCCGCCTGTTCCCAGAAAAATCTTGCCAATTCCACCCCTGACCCAGTGCCCAGCCCACCATCTCCCCGCTGCGTGGAGCACATGCCTGAGCCCACTGCTGATGGAGAGCCAGAGCCTGCCGCGACCGACGAGCCATTGCCGCACGGAGCGACAGTGCTGAGGATCGCTGCGGAGCCAGAGCCACTGATGACGTCAATCAAGGTGTGTGAGCCGGCAACAAAACCCGCCTCGAGGGAGAATACCGTGGAAACTGTGAGCATGGAGAGGAGCTCCGCCCCCTGCACCGTGGCTGAGGGTGAGCTGAGTATGGCGTGTGGATAGTGCCACAGCAAGGGAGAGAGGGCTCCTGATCCCCAGTTAAGCCCAGGAAGGGCTCCAGTTCTCGAGTTTGGCCCATGGAGGGCTCCTGTTCCTGAATCTCCTTCGTCTCCGCTGGTCCCAGCCAGCTCCGCTCCTCCAGAGCACCCTCCAGTGCCTGCTCCTCGAAAACGCACTCCAGTAATGGCTCCCATTCCTGAGTTCAGCCCGGGAAGCCTGGAGGCTTACAAATGCCCGCCCTCCCACCCGCTCCTGCCTCCTCCACCGCTGTCGGCTGGCAGCCCCTCTGCTCGCCCTCAGCCCACCATCAATGCGGTGCAAGCGCCACAGGTCTGCCATCCTCCAGCGTCGCCGGGGCTGGAGTATGTCTCATCTCCGCCTCCAAGGCCCGGACTCCGCCTCGGCCCTCCGGCTCCACCTTGGTCTGGCGTCGACCATCCTGCGCCTCGGGACTCCACTCCTCTGGGTTCGCCTCGTCCCTCTGGCTCCGTCAGGCTCCTCCATCCCCTCGGCTCCTCCTCAGTACTCTGTCGCTCCGGCTCCACCGCGGCCATCTGGATCCCCATCTTCGCCTTGGTCGCCGGCACCATCTGCTCCACCTTGGGCCACTGGATCCTCCCCGTCGCCCTTGCTCTTCGCCTCTCCGTCTCTGCCTCGGGCTCCTCCACCACCTGCTCCGCCGCCGTTGGTCGGCCCCCTGGAGTCGGTGGCCATCCCTCCATGGCTCCTCCCTCCGTTGGCTCCACCCTGGGTCGACATCATGGCTGTGGCCTGGGTCCAGCTGGACTCCTCCTGCTCCGGGTCAGTCCTGTTTCTTCCCTGGCTCCTCCCTCCTTCGTCGCCCCCTTGGACTGTGTCTGTCGGCCCCCTCCCGGGTGTCCGTCCTCCTCCTGAGCCTCCTCCTCCTTAGTTCTTGCCCGCCCCTCCCCTTTGGATGTTTCTACGGTGCGAGGACGCACTTTCCGGGAGGGGGCGTATTGTCAGGATTATGGACCTGTCTGTGTGTTTTACCCTCATGTTGATTGTTAATTGGTTTCCAGGTGTGTCTCCTTAGTTCCTTGATTGTCCTGTCTTTAAAAGCCCCAGTCCATTCAGTTAGTGTTTGTTGGTCCTTGAATGTCATCCCTTGTGTTCCTGTGTCTCATTCGTGTTTGGATTATTAAATACTCTGTTTTTGAATTACTCCTCGCTCCCTCGTTTCTTGCTTCCAGGTGAATTGTGACAAATATGTTGTACCCCAAATAATACCTTATGCTTTCGGAGCACAGATGAATGGTTCATTATTCTTTCTGTGTCAGCTCCATCCCGAGGAACCACCACTATCCCGAAATCCCCCACAATCACTTCCATCTAGAAAAAATATAATAATCACATATTTAGTTCAGTTTCACAACACATATCTGGATTTGTATTAACAATATTTTGTATGCTAAAGATACATTGTTAGTGCCATAATTGAGAAATCAAAACTTATGCTATTTACTTTATTTATACTGTGTCATCAACGCATCAGTTGATTCTAATTTCCTTAATCCATAATGTGCACAAAAAATTGAGGCTTACATGTTATTTATCATTTTTATACAATCATTAGTATAATTAGTATCAGGGTTATTATAGTTAGATTAATCTAAAACCACAAAAAATGCATTACTTGCTCAAATAAAATAAAATTAAATTAAAAAGGGTAATTATTTTATTTCAGCTAGCTGCAAAGACATCATTTCTCATTTTTCATTTACTTCAACTTAATGTACTAAAATAATTGTACAAAATTAAACTGAAATAAAAATTAACAAAAACTACATAGACATATTTCCAACCTGGTCTCATGACCACGTATCTCTGGGAACTTTTTCGCAAGATGCAAAATAAGTTCCGCCATGTACGTTTCGTTGCATATTCGATGTGAAATGTCCACTGGGTGGCGCTAAAAGAGTGTTAGTTTTTTTTCCCCGGAATAGATATGGCACGTTTTATGTGACGTTGGTTTTGTAGGTGTCACCGCAGTTCTGACTTGAAATGTCCGTTGAGTGGCGCTATAAGTCTAATGCTCCGTGACATTTTAAAATAACGTACCATCTGCACTACACCTATACCGATAGTATGAACAAAAGTGAACGTTTGGCGACGCTTGATTCTGCTTTTGGAACTATTGGAATGATTGGAACTATTTCATTGGTGGAGCAAAACAGATAGCCAGCTATATTGTAAGTCACTCAATATTAACTTTTTGTTTATTTAGCTGTTAAATAAAAGTAATATCATAATGGCAACTGCACCTCGTTGGTCTGAATATAAACAAGGATGTGATTACTTGAGACTTGCGTGTGATATTGCTTAATTTAGGTGAACATACAAAAATATGCACTAGAATATTATATTTTATAAAATATTTAGCCTTTTGTGACTAAGAAAGACAGGGAAAGAAGAAAGGAATTATATCTTACATCACTTTCGTTCCACAAGCCAGGGATGCAGAAAGATTCCAGGAGATCGCTGCCACAAAGGAGCAGGATACGCAACTCTGAACAAACCACAATCACAGTTACACATCACACCATAAAAAAACACAAGACAGTAATGAGATGTTTTTCCTTCGCTGTGGGGGTAAACACAACAACTTTGATAAGATGAAAAAGAAACAAGTCACATTCTCCCCATGAGGAGGAAGAATGAGGCACTACACAGCACACAGATGTATATAGATAAACACCATCACATTTAATGACTTATAGAAAGATTTCTACTGTTTTGTCTATTTATCTGACAGCTGTTTGTCTGTCTTTGTCTTATTTGATGTTATTTATATTTTCCTAAGGAGAAATATACAGTGAGTTTTTTCTCTCCCTGGGCAAACTCGGTATTTTCTGATTATAACTCAAAGTGACAAGCAAGGACTGATTTGAAAACCAAACACCAAGGCAAGGAAAATCACATCATCTCACCAATTTCCTCGTAGCGCATTGCAGTACCAAGGTTGGCATTTTCGTCTGTTCAGAAAAAGCAGAAAGGCATGGGAGGTCACAGGGATGGTTAATTCATTGGAAGTCACCAGAGTCATGTAAAATTGATACACATTCTGTGTGAAGCGTATGAATAATTCAAAAATAATTATACGGAATTATGTGATTTCTACATGAACCAAACCAGAAAGCTGTGGCATATCTCTGCTACTGACCTTTTTTAATCCACATTTTGATTTTGACACAAACCGAAAAAGGTTTAAATGGTGACATTAAAATTACATGCTTGAAAGTCTGGGGTGGTTAATTTAATGCATTAATTTAGTGTGATTAATTATTTAAAAACACAATAAAAAATGAACACAAAGTGTTTTTTCTGTCATGATGTAGTCTTGAAATATTTGTATATGTGATTTATTGTGAATCAATGCGATTAATTAATTTGCATGTCGTAATAAATAGTTAAAATTTTTAATGAATTTTTCAGCTATTGTAAAACTTAAATGACATGAAAGCCTGTTTCTTCTACAGAATAAAAAAAAATAAAAAGGCAATTGTGACTTTTTGAATTGCAAGATATAAAGAGAATTGCGAGTTTACATCTCTAGAATTGTGAGATTTTAACTCAAAATTGCAATATATATAAATGATACATATAAACTCTGACTTTCTATCTTGCAATTAAGAGTTTACATTTATATCTCGCAATTGTGACTTTTTTCTCTGAATTCTGAGTTCTCGCAATTCAGTTTTTTTGTTTCTGCCACATAATAAAAAAAAAGGATAATTACGAATTTTTATCTAGCAATTCATAATTTTTCTTTTCTTTTCAGAATTTCAAGATATAAACACAGTATTGTGAAAAAATAAGTATGAATTCTAAGATAAAAAGTTACAATTACCATTTAAATTTTTTATCCCGTGATGGAAACAAGCTTACATAGTCTTCTGGGCGTTTATTAGACTATTCAACTAGTTACAAAATTTACATTTATACATTAATGAAAATAGTCATGGCGCACATCCCTAAATACCATACATGAACATACCAACAAAGGTAAAACGCTCCATGTGTGGGCGAACACAGCAAATTTTGCCCAGGCTTTCGCTCATCTTTCCCCAAAGCTTAACTGAAGGAAAAGAGACATCAGTCAGTCATGAAATGCCTGTTCTCCAGAACACTAAAAATAAACATCTGAACATTTAAAAATCACTTACTAGCCACAGACTTGTTAGCTGTGTTTTGGTAAATAGTAGAAGTTTCATTTTGGGGCTGACCAATCACAGGGGTTGTGGAAGGTGTGTTCACGTTGGACAGAATGCACCCCGTGACTCTCTGCAGAGAAACAATACAGTTTATTACTTCAAAATTGAGTACAAGTAAAAATTTGATAGCGTTCAAACTAAATTTGGGACTAACTTTCATTAGGTCTCGGTGATGCTCCAAAACGCTGCAAGTGGTCTGCCAGGTGTCCTGGTAACACTCCCAAGGATCCACTCTGCAGAAGACCATTAATCCATCAAACATTTTATGCCCATTCTACAATATATCCATCATCAATATAACTCAAGGCTGCTGAAGTATATGTAAGTGCTGCATAGCATTCTTTTGAGGGTGTTGCTGAGCTATATTCTGACTGATTGACAGTTACCTGATCCAGTCAGAAGACTGAACTGCCAGCTGACACATGGTGAGACGATGTCTGCTTGAGATAAGGCCCTAGAAAAGCAGAAAAGAAACCAAAAGTGAGTCCTCTAGGCATTCACCTACCAATAAAGCAAATATCCAAACTTCAAACAATATTCTTAGGTTTACATCTGCTTGTTAAAAGAAGGAGAACCTATTTGATCAACATAAAAGCCATTATTCAAGCATGTGCCTTTTTTTAGATAATCAGGGTTAAAAACACAATGATTTCTAGAATTGTTTCTTTTACATGTGTTATACCTCTCCCACCACAAAGAATTTAAGTTGGAATGAATGAATACTGCTTTCTAAAGCATTTATTATTCATATTTTGTTGCTAAGAGAGAAGAAAACTAGGCCAAAGCTCTTTTTAATTCAGAGTTCCGCTGATAATATTAGAGATGATTCGTATGATTCAGATTAAAACCTTTCTTCAAACCATTGTTCAGCAATGCGGTTCAGTAGGAATCCACACGATCTGGAATCTCAGGTGGAAAGATTTCTCCACACAGATTTCGCAACAGGTTCGAGTTCGTCATGAAAATTTGCAGCATTTACTAATAGAAACCTGCTTGATTACTTAAGTGTAATAGACCTATTTTGACCGCAACATTTTGTTAATGCGACCGCACCTTTAATGGAATATTGATGTAACAGTCCACCATTTGTATGGGGATTGTGTGACACTTTTTGCAGGTTACATAGATACACCAGTAGATGGTGTCAAGTGACTGTCTTATGAATGATGATCGAGCCATGGAATCATTTACTGAACCGATTTGTTCAAGAACATTGATTTATTTAGGGTAGGAAACAAGTGTTTTTATGAGTCACTGAATCAATTCCTCATTCACAATTCCTCATTGTGTTGCTCAAACATGCAAAGATTCGTTAGTTGGTGAAGCAAAAATAGACTGGTAATGTATTAATATAAAAATGTAAGTTTTTCAATATCTACTATAACTTTTATGTTCATTGAACTGCAATTCTACATGTGATGTTGACCTCAACATCTACATGGATGTGATTATCTACAATATAAAAATCAATAGCACTCTGCTCCTGTGATATCGCTTAAATATACAATACTAAAATGACTTTAGACCTTAAAATGAACAGATTCTCTTACCGGTTTGCCATAGGAGTCATGTACAGGTGAAATGATACCCCCAATCACAATGAATCGTCCAGTCTTGTGTAGGTACTCTCTGGCTTTTTCTGCAAACCAAACAGTTTACCTTATTATCTCATGAGCATTTTTGTTTTCTGTAACACAATATATGCCATGTTATAAAGGTAGATTGAATGAAAAGAATTCTCTTAGAGATATAAAAAAGCGAAACAAGGCCTTTTAAGTGAGGACAGAACCTGTTTTAACTCTGATGTCTGATATCTGATTTCTCTCACAATGTAAGCACTATGCTTCATCTGTCTAATATAACCTCATACCCCTAGCCCCATCAAAATATTGACAGAAGTGAATGTCAGAAACAAGATCTCCTGCTGGGGAATATGAGGCAGACATAAAATGAAATAATCTGAACAAATCCCCAAAGAAAATATCTCTAGTGTCCAAAAGAAACTACAAAGAAAGGAAAAATGAGGCCACATCGAAAAGCAGAGGCAACAGAAACCAAGATATTCAATACTTAATAATTTAAATGCTAACATTTAGATGTATTTTAGTGGTATCAGATATCCAAGTGGTTCAGCATAGCCTGCATGATACCACTGATCTTCATCAGAAGCATTGCTCAGAATAAGCCATAAACCCCGTTCTTATTTTTGTACCTCAATATATGCAAAGGCATGCAGTAGGAGAAGAAGGCTTAAAATTAGGTCACGGACACACAGATGCTTTTGCTTGAAGGGAAAACCAGCGGAATTGTATTGATCAAACTGTGGTGGTGGTACTCCTCATGTTGCTTGCGCGCTGAGAAATACAGCTGCAGTAACTGAATTAAGGAAAGTACAAAGCTCCTAAGGTTTTATTTCCCTGGTATGTTTATATGACGAGCCAATAAAAGAAATCTCTTTGAAAAAGTGTCTTTTTCTTTCCCACGTGCACTCTTAGTCAAGTTTCTATATCACATGTATGATGGTATAAATGTATATTTTCAGTACAAACAGTCAAGCATTAACCCTCATGTTCTTGACTTTGTTTTAAAATACAAATTCATATTTTTTAACATGTTCCTCTGACTTAATCAAAACCATAGGCAAAGTAGAAATGCATTTTTCAGACAAATTCTTAACATTCTTTCAATGTTCTGTCATTATAGAAAATACAATGAAACAAATCAAAATAAACATGAGACAGTAGTGTACTGGGAGAAAGAACATCTTAACGTGAAAATTCATTGCATTTATTCATGTTTTACACCTGAGGTCACTAAACATGAGTCACATATCAGTATTTATTGGAGGATAAATCAAGCTGAAAGTTTGCTTCTAATTTTGAAGTCATGAATTATCAAACCATTATTTCTGAGTAAGACCCCAGGGCTCCCCAAATGGAACATAAGGGTTATACAGGTTTATTTATGAGTCATTTATTCATTTTTTTTTTTTCTGTTAACTACACAGGGTGGGCTTATTAAAATGGTGGTCTTTTGGTTTTAATTTATTTTGGTCATAAATGTTAATGGAGCAGTGATTTTAATCATTTTAATAATTATAAAATAATATTTTTTACTGGTTTTCATTGACATGTACAGTATCTGTTCAATACATTGTGGTATAAAGGTATAAATTCAATATACATTCATCCCAAAACTGAATTGAATTTAATGTTTAATTATTGCCTTCTTTTAAAGTAAAATGTAAACAAATGACAAACTGCAGTGATATGTTCATTACACTTTCAACCACTTTGGACTGTTTTAAGAACAAATTAGAAAGTCAAATCTCTGAAAACTTAAAAAAATAAAGTAGACATGACAAATTATTTTGAGAAGTTAAATGTATGCAAACATAAATTAAATATTTAAATACATAAATTAAACCTATAGCCCTATATTTCTTTCACTTGCCATAGGCCTAAATTAATATCAAAACCTCCGTCATTTAACGTCCTATAGACGCAAGAAGGTCGGTCTATAAAGTCTCTTAACAGGACAACATCCGAGTTTCAATGGACATATTCACATTCACATTACGTTAAATTTACAGTGTAGATTGTTATTTGTCTTCACATAAGAGCTTTAGCATGCCAAGTATCCTTCGCAGAAGTAATGATTAATTACACTTGTTGAAATATCATAAATCATCCACAAAACCGTGAATGAATATAGCGATGTCTTCGCTAAACCTGCTGCTGCGCAGCAGCACCATCATCTGAACCGAGAGATGATCTGATCAGTCCGGGTTTGAGGCCGTCGCCCATTTCAGCACCTTCGCTTTGGACAGCGATCGACATTATAATAGTTCATTACAGAAACATCTAATCGATCATCAAGCCTGACATCACAATGTCTGGAAACATCGCGGCTTCTAAGAAGCCCTTTACATACACATGCAGCACACGGCTGAATTAAAAATCAGCTCGCGCATCCACTCCCTCCAGAATAGCCAAAGACTTACCGAACATATGAATGTGTCCCTTCGTGATAGGGTTGAAACTTCCACATGACAGCAAAATGACATGCGTTTTAGTGGTCTCCGTCATTCTGGTAGTAGGGATCTATCGTTTTTTAACATACGTCGCGGATTTTAAGGCCTTTTGTTTTGTTGTGAGACCGCAGCAAGAGGCGAGGTTCATTAGGCTGCGGCAGGCGCGAGAGGCAGAGCGTCACTGTGATCCGTTCCTGCGCACTTAAAGGAACATGAGCGTAAGCATGCGAATCAAGGCTCTCGGTTGTGATTCATCTTAAAGATATTTCCTCTTAACGATTCCGATTCTTATAGTACTTCTTATTTCAGTATTAACATTAGAACATAACAAACATTTTCAGATATCGAAAGAACATATGAGAGATCAGAAAATAAATTTATAATATTACTGCAAATAATAATATATAATATTACTGCTGTTATGTCTTCTGTTGTGTTCCTGCCTGCCCTGTATTGCCTTTGGTTTGTTTATTAAAAAAGTTTTAAGTTGAAGCTCCTACGTCTCCTCGTTCCCTTGCTCCACGGCAATCGTGACAGTAACAAATAAATGCATTTTATTAATTATAATTAATTTATTAAGAAATAATGTTATATATGTGCTTTTCCAAGAGAAAATATATTTAAATATGATTTTTGTTATTGCACAGTTTTACATTTACATTAGACAAAAGGTCAAATAAAACATAGCTGTTCGAAAATACTATTAGATTAAATTTGAGAAGTGCCACAGAATCAAACCAAGAGTGTTGTACTGTAATGTGTATTCTTAAAAGGCAGAAAATTCCTAAAATGACCTTTTGAAAAATATTAGCAGAGGCACATAATTGAGACACATACAAGCCTGTATGCCAGAAATGGACACAAACAGTTGTTTCTGAACAGCTGCACTTTTCCTTTTATAATCCTACAGGCTCCCACACAGCTGCTAAAAACAAAACAAAAAAAGATTGTTTATTAATGTCTACACTGTAAGAAAATGTCTGTAAAATTAAAAAAAGTATGTTCATTTTCTACATCTATTTACAGACCCTAAAACACAATGCCTAATTCAAATATGGTAAAACACCTGTGTAAAATCAATATGGAAAATTCCTTTAACACATTGTGCCTTATTTTTACAGACTTTTCTTTTGAGTGTACAGCAGTTTGGTATCCCCTGTGGGCAAACTGCATTTGCACCCCAACACTAAAAATACATTCAATACACACATGTGCAGACAAGAGGCAAGCCAGTGGCCCTCATTAATACTGACTGCCTCTGTCTCAGACTAAAGATCCTACGGCTGTAAGGAGTGAGTCATGGATCAATTTGGATTTGTCTTTCTTTCAAACCAATCATAACTAGTCATCAGCTACTACTGTCCAATATATTATGCAAATGTAATTAAAAGTCCAGCTGCTAAACCAAGCTGCTTAGATTAATCGCTTCTGCTTGTATTATTCTCATCTGTAAGTCACTTTGGATAATAGCATCTGCTACAGCCAATGAATAGGCTAAATGCAACAATTAGTTGAAAGCAAGAATAGAAATTTACACCTGTGTGCAGTTTTTAAATCAATGCCATTTTTTCTTATTGTATTCCATTTGGAGTCTTGTAAAGAATTAGATTTAAAATTTTTCCTCACATATTTGGCATTGCATCAGTGATGTGTTTATCAGCATGACAAACACCGTCCTTGATGACAGGCATTTGAATATGGAAGCATTACAGTCACAGTGTGACTCATCAATTGCAAAACAAGCTCTCTAAAGCTCTCAAATGGGGAAAACAACTCAGTTTAACAAATCATTATGAGATATTATGCAGTTTTTTTTGTTGTTGTTGAAAATGTCTGTAATAAAATTTGTAGGCAATATATGCACATGTGTAGTTTTGGAGTTTGGACTGTTTTGTGCTGTTTAATTTGCCAATGGGTTAGTTTTGTTATGTACATCTGGCAACCCTGCGCAGCATTCTTTTATTTGTTACACTTATTTCGTTTTTAGACCGAGAATACACTTTAAAATATATACATGTGACCCTGGACCACAAAACTAGTCTTAAGTAGCACGGTTATATTTGTAGCAATAGCCAAAAATACATTGTATGGGTCAAAATTCATGTTCAAAATTAAAAAAAGATCATGTTCCATGAAGATATTTTGTAAATTTTCTACCGTAAATATATCAAAACTTAATTTTTGATTAGTAATATGCATTGCTAAGAACTTCATTCGGACAACTTTAAAGGCGATTTTCTCAGTATTTTGATTTTTTGCACCCTCAGATTCCAGATTTTAAATAGTTGTATCTTGGCCAAATATTGTCCTATCCTAACAACCATACATCAATGGAAAGCTTATTTATTCAGCTTTCAGATGATGTATAAATCTCAATTTAAAAAAAATTTACCCTTATTATTGGTTTTGTGGTCCAGGGTCACATATTACAGGTGCATCTCAATAAATTAGAATGTCGTGGAAAAGTTCATTTATTTCAGTAATTCAACTCAAATTGTGAAACTCGTGAATTAAATAAATTCAGTGCACACAGACTGAAGTAGTTTAAGTCTTTGATTCTTTTAATTGTGATGATTTTGGTTCACATTTAACAAAAACCCACCAATTCACTATCTCAACAAATTAGAATACTTCATAAGACCAATAAAAAAAAAACATTTTTAGTGAATTGTTGACCTTCTGGAAAGTGTTCATTTACTGTATATGTACTCAATACTTGGTAGGGGCTCCTTTTGCTTTAATTACTGCCTCAATTCGGCGTGGCATGGAGGTGATCAGTTTGTGGCACTGCTGAGGTGGTATGGAAGCCCAGGTTTCTTTGACAGTGGCCTTCAGCTCATCTGCATTTTTTGGTCTCTTGTTTCTCATTTTCCTCTTGACAATACCCCATAGATTCTCTATGGGGTTCAGTTCTGGTGAGTTTGCAAGCCAGTCAAGCACACCAACACCATGGTCATTTAACCAACTTTTGGTGCTTTTGGCAGTGTGGGCAGGAGCCAAATCCTGCTGGAAAATGAAATCAGCATCTTTAAAAAGCTGGTCAGCAGAAGGAAGCATGAAGTGCTCCAAAATTTCTTGGTAAACGGGTGCAGTGACTTTGGTTTTCAAAAAACACAATGGACCAACACCAGCAGATGACATTGCACCCCAAATCATCACAGACTGTGGAAACTTAACACTGGACTTCAAGCAACTTGGGCTATGAGCTTCTCCACCCTTCCTCCAGACTCTAGGACCTTGGTTTCCAAATGAAATACAAAACTTGCTCTCATCTGAAAAGAGGACTTTGGACCACTGGGCAACAGTCCAGTTCTTCTTCTCCTTAGCCCAGGTAAGACGCCTCTGATGTTGTCTGTGGTTCAGGAGTGGCTTAACAAGAGGAATACGACAACTGTAGCCAAATTCCTTGACACGTCTGTGTGTGGTGGCTCTTGATGCCTTGACCCCAGCCTCAGTCCATTCCTTGTGAAGTTCACCAAAATTCTTGAATCGATTTTGCTCGACAATCCTCATAAGGCTGCGGTTCTCTCGGTTGGTTGTGCATCTTTTTCTTCCACACATTTTCCTTTCACTCAACTTTCTGTTAACATGCTTGGATACAGCACTCTGTGAACAGCCAGCTTCTTTGGCAATGAATGTTTGTGGCTTACCCTCCTTGTGAAGGGTGTCAACGATTGTCTTCTGGACAACTGTCAGATCAGCAGTCTTCCCCATGATTGTGTAGCCTAGTGAACCAAACTGAGAGACCATTTTGAAGGCTCAGGAAACCTTTGCAGGTGTTTTGAGTTGATTAGCTGATTGGCATGTCACCATATTCTAATTTGTTGAGATAGTGAATTGGTGGGTTTTTGTTAAATGTGAGCCAAAATCATCACAATTAAAAGAACCAAAGACTTAAACTACTTCAGTCGGTGTGCATTGAATTTATTTAATTCACGAGTTTCACAATTTGAGTTGAATTACTGAAATAAATGAACTTTTCCAGGACATTCTAATTTATTGAGATGCACCTGTAGATGTTTAAACGCAGCAGGAAACGTGTATTGCTTTCAGTGTAGCACACTAGAATTATACCTACCCCGCTAATAGGCCAAAAAAAATAGTATAAGAAGTCAAACTGTATGGACCCATTAGACTTTAAAGTATTTAGTCTTGCTACGATGCACAGTCTGGATTTGGACAAGCTATATTTATGAAAACTAATTACTTTACTTGAGCGAGGGGGCGGGGTCTGTGACGCAGTTCAGCGCGCTCCTGTGTGTACGTCTGGACCGTTTTCTACCAATGACGATTTGATGGACAATATGGCGCCGGGAGTAGATTTAGCTTGTGAACCTGTCGTTGTCTAAAAGACTGGCGATCCGACAGGATGAACCTCTGCGCCCAATACTTACGGTGAGTAAAATCGGGAGATTCTCAGGCTCGAATTGGCGGCCGAGTCCGTGTTTCTATCACTGAGGCCGAATGTGGTTTATCGGAATGTTGTTCGGCTAGCATTGGCTGTCAGTGCTAGACGTTAGGCTAGTTAGCATGCTAGTTTGTAAACGAGACACGAAACTGAATACAAGCAGAAGTGGCTGATATTTTGCCCCAGATATTGCAAAAAAAGGACTGATAGATGGGCGGTCGGGCAAAACGCTACATTTACTTGATGTAACGATAATTCGTGTCTACATAGCAGCCGTTGTGGGAGGGCATGCTAGGTGCTGTGCTAGCCCGCGTTAGCTACAAACATACCATTGGACGATCAGAAAACAATCCAGTTACACATGCTCGCTACATTAGTCACATAAGGTTTCGGGTGACTAGTCATCTGTAAAACTTTCCTGAAAAAAACGTCAAGGCTTCATATGTGGCGCGTCTACTGTACGCAGATTTCCTTTTCCTTTCATTTCAGGGTGAATAATATATTACAGTGATGAGCCAGTGGTGACCGTGAACTCATATAAAACCTATTTATATAAATGTTATGTTATTTTATGTGGTTGACAAGTGTGTTTGACCTTATTTTAGTCGTGTCGCTGTAACACGCAACGATTTGGACAGATAACGTTGAGATTCAGAACCAAATGAACTCGTATTTCTTAAGACTTTTTTTGAGACCTTATCTGTGTGCATGTCTGGTATGCAAGTCAGTGTTTTTGCATCTGACATGCTTCAGTAACCTTGCGTTGATTCAAAACAGTGTGACATGAGTCGACCGAGTGAGTTTGTAGATTAATTTACTGGCTGGTAATGACAAATCCATAATTTTTTGAACGTGAAAGGTTGTAAGCAGTGTGCTGAATAGATGTGTTTGTTGTTGAGGAGTGTTTTGAAGGAATGATGGTGCTGTGATGAAAGTTCAAACTGAGAGTGAGCTGAGAACATGACTTTAGTTCTCTGGTTTTGAATTTGCTGACATGGGGATAAGAGACAACAGAAAAGCTGTATGTTGTTATGCTTTAATGTAATCGGAAGCATCATCTAGAGCTTGGATAACAGTATTCAACCTGATCCAGGTGTGTGGTTTCATTCTGCTTGTTTTGATGTGACTTTCACACATGCCCACACATATGAACAGAGGCTTTTTGACAACATTAGAGAGGTACTTTTTTTTTAAAGTTTCCTTAAAATAATTATGCATGTGATTTTAAATGTATTATGACTATATGAGGTAATATTTTTCCTTATTAAGAATATCAAGGAATTAATCATAAACAAGTTATACAAGCCTTTTTTGGGGGGCATGCCTAAGAATGCCATTTAACTCTGGTAATATCATCTTTGTTATTTTTAAGATCAGATTAGAGGTGTGTGTTAATGTGAGAGGGAAATGTTGATGATGCAAAGATTTCTTTAACATTCTATGAAGAATTCTGAAAGAAAAGTCACTCAGACATCAGTTCATCCATACCAGGAGATCTGCTGTTTGGTACAAGTGGGACCGCTTTATGAAGTCAACCGTCAAGTTGTAGTCATGTGTTAGAGACTTTCCAGCTAATTAAACTGTCACTTGCCCAACTGGTCAATGACTGCATTGTCACAGAATTTTACATTCACTGATCTTGTACAACGTGTTTTTATGCCTTGCAGAACATTTTGTGTTCTATGATATTTTCTGTGACAGTTTATACATTGTTATTGTGCTGATGATTTGTGTTCAACTGCTTTTCTAAATATTACCAGTGTAATATTATCAGGCTGGCTTTTGGATGGTCTGACAAGTATCTGCTAGAATGGATTAGAATTCTAAACCAATCAGTAATATTTTGCATTGTATTGATAAAATATAATTTTTGCAGGAAAAGTGTATTTAGAAATGTTGTACTTATATTTATTATGTGAATTTATACAGCTAATATTTTAGCTGTATAAATTCCAGCCGTTCTTGTAAATTAAGATCATAATGTTTTTTTGTAAAAAAAAATTTCATGAAAATATAAAACTTCCATTAAATAATACATTTTAAATAATTTTGAAGCATTGAAAATGTTGGCAGAGTAAGTAAATAAATATCTAAACTACTGGCAGACTTTGCGGAAAATGTTTGCAAAGAAAAAAAAAAATACAAATGTAGTTATGTATATGTAATGTAGCCTAATCATATGAACTAACCACTAAAAAAATCCAAAAAGAAGTTATTATTATTGGCAATATTTTTGTTAATTCAACCAATAGCATTGCCTTAAATCTATCATCACTCATTACTTGAACTGTGTGCTTGACCAATAAAAAAATTAGGTACAAAATGTCCTTGAGTTTGAGAATATATAAGAATGAAGCCCCTGAACTGCAATGCTGTCTTGTTCGTTCTAGACATGTTCACCAGACCTTGCCCAATGATTCTCTCTTCAATCATCTCCTCATTAACATATTCATTTCTTGTTTTGAGCAGGCAGGCAGAGGCCCTGAAGGCTGACATGACAGGTATGTGCTAGTTTAGTCTATTTAATTAGGACTTTAAACATTTGTCTTTTAGTCTCTTAGCATGGTATTTTGAAGTGTTTATCTAACATGTCATCTTTAAGATATCAATAATATAACTGCAATGGTTATAAGTTGCACATATTATTAGAATTATTGATGTGATGTATTAGCTTGCTTGGAGTCTACTGCTGTATTTCATATTTATCATCTTATCCCTGTCACTCTGGTAACCATGGCATTGAATGTGGTTACTAAGACGTGCAGATCTTTCTCCAAATGAACAGAAAGGCGCTGTTACACACAGTCAGTCACATTATACAGTGAGGCTGCAGCATTAGCTGTTTAACATGTTCCACTCCTCGTGTCATGCAGATTCAAAGCTTGGTGCCGCGGAGGTCTGGACATCACGGCAGGCTCTTCAGGACTTGTACCAGAAAATGCTGGTTACGGACCTGGAGTACGCCCTGGACAAGAAAGTGGAACAAGATCTGTAAGAATACTAATAATAATTCTTTGTGTAACTGACATGCATCTTATTTTGTTGAAAATATCTGGTTGACACTCATCTCGCTTTTGTTACAGCTGGAACCACGCTTTTAAGAATCAAATAACCACACTACAGAGTCAAGCTAAGAACAGGGCCAACCCCAATCGAAGTGAAGTACAGGCCAATCTCTCCCTGTTTCTTGAGGCAGCTAGTGGATTCTACACACAAGTAAGCTTCGTTATTGTACGGTGCTCATTGTTAAGCAGATTGTGACTGAAAAAACCACAGACAAGCTTTGTCACATGACCAATTGTTATGCCAGTCTGCTGTTCTTTGTTGAGGGCAGAGCTGTAGTGCCTTTTATATATAAAAGAAAAATCTGTTTTTGGATCTCAGCTGTTGCAGGAGCTGTGCACGGTGTTTAATGTGGACTTGCCTTGCCGTGTGAAATCATCTCAGCTTGGCATCATCAGCAATAAACAGAGCAGCACCAGCGCCATAGTGAAGCCCCAACCCAGTTCCTGTTCCTACATCTGCCAGCACTGTCTTGTCCATCTTGGAGATATTGGTGAGCTCACATTGCTTTTTTTGTAGCTAGTTTGTGGAGAACACCAGCAAACCTCTTTGCTGCTTTTATGAATATGAAATATTTAGAAGCATAGAAATTGGGAAGAGTGCTGTGCATGGGAGGATTTAATTGGTTGTGGTTTATTTTACGCCATCCACAGCACGTTATCGGAACCAAACCAGCCAGGCTGAGTCGTACTACAGACATGCAGCTCAACTTGTTCCCTCAAACGGTTGGTATCTGTTTGTTTTCACATTCTCAAGCACACCGCTGATTTGAATATATAAAACGAATGAATTAAAAATTTAATTTTCCCCCTTTGCTTTTAGGTCAACCTTACAATCAACTGGCCATCCTGGCTTCCTCCAAAGGAGACCACCTCACAACAATCTTCTACTACTGCAGGAGCATTGCTGTCAAATTTCCCTTCCCTGCTGCCTCCACCAACCTACAGAAGGCTCTTTCCAAGGCCCTTGAGAGGTCAGAATATTTACATTTATAGGCTCATAATATTTTGCTCACATTATCATATATGAAAACGATTCTTAATTCTCCTGTATCTCTGTAACCCACAGCCGTGATGAGGTCAAAACAAAATGGAGCGTGTCTGATTTTATTAAGGCCTTCATCAAGTTCCACGGCCATGTTTATCTCTGCAAAAGCCTGGATAAGTTGAACACCCTGAGAGAGAAATTAGAGGAACAGTTCCAGGTAAGTCCAAGCTTCATGTCATTTTTCCCCATTAACTTAATGTGGCAGTTATTCGACAGATTTCTGTCTCATTAGTCTTTCTTAGTTTGAATTTGCATGCTCATTATTCTCCTTACTAATTCGCTCCACAGAGGCTGATTCTGCAGAAAGCCTTCAGCTCCCAGCAGCTGGTCCACATCACAGTGATAAACTTGTTTGAACTGCACCACCTCCGAGACTTCAGCAATGAAGCAGATGAGCACAGCTACAGCTCAGACGAGCAGATCAGCTGGATCCAACTCCTCGGCCTCTTTAGTATGTCATTCTTATCATGCTGCTCTTAACACATGTCATACGGTCTTATTAAATCCTGGGTTAAGCACCACTTTATTACCACTTTATATTAATTTTAAAAGATATACACTACCACTCAAAAGTTTAAGGTTGGTAATTTTTTAAAGATGTTTCTCGTGCTCACCAAGGCTGCATTTATTTGATCAAAAATACAATAAAAACAGTATTGTTGTGAATATTATTACAGTTTAAAATAGCTGTTTTCTATTTTTATGTATTTTAAATTGTAATTTTTTCCTCTGTTGTCAAAGCTGAATTTTCAGCAGCTATTACTCCAGTCTTCAGAGTCACATGATCCTTCAGAAATCATTCTAATATGCTGATTTGTTGCTCAAGAAACATTTCTTATTATTATCAATGTTGAAAACAGTTAATATTTTTGTGTAAACTATGATACAGTTTGTTTCAGAATTCTTTGATGAATGTACAGTTCAAAACACCAGCATTTATTTTCAATATAAATCTTAATGTCATAAATATAACTTTACTGTGACTTTAATAAATCTAATGGATCCTTGAATAAAAATAATCATTACTTTCAACAAAAAATTTAATTGACCCCAAACATTTAAACGGTAGTCTAATACCACTTTTAACTGTAGGACTTTTACTGTTATTGTTTTTTTTTTTTTTTTTTTTTTTTTTGCTTGTTGACCTAATAAATATAGAAATATAGTGTGAAATCATTAAACCTGACAACCCAAGATTAATTATTACCCTGAGTAAAGTGTAAACGGTGTAAAACATGGAGCAAACTAACCCAGAATTACATTTACTTGAGTTTCGAATGCCTAGGGTTCACCATTTTCAGGAAAGACAGTTTCTAACCACAGCCTCAAAACTGATTTGAGGCTATTGAAGAAACTCTAAATTATAATCTATTTTTAAAAAATGTGGCTATAGATCCTCTAAATAAAACATGTTGCTCTAGTTTGTGCAATGTAATGTAACTGTCTTTCCCTAGTGTCTTTCCTGGGTGTGATGCTAAGCCGAGCTTTACTCAATAAGAACCGAGAGGAGATCATGGGGGAGTGCCCTCTTCCTGCCATCAAAGTGTCTCTGGACTGGCTGAGGCTTCGACCGAGTGTGTTTAATGAAAGTGCCATGGACAAGCGACAGTAGTAAGAAAGGCTTCCTTTTATTCCCTCCACCATAGTACTGAACACTATCTGAACATGTAGGTTTCATTTCAGTTTCGAAACTGAAGCTATTTGATTTAGCAATTTAATGTGTTTATATTTGATAGGGAACTTGTGGTAGTTTCTTAAAAGCCTGAGTCTCTTTAATCCACAATTTGCATAATCCCAGCAACAATACCCACAATCCATTGCACAACACGTCTGTTTTTGACTTTTAAAACGGTTCTGCCTGAGCCAAGATTTTGAGGTATTTGTTAAAATGACACATCTTTGGCATCTCACAGCATCTGGCCATGGCTGGTGTCCATTCTGAACAGCTTTCAGCCTAAGGAGGAGGATGTGTCACATGCGTCAAGTAGTGAGCACTGCATCACACGCTTGTATTTGCCCATGAAATATCTTTGCTTATGAATGTTTCTTTTCTTTTTGCTAATGTTCATGATTGTTTGTTTCACAGTGATTCCACTGCCCGAGGAGTTTGAACTGCAAGGCTTTCTGGCCCTTCGGCCTGCTATGCGGTAATTCTTCATGATTAATTGATTGTTCTTGTTTTAACTCTTTATTTCACACACATGACTATTTTAGCTGTGTCTGTTCTCTTAAGGCTGTTATTCAATGATTTCAGAATGCTAGACTTCTCTAAAGGGCATCAGGGTATCGTGGTTGGCAAAGAGAGCTTGTTAATTCATGCCCGACACCAGAGACTCATCAGCCTGGGCAAGTGGGTGGCTGACAACCAACCACAGTGAGTCATTGTTTCATTTTCATTTCATTCTTTCTTGGACTTTCTTGGACTTTCCTGAAGTCTGTCACCTTAAAGTGTCATGAAACCCCCCCTGTATCAGCACTGGTCTTTCACACCTTAGATCTGAAAAAGACTCCAGAAATGGGCGCGTAAAACTGTGGTAAAGTGGGAGTGTAGAGGGTGGGAAGAGGGGAGAAAACAGCCAATAAAACACAGACCTACAGCACACTTGTTATACAGAAAAACGAATATTGAAATATCTTTAAAACAGAAAGAATAAAGGCATAGTTACTTTTTGTTTTCCTTTCTTTACCTTTCGGTCTATATCATTGTTTGCTGTGCATCGCAATAATCCGTCGTGTCATCGCGTTCATGATCAGATGTACCGGTGTATCAGCGCCCTTATTTGCACATATTTCATTTGAAGAAGACATGATATGTGTGCGAACACTGTACTGGTTCATGTTTGGAGCACGAGAGAATATGAAATATGCTCACAAAAACCTGAAACACGCTTGCTCCGGTCCGGATATGAACTATGTTCCACGCAGATAATGTTGTTAAACTCATCGCGGTGTTCTGCGCAGAAACCGCTCTCTCATGTGCGCTCCACATGTTGTTACATATTAAATATTATTATAGTCGTGTTTACCGAGATGAACTGACAGCGCGGAAGCTCTTTCATGAGATTTGAATTCTCCGCTGAAGTACCGCCTCATGCATAATACAGCGCAGTGATTGGCTCATTCTCATTAATAATACTGCCATGGCGGCAGGGGCGGTTCTAGACCACAGTAACTGGGGGGGGGCCAGACAGGGGCCACTTGTGCTTTTAGGGGGCACAATTTTTTTTGTCATGCTTGTCGTGTGACACACAGCAGCCACAATACCACTGTATAACTGATACAGGCTTATGTCCCTACTGAAAAAAATAAAAATTAAATTAAAAAAAAGAATTTTAATGGTTTACACTACAAATACTATTACAAACCTTCAACATTTAACCATTAAAAAATGTTTTTCTGTAGTGTGTTTTAGGACATATTCCATTAGGATTTATTGGTTTTAACAAGCCACCAATAGAAGGCAACCAATTACCAGTAGAGACCAACAGGGTCCATTACAGTTTCCAGTAAAACCAATACAAGTCCCATTATAACCAGTAAAACCATTACTAATTTTGTAGTGGTGTCTATTGTTTTTTTCAGCAGGGGTTTTATTTATTTAGTTTTATTTTTTTTTTGATATATCCCTAAAATATATCATGAAATATCTTGATTCTCAAATATGTGTAAGTAAATGCATTTTGCACCTTTATAGATTGTTATTTGGTCTATAATGGGCGATGGGCAAAGTAGCCTACTGTAATCTATTAACTACACATAAAAGCCCGTCTTTTTACTTAAGTATCAGATATGGGTGTCATGCCATAAAATACTTTTAATATGACTGACTTTGTATTTAATGTGAATTTAATAAAAACATTGTAAGTTACTAATTATAACATTTTCAGTGTATAAGAAGAAGAGAGCAAAGAACGTTTAGAATATCAAAGAACATTTCACTTCAGTCCAGCGAGTTCAAGCACTCTCAAAAACTGCCATAATGATCTCTAAAGCTGTTTACACTGTGAAATTAATATCTTACTTACATTCGTACTTCTTTGCTTTGTTGTTTCTGATGAGAGAATTAGAATTCAGTCAGCCAGCGCGCGCGTTGACGAAACAGCGTGTTTCAGCGATGACTCATCTGAACGCCTCTGATTGGTCCTTGCATTCATAAGCTCAACAGAATCCTATGTGATTGGTTATAATGCGCAGTGCTTTAAAAACGTGCGTACTTCTGGCTCTGTGCCAGCCAGCGAACACAGATTTGAATTTAGCAGCTGGTGATTTTTTTTTTTTCTTTTTATATACATATAGTTTACAGAACAAACTGCGCATTTCACCCAAAATTGTTTGCTGTAATTAGGGCTGGGCGATAATTCGATAACGATAATTATCACGATATAATTTTCCTCGTTAAAACGATATGAAGAGTTCGATAAATGTTCGATATAATGTTTATGCGCCAAAAGCGGAAGGAAACAGCGCGACTCATTTGAATTGGACAGTTTATCCGCTCGGAACAAAGTTCAAACTGCGCGCGCGCGAGGTCACTAGAGCAGACGCGTTTACTCGGTCACGCGAGCACTAAACAGCGCTGTGAGATCCAGTGTGAAGCGCTTGCATTCAGCGATGAACACAAATGACTCCGTGATTTAAACTAGTTTAAAGCCAAACAGCAGAAACACTGTGTGCAACGAGACAGTCAGAAGGCTTTTCAATCTACACATCGCCATCATTTACCATGGATTTACTGTAGTAACACTCACTGCACCATGGTATTGAGGCAGAAATGTGGGATATTCATATTGAATTTTATTACAGGAGTAATGGTATATAATTATAGTGTATGTATTTGTGATTAAGCTATAGCATGTGTGCATTTATACTGAATGTTTTTAGACTACTGTTTTTCATACAAATAGGCTACCTAAAAACCATATAGTTATATTTTTACCATGGTATTGAGGTGCTATATGTGTGGTTTTAACTGTTTATCATGATTTAATATATATATAAAAACCTTGGTCAGAATAAATTTAACCATATAAAACTGAGGTTGCAACAATTTTTACAGATGTTACTGATTTTAAAAATTAACAAAAATTTACCTCTGCATCCTAACTCAAGCTACTATCAAATGTGCATTTCTAAGAGACAAAAAAGTGATATTATTATTTTTATCAGGCAACCCAAACCTGTTTCTTGATTCGAAACAATATCACTCATTAGAACATGCAGAAACTAAGAAATTAATTTTTCTATTTAGATATTTATTTTGTTAAGGTCTGTTAAGGTCTTTGTTAATGGTCTGGTTTCTACAACTTTCAATTTGGGGAAAAATTCTGGTTTTAAACTTGAAAGAAATAAAGATTTGACATTTATCGTGATAATTATCGATATCGACTGAAATGAAAAAAATTATCGTGATAATTTTTTTGGCCATATCGTCCATTCCTAGCTGTAATATGATTCCAAATTTAGGGGGGCCTATGTCACTGACGCATATGTCACTTTTTGTGACGTAGGTTCAACTTTGCTTTTTGAACCGGAAGAACGAAATTGCTCCAAAAAAGTGAAAAAATAACCACTTTTCCCTTAATAATAGACATAATGAGTGCTATTGTTGTTTTCACTTATGTGCAACCTTTTCATATATGTTAACATCTCAAAAAATGTGTTTTAGGGTTTCATGACACTAGTTATTTCTCCCGGCTTTAAAATGTGCTTTAAAATGTAAACCATTTATAGTTTTTCTACTTAATAGTTAATTTCTTTTTCCTTTTGTTTTCTTTTCTTCGCTCCCTTCTTTACTTTTTCCTTTTCTTATCTTTTTTTTTTTTTTTTTTGCTTTAACTTGCTGCTTTTTTAGTTTTGTTTTCTTCTTTTCTTAACTTATGACTTCTATTTTAATTTTTCTCTCAGGTTTTTGTGTGCAAAAATTTAATTTTTACTTTTGCCACCAACAGGTTGATCCAGTGTCGCATGAGTGACGGCCTTCTGCTCTTCATCACTGATATCCCTGAGATGGTGGTGGAAGAGCCACAAGAAAAAGACACACCTGTCCTCCAGGAGTCATCTAATGGTGAGCAGACCCCGAACGACAGCACCCAGGGCCTGAAATCAGTCCTCTCGGCTGGAAAGAACCAGAACAGTGGGCTGGATGGCAGCGAGAGACCTGTGGTCACCTTCAAAGAAAACATCAAACCTCGAGAGCAGATTAGAGAACCGAACCGGAACCAGCACCAGAGGGATGCAGGGAAGGACAGAGCTGGATTTAATAAAGGAAATGGAATACAAGGGAAGAACGAACAGAAGAAAGAGGGCAAGAGAAAGAGCGAGGTGAAGAAAATCAGTCATGATAAAACAGCGGATGCTGGGAAACAGGTGAGACTTGCACAGGAAATGGTCTCGTTTTGCTGTAGTTCTTTTTCAAATGTGTAAACTCCTCCTGATCTCCTCTTTGATTTTCTGCAAGGTGAAGACTCAGACTGAGATGAGGAAGACTCCAGTGCCTGAGGCGAGGAAGACTCCTGTCACACAGACTCAAACCACATGCTCTTCACAGTTTATCCCCATCCACCACCCAGGAGCTTTCCCCCCTCTGCCCAGCAGACCAGGTACCCTCAGACACTTTCCTACATGCCACACCTGAACGTTATTAAAGGAGACCTATTATGCCCCTTTTTTACAGTATGTAATATATCATTTTTAAATTGCCTATTTTGAGTGTAATCAGAAACACAATGTTTTCATCCATGTATCTTTAAATGCAAATGAGATGCTGCTTCCCGCCCCCTTTCCCAGAATAGGGCTGTGCCTTTACAGCTCGTACCTCAGATATTCTGCCAAAAAACATCTGTTTGGTTTTGATTATCATGTCTATCGCCCTAAAATCATGCGTTTTAAACCATATTAGTTTAATATTGTGATAAACGGTTTTCTGAGCACACAAATCCGAAGCACGTGCACAGAAAGTGGCTGTCACATAGCACGTGAGTTTTAAATTAAGTTATCTTTCATGTCTTATTGCGCTTAAACTGTCAAATATACACAAGTTTATGTTAAAACCATGTGAGTTACAAAAATACTCGGTTATGTCTGTGAAGGTAAACAGCTGAGAAAGAAATCCCATGTTCATGTTAGATCTGTGTGACATAGTGCTGGGCGGTATGAGCAAAAATTTATATCACGGTATTTTTCAAAATTATACCGGTTTCACGGTATATGACGGTATTTATTTTTTCATGCATGACCGGGTGTTAACCACATTTTCTACTGATTGAGAGAGGAAAAACTGCAGTAGATTGACTCAGAATGCCCTATTTTACTGTCATGATGAGCGAATATTGTAGAAAAATTCCACACTAAATAGTGATTAAACACGACCCATTAATACATGTTAACCAGGAGTCACTCTCATTTATAATCGCGACATCGTCTGATAAAATCAACATGCATCTAACGTTACATTAAAAAGCGGCTATGCGGTGGTTTTGGTTATATTACTTTTTTTGTCTCATGCAGCGCACTGCCTGCGTCTGAGTAACAAACTAAAAAAAAAAAACAACAAACAAAAAAGTGCATAATATTAACAGATGACCTATGCTCATATTTATAATTCCAAACAGTCAGTTAGTGGCAGGTGCTTGGAAACGCTGTTTTGTACTCATTTACTGAGGAGTCTGCTGCGGTCCGGCCAGCTGAATGCGGTGCTTCTCTGCCACTCACTGCACAGAACAGATGCCGAGAGAGGCGACACTGCGCCGGGAGAGTCAGATCTCGGTCTCTCGGGGCAGCACTTGTGACATCTTCCAACTGAACCATAGCTAAGGTTTATCCAAAAAAGTCGCTAGGTTTGTCAGTTTGTATATTCTATGGAAAAAAAAGCCGCTAAAAGGGTCTGAAAGTTGCTAAATATAGTGCTAAAGTCGCGCTCGTGTGTGAGACGCGGGAGCTGATGGCAGCGGGCGGTGGATATTGTGGATGAGTTCTTCTGTGTCATCACGTTCTACTAGTTCTACAGCTTCAGAACTTTCACGCTTAATAACACATACAGCTGTGTCCTCGCCACAATGCAATAGTGAAAAGAGACCCCTCTCAAACAGTGTCGCGTTCCGAACGTTATTTAAATGACACCGGTATTGCGGTATTTGAAAAATTCATATCATAAGAAAAATAAACACCGGTATTCGGTATGAACCGGTATACTGCCCAGCACTAGTGTGACAGCAGTGTAATATACAGTAAATAAATCAATAAATCCTCTGCGAAGTTGTCTCCTCTGAGGCTGGGACTCTAAATAGTGTTTTGTGCTCGTCAGTGCAGACAAAGACAGAAAAGTTAGCAGAAACAAAGACAGAAAACACAATGGCGGTACCAAGGGTGGTAATTTGCAGATTAAAGGGAGGTAATATTATAATAAGATCCCCTTTCTACGTCACAGGGGGAGAGAAATCTGAGCAGCTCGTTTTTTCACAAGCTTGCAGAGAAAGGCTCACCAAAAATACTTTACTGGGTTGTTCTATTTCACATTTTCTGGGTTGGTAGATGCACCGGGGACCCGATTATAGCACTTAAACACAGAAAAAGTCAGATTTTCATGATATGTCACCTTTAACACATGGTCTGTTCCGTCCGTGCTCACTTGCTTTTTTTTGTGCTTTTCCTCCTTCAGGTTTCCCTCCGCCTGCATATGTGATCCCTCCACCCGTGGCATTCTCCATGAGCCCAGGTTTTACCTTCCCCACAGGTGTATCCGTACCTGCACCCTTCCTTCAGACTGCTTCCCACCCTCAATCTGCCAATCCAGTGCAGACAGGGAAACCCTCACACATTCCCTACAGCCAGCAGAGGCCCTCGGGTCCTGGAGCCCTAAACCAAGGCCCTCCCCAGCCTCAGCAGACACAGCCTCCCCCTCCACAGCCGCCCCAACAGGCCTTGCAGCAGTCTGTACAGCTTCAAGTACAGCAACAACAGCAGCAGTCACCCACAAAGCAGAGCTCTCAGCTTGGAAAAAGTCCGCCACATCATCACAGCATGCAACAGGTAATGTGATGATTTTATTTTAAGCAAGGAGTATTATGCCTATTTCATTGGCTCTTGTGGTGCTGAGGTTCAATATCTGCTCTCCTGTTTCCTTGACAAGTCAGATTACCATGGAGACTACTTTAGAAACTTGGATGTTGCTGACCTTGTTGGGTAATCTCTCTATTTTCTCCATTTTTATTTTGTCCTTGCAGTCTTACATGCAGGTGCCTGAACAGCCTGGTCAAATGTGGAACCAGCACCAAACTCAGCCCACCATGCAGAAAATGCCCATGCAGATGCCAGTCAAACAGCCTTTCTTCATGCCCACCCAGGACCCAATGAAACTCTTTGAACACCCCATGAGCATGCAGCCCCCTCAGCCCAGCATGGACAAGAAGATGAAGTTTCCAGAGGTCAAAATGCAAGATTTCTATTGGGAGCCTTCTTACCACATGGGAGGAGAGGGCAGGAGCGGAATGGGGGACAGAATGGGCAAACGTCAGCCTGGAGTCTTCTGCCCTGACCAGGAGCACATGCCCAGAGGCCCTCCATATGAAGTTAGCATTCTTTGTCTTCTCTGTTTAGACAGTAGTAGTATGTCAAAAACTTTCAGATCAGATCAAAACTTTCAGAGTGTCAGGCTTAATACAATATAGTAATAGAATACTAGTCTATACTGTGCATAGAAAATGTGAAATAACAATAGAAATATTAATATTTTATAAATATTTCAGCTAATATCCATTCATTCATTCCTTTTTATTTTGCATAAGCTACCATTCGAAAGTATAAGTTTGGTAAGATTTTTTATTTTATGTTTTTGAACGAAGTTCCTCATGGTCTCCAAGGCTGCAATTGTTTGATCAATACAGTAAAAACACTAATATTGTGAAAACGGAACCACTGACAGATCATTTCTTCTGTGTTGTGACGCACATCCGAGTGTAACAGATCATCGGAAAAGAAAAAAAATGTAGGCTGGCAACTTGGTTCTATGGACCGACTGTGGATTGGATTTTGAGATGTGGCCGTTGCACTCAAGAATTGAGGCAGATGAAAATGATCACGCAGGGGCAGGGTTTAAGCAGACTAAATGAGTGATGCATTTAAACTAAAGTAAATTTTTCCTATTTTAATATATTTTAAAATGTAATTTATTTCTGTGTTGGCAAAGATTAATTTTCAGCTGCCATTACTCCAGTCTTCAGTGTCACATATTCCTTCAGAAACCATTTTAATATGCTGATTTGTTGCTGAAGAAATATTTCTTAGCAATGTTGAAAACAGTTGTGCTGCTTAATATTTTTGTGTAAGCCATAATTGCATAATGCAATTAAATGCAATACTGTTTTTCAGACTGCCAAGTGTCTGAAACAAATTTGGATTTAAAATATTTTTATTTCCAAATTAATTACTTTCATCATTCATGAATTTAAAACATACAACATGAGGTCAAGCATGCAATATAGTTCATAAATGTTTTAAATGCTTATTGTTTCATAATTTGTTCACATTATTTATTAATAGTGTACTGCTTGGTGCAGTGATGCCCAAGCAGTAAGCAAGCATTCCTTTCTGAACAGTCCTTATTCTCAGTCAATTGCTTCCACTTGCTTTTGGTTTCTACAAGCTTAGCGTCTGTACAATATAGAGGTGCACCGATCCGATATTCAGTATTGCTCCGATATTGGCATTTTCTGCCGGATCGGGGTATCGGTCAGACGAGGCCGATCCAAATCCGATATTCTGCATATACTATTCTGTTTTTGTTAAGCCCCATGAAAGCCACAAAAAAAACATTATAAAGCACAATAAAGTCGCATCCGGTGTAGACACGGTGTAAGTCAAGTTCACAGAACTCTTCTCTCCGCTGCGGCTATCTGTCATTCTCCATTCAGCGTTCAAACTGCGTGTCGCATTCGGTTACTACAGTCAAAACGATGAAACTCTCTCCAAGATTATTAAATGTTCCTAATATACTTGATCTGTAAATAAAGATAAATGATTTTGCATAAAAGTACTTTATCTTGCTGGAGTTTGGTGTTTCTAAATCGTGTTAATTTCTACCCGGGTGTCTGTTAGATCACAACACTGTTGTAGAGAGCACTGAATTGTTCTTCACGAGCACAGTAACTGAAATTTAAAACTGTTAAAAGAAAAGGCTCAATAAAATAACGCACAGATTTAATACACTGCGCATTATTATCTGTTCACTTTGTGCTTTGAACTACTTCTTATGGAGCGCCTATGCCTGCGCGCTGTGATTCCGTGTTGCTTCAAGCGCATCATTCTGGGCACGGGATGCGCATACGCGCTTTGTGCTGCTCTGTATTGAAGCTTTTCGTATTATAATACTTTTGCGCAATGAAAAATTATTAATAGCCTGTCTTGTTCTTTCTATCTATCATATGTTGCTGCCTCATTACTGTGTTATACATTTAAAAAGATTTTAGATTTTATAAAATTAGATTTTATAAAACTCATAATTTTTCTAGAGTAACTTTTCCTACCGAATTGTTGACTAACTTAGTTTATGATAGCATTTTTGTCATAGATTATGATTATATATTTTTTCGTTTATTTTTCTTTATAATGAAGTTGTCTATGTTTAGTAGATTGTGTGTAACACACAAAATAGTGATGATCAGGTCAACACACATTGAGGTATAGAAATTCTACACTGAAAAAAAAAAAACTGCACTGGTATCAGATCGATATCGGTATTGGCAGATACTCAGGGTTTTTGGTATCGGATCGGTATCGGTTCTGAAAAAGTGGTATCGAGCCAGCCCTAGTACAATATCTGTTATGACTCTATGATTATCATGGGTTTCCGGCATTAGTTGGGGATCATTTATAGCCACGTTTGGTTTTATTGAAACTTCATCTCAGTGTTTGTTGAGATGTGCATGCTTTCTAATTTTTCATCTCTTCTTTCACGTTTCCACCTCTTAACTGTCGTGAAGTATTCTGTGATGTGTTGTTTTAAACACTAATTTACATTTAAGTAAGTCAAACAGCTTTTTCATAGGCCGTGAACAGAAGTCAGGTTGAGAATCACACTGAGCTTAACAGGCTGCTGTTTTTCTCTCAGATAGCTGACAGCCCGCTTCCTATTTTCTTACATCCGGTTTCTCTCATCCCTTTTTCCTCCCTCCCTCTCTCTCTCTCCTTCCTTCCCCTTTGTGCCTCGTCTCTCACTAGGACAACAAGAGCTCCCCTCTTCTGCCCCCAGACCTGTTAAAGACTCTGGCAGACTTTGAGGAGGAGGAGGAATTGCTCTTTACTAAACCTCATGATTTCTACCAGGCCTTGGCTGGCCCTCTTAATTCTGCTCCTGGAAGGAACATATTTGTATGTAGTTCTCCTCCTATCATGTCGTCAGGCGGGAGTGGATGTTGAGTTTTCATATAGGCTTCTGTGGATTAAACAAAACAAAATCTGGTTCCAATACCAGTTAAAAATACCAGTTAATACCAGTTAAAAATTTGGACATTAACGTACCTGCTCAATTATTACAGTTTTTCACATATTAGAATAATCATATAAAAAAAAAAAAAAAATTTTAAACTAAGGAATAAAACATGTATGGGACACATGTAACTTCGAGGTGCATCCTGGGATACTTTTTAAACCATATTGAAAGACGTTGTTCATACTCAAATGATTAATATCTTGGTTTGGAAAAATTTAATATATTAAAAAACAGATTCATATTCTAATGTGTCCAAAATTGTATGTGTAGTGTGAAATATGTACAGTATCTTATTTGTTATAAACAATGTTTGGCTTTCTGGAAATATAGTTTTTCCTAGTACTATGGTCTGCTAGAATTTATGGTTCTGTTGGAAATTGCATGTCTAGTTCTAAAAAGATGAGTTCTCATCTTTTGTGCTTCTCTCCCTCTGTAGTTACCAAATCAGTCACGAGTAGACAGTGGAGCTGATGTGATTGGTCAGTCCTCTCTTCTCCCCCGATTTTCCATTCAGGTAAAGCTGCTTTGCTCTTTCTCAAACACTTTAGTCCTCACTTGCAGTATGGACCAAATTTCACCAGGTGGCAGTGTTTTCATTCAAAACATAACCAGATTTTGTGTTTAGTGGGCTGGATGTTGCTATATTTTTGCTTTCCAGTTATGCTTTAACTAGTAATAAAATTTTTGTCAGAACTGACTGGTAAACACATTATGAATAAAAATAACCAAGTTCGAATCTGGCTTGCAACAGTTCCCCTTTTTCTACCCTCTTATATCTATCAATACTAATGGCAAAAAGGACAACAAAATATAGAAGTACTAAAAAAGCCAAAATATTAATAAATTGTTTTTGGTTACAGGAGAGCTCCTACCAGAACAACAGCATTTTCAGCGAGGCCTATGGTAAAAATATGGCTCCTGCGTCTAAGCCTGATGCACCCATGATGCACCAGGAGCCTTCACTCTACTCCCTATTTGAAGGAACTCCATGGTCCCCCTCCCTTCCTGCTAGCTCAGGTACCATATTGTGATTTTGATTTACTTATAGATATCATATACTTATAGATGTTTGCAGCCATTATTTTAGATTGTACATGTGAACTAGCCGCATCAGTTTGTGAATGATCTGTTCCTATCTTTTGTTGTTATAGATCATTCTACACCAGCCAGTCAGTCACCTCACTCTTCCAACCCAAGCAGCCTGCCTTCATCCCCACCCACCCACAGCCACAGCTCCCTACCCTTCTCCAACTTCGGCCCTATCGGGACACCTGACAGCAGAGACCGCCGTGGAACCGATCGCTGGAAGGCTGATAAGACTGGTAATGCTGGTTTGTGTCTCTTCTAGTAGTCGACTTTATTATTAACATTGCCCGATCTGTTTTTCTTAAGTGTCAGACTGCACTGTTGGTTTATTTATTTTATTTATATTCACATTTCTTTATCAAATTTCTTTATTTTTAAAAATGCCATAACAGGATTACAGATTCAAGAAGTCGCTAAAGTTCAAGTCTGTTCATTTTACAGATATTTTTCATCAACCTCAATTTCTTTTTCACATTGATTTGTTTGCAGTTTTAATGTTTTAATAAATGTTATGCAGAATTAATATACATTTAATTGCAGTAATTGTTATGCTTGTATTATTTACAATCCTAAAATGAATCTGAAGTAGTAATCAATAAACTGTTAATCATATTTGTTAATGTAAATGGTTGGTATGACTGTTTTCAGGTGTGAGTGGCTTTGGGTTGGACTACCTGCCGTCTGCCTCGTCCTCCTCTGTGCCAGATACCAACAGCTGGCACCAGGGGGCGCCAACCAGCAGCTGGGCAGCCCAGGACATGCCAATGGAGGACTCTTCCACCGTCCTCCTTGACAGTTTCAAGGTAGCACGGGATGATCTATATAACATATTTTGTTGTACTATGTTCTACACATTCACAGATCCAGCAATAGAGTTGTCGTTCTAACCGCAGATGTGCAACATCACGTATTTTGCTTTTTTCTTCAGTCTTAATTTCCCTCTACATTCATTTTCTTTCTATAGTCAATCTGGTCGAGCTCTATGATGCAGCCCGGTCCGTCTGCTCTGGAGCAGCTCCTGATGCAGCAGAAACAGAAGCAGCAGCGCGGCCACGGCAACATGAACCCGCCACACTGAGAGCCCACGGGAAGACGCGTGTGAAACATGATTCAACAGAAGAGGTGAAACACCACAAGCTCCAATCGGAAATTTCCGGCATTACCTGCGCGTGGAGGCTGGAGACGGCGAACGATGTGAAGCGACAGGCTCAAAACGAACCGCTCGCCTGACCGACGAGGGACGTGCAGCCCTCTCCTCTCCTCTATCTCTCTCACTCACTCTGTCTGTCTCTCTCCCTGTGAGGGCGTGCAAGCACCTGACCTGTCACGCTGCTCAGCACGTAGCCGCTGCAGAACACTGACTTTGAGGGGGACAAACTCTCTCTGATTGCCACCTCGCTTCCTCTGGGGGTCAAAGGTCATTCTCCTGTCTCATCTGGACTTAAGACTCTGGACTAGACACCCTGACGCCACCTGCTTAAATGGCTCTGTGTGACCGGCACGCCGCACTTTAAGGAGTTAAGGGAGCGTGCGTGTCAGAAAGGGATGTTTATTGACGGCAGACGTGGTGTTACGAGGGACAAAAAAAAAAGAAAGAAGGACTGGTTTTGTGTTTTATTCCAAGTCTGGATTCATTTTCTCAGAGGGATTCGTGTCGCTGTGTTCAGCATAAAAAAAATAAAATAAAAATACCAAACGAATGAAGGACGATGCGAACGGCGCTTCTAGAGAGCGTGCTCGAATATTAGGACTTAGATTGACACAGGCATGGATCATGGTATTGTCATGTACAGTCTGTTGATTTATAAGAAGTGTTCGCAGAATGGGACAGGGAACGTCTCTAAAGTTCGAACCATTATGAAGCTCATAGCAACATTATAGCTCAATCAGTATCAAGCGGAGTTGGGGGTTAGACTATAGATGTAGGATGTAGTATCATTAGCTGCAATAGAGACTGCAATTATTAACAATACTGTATTTTGTGACTTGTTCTGTAGCAGTTTTAGCTCTCTGAAATATTATTCAGTAAATATGTTCAATAGTTTACTGCTAACGGGGGAGTTCATTCGATATAAATGTTCCTCCCCTTCCTCCCTCTTCTCATTTCTTTATTCTCTATCTTAAACAAATAACAGCTTCTTTTGTTCATGTTCTGCCTTTTTATTAATAGTTTTAAGCTTTATCAGCTCTCTTTGTGCCTGGTCTGTGTTTTCTCTCTCTTCCTTTTGTTGTTCTTTCTCTATTTTTGTTTTAAGGAATCGTTAGCATCGCGATCACGGTTGGCACTGTAGGAATGAGGCGAACGGGTCTAGCTGTGACGCTGTTAGCTCGGCGGAAAGGGATGCGAACCGGGGAAGCCCGTTTTCCCACAGCAACCTCACAGCTACTGAATTGTTCTCCTTTCAGGTACCATCTCCACAGCCACCGTACTCGGTTGAAAAACCACAGAAAAACGTACCTCCGAAAGGACGCTTCAGTTCCCGTTACGCTTAGCACTAAAAAGTCGTCTCTAAGGAAGAGCGCCAAGCCCGATTACTGCTTCGTTCTGAAATCTTGTAACGTATATCATCGGTTGCCTCGGGTTAGCATCATGTGGCCACGTTTCTCAAGCTAGAAAAGGGTCACGTCATCATAGATGCCCTGTTTGTAGGCTGTTTGTTTTTTCTTCTAAATCAAAAGCGAATAACTTAACGGTTCTCTTTTCAGTAGAGGATATAGCACTGAGTAGGTCTTCGAGACCTTGCGTGGGTGCCACTGTTTGGTAGAGATGTTCTGGGGCCAGGAGTTTGTGTTGGATAGGCCGAAATATCTATAAAGCGTTCACGGTGGTTATTTCTTCCTGGTTAAGTAAGATGTTTTTGTTCGGCGAAGGTTATATGAAAGACGTACTCTCTTGTATGATGAGAATAAAGCGTGTTTTTATTTTTGAGTAGAGAACATTTTATTAAAGACAAACTTTAAATGATGTGTCTATTTGCCGTGTGATTGTGCTTCTCTTGTTGCATTTAAAATTGTATTAAAAAATAGAGGAATAAATAATTAAATGGAACCTTAAAAGTTGAGTTATGTGAAAATATCATTTGCAGAAGACAAAAAAAAATAAAAATCTACGAGCAAAGTTTCAGTGGGAGCTGTGCGCCCCATTTTGTTCATCTTTTGTTTTTCTTTTAGAATGGTTCAGCAAGGAGTTTCAGAAGCCTGGGCTCTGATTGGTTGCTGTGGACGCCTAACATTCTTTTATTTTGGATGGACTTGTGGTGCACAGTCTTGTGTGAATGTGCTTTTTTTGATACCCTGCATTGTAAATGTGGATTTTTCCCTGTTGTCCAGTATCCATCTTTTAACTGTGGCTTCTGTAGTGATGTACATTACAATGCTGATCACAGGACAACAGCCTTGCGCCTCTGGGCCGTAATATAACATTCCAATAGTAAAGCTAAAAGAAAATATAACAGTCAGCTTTTTACATTCAATTTACCACTAAGAACATTTGTCCCAACCCTAAATTCTGTCTGCCACTGATTCTGCATGAAATCCATCTTTCAGAATGCCTTGTATTTTGGATGAGGGAGATATCCAGTCAAGTTTATTTTTTTTTTTTGTTTTGTTTTTTAGAGGATTTTGTCAGGGAATAGTTGGGGGTGTGGATATCTCCTTCTATAATGGGCTTGATTTATTGTGTTCTTGTCTCTTTGTGGACACTTGTAAACGCTGGAATCAGCTATGCCTTTAATAAAATAAACCATGTCCTCATATGCAGACTTGAGTCTTTTCTGTACCTTACACTTTCTCATTCTACATTTCAGTTCCTCACGATGTGAATCTCAGACATGTGCATGTCGGGGACACTGATGACTTATCTGCGGTTACAAGGTCATGAATTTAAACAGCTGGTATTATGCCTTGAGACAATATCTTTCGCTGTAGCTGTTAAAAAATGTTCAGTACCATTATGATACATGTATTGATCATTGCTTAATTTCTGACAGCTTAGAAAATCTCTGGTCAGTGCACATTGGTTTTTATGGTGCATTCTGGAAATTTCTACAGAGTTCAGTAGCATTTTGACAATGCAACAGCCATAGAAATGCTTGACTGTATACATTAATACTTACAGATAGCTTATTGGGACTTGATAACCTGGTGTATTTAGACAGTTTGATTTTTATAGCTTATGATTTTTAATTGTTCTATATATCTCCATAGGAGAAACATTTTTTGATTTTATGATTTTAATTTATTTTTTTACCTTTGAAATATCAGTTTCTAAATCAAGAAAATCTGCGAAAAGGGCGGATTGATTTATGACAACAACAAATGCACCTGTAATTATGACAGTGATATACAGTGCCTTGCAAAAGTATTCAAACTCCTTCATTTTTTTCACTTTGTTGTAGCCTTATGTTAAACTGCTTTAAATTACTTTTTTCCACATCAATCTATATTGTATACACCATAATGACAAAGTAAACAGGTTTTTAACATCTTTGCAAATTTATTAAAGATAAAAAAACTTAAATGATTCCATTGCATAAGTATTCAAACCCTTATCTGGGACAGGTGAAATGTAGCTCAGGAGCATCCATTTTGCTTGTAAATGTTACCACACTTTGAGTGATGTTAACCTGTTGGAAATTCAATTGAATGGGTATGATTTGGAAAGGCCCACATGTCTTAATAAAAGGTCTAACAGCTGAAAATGCATATCAGAGCAAAAACCAAGCCCTGAGGTCAAAAAAACTGCCTGTAGAGCTCAGAGACAGGATTGCATCAAACCACACATCTGGGGAAGAGTTCAGAAAAAATTCTGCTGCATTTAAGGTTCAAAGAAGCATGTAGCCTCCATTATCCATAATAAAATATATTTGGAACAACCAAGACTCTTCCTAGAGCTGGCCTCCTGGCCAAACTGAGCAATTGATGGAGAATGGCTTTGGTTAGAGTGGTGACCAAGAAGCTGATGGTCACTCTAGTTGAGCTTCATCATCATATGTGGAGACAGGAGAAACCTACAGAAGGACAAACATCACTGCAACACTCCACCAATCTGTGCTTTATGCTGGTGTGGCCCGATGCAATCCTCTCCTCAGTGAAGACACATGAAAACACACTTGGAATTTGCAAAAAAGCACCTAAAGGACCCTCAGACTCTGAGAAACAAGATTCTCTGGTCTGATTAACCTCAATTCCATGCATCACCAGGCACTGCTCATCACCTGTAGAGTACCATCCCAAAAGTAAAGTGTGGTGGTAGCATTGGGGCTGTTTTTCAGCGGCAGGGACTGAGGGACACATCAGAGTAGAAGAGAAGCTCAATGCACCAAAATATTGAGATAGCTTTAATGAAAACCCAGTCCAGAGCATTCACAACCTCAGACTGGGCAGAAGGCTCACCTTCCAACAGGACCCTAAGCACACAGCAAGAGTGACTTCTAGACAACTGATGAATGTCCTTAAGTGGCCCAGCCACAGCCTGGGCTTGAACCCAATCAAATATTTCTAGAGAAACCTGAAAATGTGCATCTGCCCCCGTCCAACCTGACAGAGCTTGAGAGGTGAACAGGTGAGGTGAAGAATGACAGATAATTGCCAAATGCTGATGTGCAAAGCTTGTTGCATCATACCCAAAAATATTTGAGGCTGTAAAGGTGCTTCAGCTAAGTACTGAGTTAAGGGTTTGAATACTTATGCAATGTACTTATTTCAGTTTTTTATAACTTTACAAAGTTGAGACAGTTCTGTTTTTGCTTTGCCATTATGGTGTATGGAGTGTAGATTGATGTGGGGGGAAAAAAAGTCATTTAAAGCGGTTTAACATAAGGCTGCAACATAAAACATGAAAAATGAAGGGGTTTGAATACTTTCACAAGGCACTGTATTTACCACAGTGAATTCCACTCACTTAACTGTAGGGTACTCCAAAGTCGCAAAAATGCGCAAAACTACATAAAGTTGATTTAATACATTAGTTATCATGAATTGACAGTGACCAACAATTTTTACAGTGTTTGTTTCAATTTATAAATGAATTATTTTTCTTTACTTTGTTCATAATACATTAAGGTTGATTTATACAACCAACTTGAAATGTGTGTGGAAATTAACATTAATCTATATTAATAAATGTAAAAATATTCACAAAAAAATGATTTAGTTCATGTAGATGTATGGAACCCAATTTGTAAGCATTCTCTTTTATTTTGTCACTATCCAGTTTATTACCATAAATTTGAGTTGGTGCAAAATTGGCTTACTTGAGGGAGAAATGGGGTTTACTGTAAATCACAGAAGAATGAAGTGTGAGCTTGATGCTGTCTAGAAATGGAAGGGGATGGGGTTGTTCTTAGAACATCTCTCAGCTCCTCACCCACTTCCTGACAGGAAACCAGAGTGGTTGAAGATCTGCTTACCACATACGCCAGCTGCCTTATCATCTCTCTCCTTAATGCAAACTCTATTGAACCGTTTTTGCCAAAGAATATTTCAGTGTGTAACTGGGAGCACATCGAGTAAATCTTTGACGAGCCCCTACAAAAACTCACAAGTCATTTGATTTTCAGACTACCTGTATGTCTGTTTCCTACACTGTTTTATGATGTTAACTTCAGTTTGGCCAGACCCTCAGTCATGGCCTGACAGCCCATAACACACTACCATATATCACTTACAGATTGTCAAATAATGTAATATTAATATAAATTGTAATATTGATATTTATTCAAGCTACAATCAAAGTCAGAATCAATGTCTTTGAAAATAATATTTTTTTTTTCTTCAAAGTTGTTGCTCAAAAATGAACATAAATCACAGATTCCTACCATGTTAACTGGTAGCTATCACACATAATTTATACATTGTTACTATACATTTTTAATTGCCATTCTCATATTAACTATGCAAGTGTTCTACTGCAAGAGTTTATTCTCATATTAACTATGCAAGTGTTCTACTGCAAGAGTTTATATGAGTTTATATGTATGAAACAGTTAACTGTACATTACTGTACCTGTTTGCAGTAGTCATCACACTTTCACCATGCTAAGTGCACTCTATCTGTGTACTATTAGATAGTATAACCAAATAGGATTTTAACAATTTAACAGTTAGCAGTTATAAGCAGAAGTGTAAAGAGTACCAGAAAACCATACTTGAGTAGAAGTACAGATACCTTAAAGTGAAAATTACTCCACTACAAGTTACAAGTCACCAATTCCAAAACAACTTGAGTAAAAGTATTAGAATATCTGATTTTAAAAGTACTTAAGTATTTTACTTATACTAAATATAGGCTCAAAGATGCACTAGTTAAAGAGACATGTCAGTGAAAATCTGTAATGTTGTGGAGAAGCTGGGGAAAACAGGCAGAGGCAAGGATCTATGTGCTGATATTTAATGGAAAAGCTAGAACAAACAATAAGCCAAAAACCACAGGGAACAAAGAACAGAATGACAGGCAAACAGACAACCATTACATTCAACAACTCACAAAGAACTAAAGAAACACTAGGGCTGTATATACAGTGGGTACGGAAAGTATTCAGACCCCCTTAAATTTTTCACTCTTTGTTATATTGCAGCCATTTACTAAAATCATTTAAGTTCATTTTTTTTTCCTCATTAATGTACACACAGCACCCCATTTTGACAGAAAAACACAGAATTGTTGACATTTTTGCAGATTTATTAAAAAAGAAAAACTGAAATATCACATGGTCCTAAGTATTCAGACCCTTTGCTGTGACACTCATATATTTAACTCATATATTTATATTTAGGTGCTGTCCATTTCTTCTGATCATCCTTGAGATGGTTCTACACCTTCATTTGAGTCCAGCTGTGTTTGATTATACTGATTGGACTTGATCAGGAAAGCCACACACCTGTCTATATAAGACCTTACAGCTCACAGTGCATGTCAGAGCAAATGAGAATCATGAGGTCAAAGGAACTGCCTGAAGAGCTCAGAAACAGAATTGTGGCAAAAATTTCTGCTGCACTTAAGGTTCCTAAGAGCACAGTGGCCTCCATAATCCTTAAATGGAAGACGTTTGGGACGACCAGAACCCTTACTAGAGCTGGCCGTCCGGCCAAACTGAGCTATCGGGGGAGAAGAGCTTTGGTGAGAGAGGTAAAGAAGAACCCAAAGATCACTGTGGCTGAGCTCCAGAGATGCAGTCGGGAGATGGGAGAAAGTTGTAGAAAGTCAACCATCACTGCAGCCCTCCACCAGTCGGGGCTTTATGGCAGAGTGGCCCGACGGAAGCCTCTCCTCAGTGCAAGACACATGAAAGCCCGCATGGAGTTTGCTAAAAACACCTGAAGGACTCCAAGATGGTGAGAAATAAGATTCTCTGGTCTGATGAGACCAAGATAGAACTTTTTGGCCTTAATTCTAAGCGGTATGTGTGGAGAAAACCAGGCACTGCTCATCACCTGTCCAATACAGTCCCAACAGTGAAGGATGGTGGTGGCAGCATCATGCTGTGGGGGTGTTTTTCAGCTGCAGGGACAGGACGACTGGTTGCAATCGAGGGAAAGATGAATGCGGCCAAGTACAGGGATATTCTGGACGAAAACCTTCTCCAGAGTGCTCAGGACCTCAGACTGGGCCGAAGGTTTACCTTCCAACAAGACAATGACCCTAAGCACACAGCTAAAATAACGAAGGAGTGGCTTCACAACAACTCCGTGACTGTTCTTGAATGGCCCAGCCAGAGCCCGGACTTAAACCCAATTGAGCATCTCTGGAGAGACCTAAAAATGGCTGTCCACCAACGTTTACCATCCAACCTGACAGACTGGAGAGGATCTGCAAGGAGGAATGGCAGAGGATCCCCAAATCCAGGTGTGAAAAACTTGTTGCAAATCCATCCATTTTATATTAATTTATAATGGTGAAAATATTTAATTCAAGAATTTGAATCTTGTGTAACATGCATGTGTATTTATATACTGACATATCATCAGTCAACTCAAAAAAAAAACAAAAAAAAAAATATAATAGTTTATAATGCCTGTGTTAAAACTATTATGTTAATATAATATTACCTAGTAATTACATTTAATTATAATAAGTAATTATGTAAATATGAACCACTCCATAAAGTAGTATGTCAAGTATAAATTCAGCCTACTTTATTCTTAAACTGGATACTTACATTGTCACAAGAGCCCTAATGTAAGGTAAGACCAATTATTTAAAAAAAAGTTCTGTTTCTAAAGAGTTTTCTTTGAGATGCTCTTTTAAATTCCAGTTTCTCCATATATTTGTGATTAGTTATTCTGAAGTGATTCTATCACACAGAGGAGGGTGGTTTTTGTTTCGAGATTTGTCATTGTGTGGACTGGAGTACGCACAGTGTTTCAGTTCTGGTTTTGCCTCATACAAAAACCTCACAGAGGTTAACTGCCACTGCATTGAATGATTCTTCTGAGGTTGTTCTATCATCTTAGATGCAAAGACATCCACTGCAGCTTGGGGTTTTATCTCATGGCTATGGATTTTTAACATCGTTTTAGTCAAATATGTCTGTTTAGAAGATTCTTCAGATGGTAGCATTTCTCTCTTCTGTATGAGACAGCCCCTCATTAGAGGGCATGGGTTTTTGTATTGATGTTTTTCATTGTGTCTGGACTACCACAGTGATGCATTCTTCATTAGGCACTGTACAAAATCTCATAGGACTGTTATTTCTTTTTATGAACTGTATTGATAAATTTAAACCAATATCTGACTGAAAGACTGAACTATTACAGAACTTTTCTCTCAATCTTGTTTTTGTCTTGAAGGATTTTGTTCCAGACACCTGTTTGTATGTGAATGGAGCAGGCATGGGTATATCACAAGGATGACTGACAGATGGAATTACCTTTGAAAGATTATCAAACTGGACTTCTTCGACTGGATATTTCACATCAAAAGTCCAGATGAGTCTATAGTGAATTTTTTTAAGACGTGCAGATACTATCCGTTACCAAAGGATATTGTCGGAGGGCTGAATGAAGTGCAGACCCACTAACTTTTGGAAATCCCATCCGTCTCACGGTCAATCCAAGTAAGTAATTCTACTTTCAATGTTATCATAATGCAGTTTTCCAAACCATACACCTGATTTTGTGACTTTGGTCAGTTAGTTGTAGTTAGCAGGGCTCAGTTGGGTCAGTTTGTCAGTCCTAATGCTGATGTAGGGTCAGGAGCGTTTTTGTAAGGGTTACGGTAGCGGTGCATTTTCAGCTACTGACACCTTAACATTCGGAAAGCCGATAACTCTCAAGGTCACACCAAGTAAGTACTTCTTTTTAATTGTTAAGAGCTTTTACACCAAGATATGTGCTGTAGAAAATAGTGAAAAACTGTGCAAAATAGCTTGAAACGGTTAGTTTGTTGGTTGTGCTGCTGCGTTGCGTTCCGCTTCTGATCACGGTATGTTTGTTAACTTGGGCTGTTGCTCCAAAGAAAGCATTTCTAGTAGAGTAATTGCATTTATTCATAAGGCTAGGGATGTTTTGTGCATGAATAGATGATTGCAGGACTTTTTTATTGACATCATGAGCATAGTTTTCCAACTACCACATGTAAAAAGTACAGTCTTGCCAAAGAATTGAAAAACTGATTAAAACTGCTTATTTTTCTTTGTTCAGAGGATGTGCCGCCAACTCCTCCGTTTCTGTCCATCTTGTCCTCTTTAAATGACAAAGGACCAGATATTTGTCTGGCCGCCGGGTACTTTCCTGGAGAAACGACTATGAGTTTGACTGTCGAAGGTATAGAACCTGTGAATCTTAACACCAGCAATGCACCCTTGTTCACATCGACCAAAACCTACTATTATGCTGGATTCAATAATGCTGATAAAATCCAAAAATGCCAAATGGATGAAGTAACAAAAGACAAAGAGACTACTGTCCCAACAGGTTTGTGCTTAAATTGTAATTATTATTATTTTATTTTTTTTTAAGTATTGTAAATATAAAATATATATTAAGAATTATTTGTTTTGTTCTACTTAATTTTTATTCTGCAGAAAAACCTGAAAGATTAACTCCACAGTCTTGTGACACAAAGACCGCTTCAGAGTTCATAAACACTGGTTAGTAATAAAATATAAGATATTCTACATGTATATCTTACATTTGTGAATTTATCTACATTATGCTACGATTGACAAGATTTAAATTAATTTAATGTCAAAAGATGATTAATTTATTGTTTTAATTTTTTTCAGGGGATCCAAAAATGAACTCCATGAATCTTCTTGTGACAGGTCTGAGAATTCTACTTGCTAAATGCGTTGCAGTTAATGCAATGATGACTGTGAAGGCATTCATATTTTAAAATTTCAATTCAGCCAAATCATCTGAATAATCAAAATTTTTAACTGTAACTTGATCAAACCCTGCCAAACAAACAAATGCGCTTATATTCTATTTTCTAACAATGTTACATGGAATGAAAAATACAAACTGTTAGTAATGTATTTCAAATATACAGAATATCGCTAAAACTTATTTTGCAAACTTTTTTGACATTTAGAAACATTCCAGTGGTACAAGTCAGTGGTATAATGTGTGTATTGCTTTGCTATGGTGTGTGTTTTTCAGCTTCAGTTGCAGACAAGTTAATTGTTTTTTTTTAATATACTTTTATAATTTTAACTTTTTTTTTTTTTTTTTTTTTTACTACATAACAGTATTGCATTGTTTAAGACTTTTACATTATCTAACTGTTTAACTGATAACTATTTGGCTTAACTATTGGGGATATGATCTTTGCATGTAATATGATTTTTCAAAAATATATTAAATAATAAAATGTCTTGATAAAAGAGAAGTTTCATGTGAGTATGTCTAAACCACAGTTTCAACAGCACATTCGTACTGGAGGCAGATTCTAACCACAGTTTCAGATAAAGATCTACTGCTCGCTTTGGGTTCCAAGAATTAGTATGTTTGTTGCTACATTTTTTCCACTCTGTTATAAAAGAGAAAAACAGCTGTAATGTCTTAGAGCAACAGTTTTTGGAGTTTTTTTTTTTTTTTGTAATTAATTACTTAACTTTTACATAAAATGATTTAAAAATAAATATTCCAAAAAATAGTTTGTCAAACCACTGTTTTGATGATGACATTTAATACATAAGCTTCTAAGTCTATATTGAGAGCATATTTTTCAGTTTTATTTTTAAATCACTTCTTTTATTATTTATGAATTATTTATTAATAAATATTAAGTGAGATGCTCTCACTCTCTTACATGAAAATGGTGAGCTGAGCTTGCTACTCATCCAAGACCATGAAATAAAGTGTACTGCCCTCTTGTGGCCTATAGTGAAATTTTTCTATTTGTCTTGACTGGCGGACTTGAGTGACCTCTAGTGGCCGAATGAGCATTGGCTCTGATATGTGAACATGCAAGACTCGCAAAAGCTGTCAGCTCAAGGAAACAAGGCCTGGCTCATCATGTCCCGTTTTCAGTTTGTCTTTACCCCGCTGTTAGATCACAGAATAAAATGTATCTTAGCTCTCTGCAAACAGCACATTTCTATGGTGGCTTGGGTACCTAACCTAAATGTTTGTTTTTGCTTGATAGCCTACTCCATCAAATATAAAGAGGCACTCAATATTAAGTGTTTTGTTCGAGCACATACGTTAATTTAGCGCTTAAAACTCCTTAAAGTAAGACATTTATGTTTAATATGCGTTTACAAAAAAGATATTTAGTTTTACTTTGGCATGACAAAACAAAACCGAGTAACATTAGCCTATTATTTCAGAGACTGCTTCTGTAGGTTCACAGAAATGAACAAGAAATAAGGCCATGTGTAACGTTAAAACTAGGCCAGTAGAACACTGATGTCTATATGAAGATGTGAGCTACCTTATATTTCTCATTTGAATGATTGTCTTCACCTAAACTAAAATGTTCTTCTGGGCAGGTGGCATTTTAATTCTCTTGTTTGGATTGATTTTTCAGCAAAGATTGAGGTTTCTGACACTTTTAATACACTGTTTCTTACAGAAGAAGTACAAACTTATTTCAGGATTTGATAGAAATTGGGAGTAGGGACTCAAAGGTAAGGATTTAAACTGTTTCAGAATTGATTTGTTTCACCACAATATCACATTTAAATGTATTAGAGAGGTTTTGGCATCAAGATCATTGATGCATGATATTATTAATGCCATCATTGAATTGAAAGTTTTTTTGCATGCATGCATGCATGCATGCATTTGATAATTCTAAAATTAAGGGGAATATTATATAAAAATATAGAAGTGCTTTGAGCATTTTAAGATGTTATCTTTGATCTTGAATGTTTGGTAAATGATGATTTAAAGATATCCCATTTTAAATCATCTTCTTTATCTGTATCTTGTGTGAGGAGGTTTTATGTCTGAGGATGCAACACTGTGGTCATCTGGTTCTGACTTCAAGCTCTTAATGGGATCTGGAACAAAGTTAATTGTGCAGACCAGTGAGTATTATTTTAAACAGCTTTTATTCTTGCTTTATAGCATGAAATTATGGCTTGAAACTACATTTTTACCTTTTTTTTTTTAAAGGGTAATGAAATGAGTGATGGATTTTCATTGAATTATCACAAGTGATGATGATAAGCATATAAATGAAATGCTTTATTTTGAGTTTTCGCATAGAAATGTAGATTAGTTGAGGGTGTTTGCACTGAAGGATATTTGACATGGTGTTTAGTGTTGTGTGACTGACCAGGGAATCAATAAGATAATCTTTGGCACTGGTACAAAACTTACAGTGGAATCAGGTGAGATTTATTATTTTTTATTGCGTTTAAGCCTTCTGTGATGCAAATTTGATGACATTTATTTACTACTTTGTCTATAATACAGACATTAATATTGATTCACTCATCAGCTCATTTACAAGCCCGTAATTTTTTTTTTTCAAAGTATGAAAAAGAAAAGTACAAACATCATTCTGTCTGGATTTGATTGTATATTAGTTGCAAATGCAATGTTTGACTAATGTAATGATTAACGTAGTACATAAATGTTTCTTTATTTGTTTAAATTAGTGAAATATTTTAAATGAACAATCAGTGGAAATTTAGTAGAAAGCCTTTCTGAGATTGGAATATGAAATTTTGCATCAGTCCTTAAAAATAGATAAAGTGTTACTCATAGTGTTGAGGTGTTTTTATTAAGCTGTGTTGTGCTGTGAGAATGCAATAGGGGTTAACCAGGTCATATTTGGCCATGGTACCAGACTCGTGGAATCAAGTAAGTTGTATTTATTTGATGATCCAAATATTTTGATAGGTCACTGAATTCAGATGTGTAAGATTAAGGATCAAATTGGTTGTCCTGTTTAGTGTTTTTTCTTCTAAATAGCAATTTAAGTAATTGTAATGATAAGGTTTAATCGTAGTCTTTTTGTAAAAATCTACAGTCGTGTTGTATCAACATTAAAAGATCCAACTGCATAGCTGTTGTATTTGAAAGTGTTTAGTATTCAGTTACTTTTCTTTCAGCTAAATTCAATTTCAATCTACGTGAAAATTCAACTAAATGTCATATACTGCTTATTTTTGATTTGAAAACATATCTATTTTTTCAAAAATACTGTATGATGGGTTTGAGGCATTTGCAGGGAGTTTCTGTCATGGTGTATAACTTTGTGTGACTAGAGGGAATGACAAGCTTGTTTTTGCAAATGGCATGAAACTAATTGTGGAATCAAGTAAGTTTCTGCTCTCTCTAATCTTTAAATCACTAAAAATATTTATCTTAGAAATGACTTTTAAATACTAAATAAGCAGTTTGCAAAAAGTAGTTTAGTATAGTACAACATCTATTTTGTGTGGATTTTAAAACTACTTATTTTTGTCACACTTCTTCAAAACATAACTAAACTTGTTGTATAATTAAACATTTAATGTTTGTGATTATGTTTACTACATTTATCCTATGAGTAAAGTTCTTGATGGAACCGCTGGGCTTTTTTTCCAGAGGCAGAATTAAAACATCATATAGGTTTCATAGAACATGGCAAATTATCTTGAACAAATATGTCTAACAGAATATTTATAAGTAAAAATGCATAATGAAATCTCCTCTGATAGGCAGCATGTAGTTTTAGAGATTGCCTCTGATGCATAGGTTTATGTATGGATGTATAGCCATGTGTGAATACTGGCAGCCTCGGAAAGATAATCTTTGGTAAAGGAACCAAACTTTTCATCCATTCAAGTAAGTTTGCACTTTTGAAAAAAAAAATCAGTTGAAACATCTTCAGAGATGTGTATTTTTTTAACATTAAATCTTGAGAAAGTTCTGTGACTTTGGTGGTAGTATTACTTTAGTAACTGGGCAAATGTTGAAGGCTGAAATGTTATGAAAGATGATTTATGAACTGTAGCGTTGCTCAAAGAAAGTCCTAGAGAAAGTCAATAAATCTTGAGTTGCTCTCTGTTCATGAAGCAATTATGCAAAAAGCATATGCATCTTATGTATGAAATTTTAATTCTGTAAAAATTAATCTCTTTTAAACATTCCCTATTATTGAAGTCTTAAATTTTAGATTTAAATCTATGCTTTAAAAAATAAAGAAAAAAAAACATATGAATGCATAATAATAAAATGCTGTAATAATAAACTATACTACTAAAATAGTAATTGTAAAAGTAAAAATTGTTCTGTTGAGTGAACAAATAGCAGTTTCAGTGTTTGGTGGTATTTGGTATGAAGCGTCACTTTGTGTGACTAATAGTGCTGACAGAATATTTTTTGGAAAAGGAACAAAGCTGCTAATTCAAAACAGTAAGTAAAATGCATATGAAAATTATATGTTTTACAATGGAAACTAAACTGTTATGAATAATACTAATATTTTCAATTGTTAAATTCCTTAACAATTTACTACGTGACAAACAAAGATGCATAGTCAAATTCTTCATTTTAAATCCTAAATAATACAGGTGATGCATTTCTGCATTGGTTTTAGCTTCTAAAATTTATCGCACAGTAGAAATGGTTATTGTAGTGGGATAGTAAGCTGTGTGAATCTTGGTGCTGGAGATAAGCTGATTTTTGGTCAAGGGACCAAACTCTTCATTGAATCAAGTAAGTAAAAAACGATGTCTGTTATAGAAACAGAAGAAGAACTATAGAAAAACATAGACTGAATGTGCTGAACTATATGAATTTGTAAAAATAAGCTTTTACCAAGGTTATTATCATGTGTAAGGACTTTTTAAGGACTGTTAGGACTTTTGCAATATTGAATCATTTGAGCACTGAATATACCTGTAAAATATCCATTGAAGAAATAATAATGAGGTTTGTAAAAGGATATGTAACTGTTTACAGTAATATTTGGGAGCGGCACTAAGCTCGTTCTAGAAAAAAAGTAGGTGTATTTTTTTCCCTTTTGGTCAGATGATTTTTTCCCCTATTGGATGGTCATTTCAGACTCTTTGTTTTGGTTATTGGACTGAGAGTGATATAGTTAAAAGAACATAAAATTGTTTAACAAGAAACAGAAATTTAAAAGACATTTTCCTCCATGGCAATGTAAGGAAAACAAAATGAAACTACAGGTGTAATATTACACAACACCATAATGTAAAAAATAAGGTAGAACAATGACTATTTCCTACAACCGTTTGAAAAATTTTATTTTTCTTTTATTTTTCTGCAATGACAAGTAGTGCATTGAGTATTTGATGCAGGTTGTAGTGCTGTGTGGATGCAAATACTAACAAGTTGTTTTTTGGAAGTGGAACAAGGCTCATTGTTGAATCAGGTATTTGTATTTGAGTATTTGAGTATTTTACAACAGAACACTTTGTGCACATTGTGTCATCGAATTTAGTAATGTACAGGCAAGTCCAAATCATAATCGTTTTATCTCATTAGGTCTTTGGCATGTCAGTCTCATTTGTTTCATAGTACAGTATGATCATCCAATGCATATTTGATGTGAATGGATAGGAACTCTTTTAAAAAAGCTTTGACTGGTGCGTTTTGGTTATATGGTTAAGTCTTGTTTAGTAGTTCATCGGTTGATCATAAAAGGTTTCCAAATAATTGTAGAGTAAAGATTGCATGAAATCATCATGAATATACAATATATTTACTGTAGCCTCTTATTTTGCTATCTAAAGTTGCATACGTTTAGTGACTGAGACTAATCTGTCTGTAATGGGTAATGAATATGGTGTTTTGCACTGTGTGAATGCTGGAGGTGGATATAACAAGCTGTTCTTTGGGTCAGGCACACGTTTACAGATTCAGTCAAGTGAGTATGCAAAAAAAACAACACAAGTTATTATATTTAGATGCTGTTTCCAATTGCACATCAAAAAATACCAAGGACATTAAGGCGCATTAGCTTTATTTATATCAGAGTCAGTCAACACCCTAGTTGAAAACTAATGTTCTAAATATGGATACACCATTGTTTTGTTTATTATAAAAGGTCAAGTTATACAATCAGTCAAATAATATTTAAGGAAGAATGTAATGTGAATTTGCATTATAAGTTGCTTTAGACAAGATGTAAATTTAGCAATTAAAGAAATGAGAGGAAAGAATTTAAATTGCGTAAAAATACCAATTCTTTATCAGTAGTTATTGTGAGGTATTTATATTTGTGCATTTTCCCTTTATGTTGCTGTCATGAAAGTGGCCATGTATTTGTTAGCGCACAAAGCACTGTGTGTCTAGTAGTGGAGGAGCATGGAAGGTTATTTTTGGAAAAGGAACAAAGCTCACAATAAATTCAGGTATGAATAGATTTTAATACCTTAAAAACAAACATGCCCAGTCTCATAACACCTTTAGATGGTATTGCAATGTAAAAAGCTTGGGTAAAATATCAGATTGCTTAAAATCATGAAAAATACGTCTGAATTCTTAACATATACTGCTAAATATATATATTTTTTTATTATTTTTATTTTCAAAGTCTTCACATTGTGTGACTAGAACAAACAAACTTGTTTTGTTTGTGAAAAAAAAAAAAAAAAATCAGTGTCAAAATTCAGCCTTCCATTCATTTATTCAGTTTTAGTAATGTAGATGTTAGATCATCTGAACAGGTGAATTATAAAAACTTGACCATTGGTAAATGGTCGAACTGTTTTTAATATGCATGTGCTATAACAAATACCCATACAAGTGTGATGCAACAGAAAATGCATATTTAAAAGGAATCATTATTCTCTCTTTCTATCTTTAGTTCTAAAACACTTCTAAATCTGAACGGCAGTTTTATGCAAAGAGAGATGTGCATGGGGTATTTGGTATAGGTTGTAGCTCTGTGTGAATACAGGAAATTATAAGATTATATTTGGTGGCGGAACAAAACTCATTGTTGAACCAGGCAAGTAATTCTTCTGAAAGTTACAAAACACTTCTAAAAAGCTTTGCCTTATATAACAGATGGATTGTTTTATTTGGTTTAGTCATGTGCTAAGAGAAGATTAGTACGAGTATTCTAACTTAAATCACTTTTTATGCAGCACATGCTTTGCAATAAAATAATTATCTTCTAGATGTTGAAAACAAGTGGAAAAATATCCCCGCTGGCCTTTTGCTACATACCAACTCATTAGATTCATCCATTTGTAAAATCAAAATTTTGACCAGGTCATCGATTTGTCATGACTTTTCCAATAAAAGAGAAATATCTTAGAAATTTGAAAATTTATGAACTGATGTGTGCATTTCACACAGAATTGATAAGGAGTTATTTTTGAGACAGCAGGGAGTTATTGCTAAAGACAAAATTGGTGTGTGACTAGTGGAGACTTGAAAGTCTATTTTGGCTCTGGAACTAAACTGATAATTGAAACCAGTAAGTGCTTTGTATATTTTCATTAATGCATAACGTATTACTATTATTATTTTACATATCATGTTTCGCTGAACATCTTTCTGAGTGTTTCAGTATGCTCAGTATTAAGCAAAATATTGTGCTTAATATGTAGCACAAGTGAAAATTATTACGATTTTAAGTATTTACATTTTCCATGTTTACCACAACATATAGACTTCCAGAAGTCATAGGGTTTTTGATTTGTAGTCTGACATTGTGTGAATGCTGGAATCACAGGAAAGGTGTTCTTTGGAACAGGCACAAAGCTGATAATTCAAAGCAGTAAGTTCATAAGGATCAGTGATGTTTACATTTCATTATTTTAATTAGTATTTCCTAGATGAAAAATTGAGTTTTCGTTAAAATGTATTATTGTCGGCCCTGTTTTCTTTAGAGGAATATTTAAGTAAGGTTTATTCTATGTTAATGAAGTCCTCATGAGAAAGTGACACATATTAGTACAATTGTTTTAATAACCTAAATATTATACACTTAAGTTCTATATGTTTATAGACCATTCTCTGTTGAAGCTGGTGTTTGTTTTCCCTTAAACAATCGACATGTTTTTGTATAGCTATATAACTGTGTGTGACTTATTCTGGAGCACAGAAATTAATATTTGGAACAGGGACAAAGCTCACTGTAAATACAGGTAAATGATTTCTATTTGCACATTAGATTTAGATCGCATCTCTTAAATACTCAAACTAACATGCAAACGAATAATCTTGTTTCCAATTTCATTATTACTCATAGTGCACATATCTGGAGATCAAATTTAGGTTTAAGCATGTAAATGTATTTAAAAATAAATTTATAAACTGTGTATGTTTAAATGAGTGAAATATTTATAAAGCATTTATAGTGTTGACTGTTACAGTGAAATACTCAGCTAGTGAACTGTAATCAGTTATAGTTATGATGCTTCATATTGTGTGACTGATGGATATGGAAAAGTGATCTTTGGTTCTGGTACAAAATTACATGTTAATACAAGTAAGTATACAGAATCAAACACAGATTACCTGTTTTTTGTTTCTACTTTTACCAACTTTCCCACATTGACCTTTAAAATGGATCTTATAGGAGATTAATTGCAGTAATGTGATTGTGGAAAAGAATGTGCCAGTTAATGACAGGTTATAAAACTCAAGCGATAACTGACTTTAGACTTTTTAATATGTGAAAGCAGCTTAATCAAATAGCAGATTTGTGACTGTTGTGTTGGAAGGTTTTAGTTGTGTGGTGTCATGTTGTGTGACTACTGGAGGAGGTTATAAGATGATCTTTGGGTCAGGCACAAGGTTAATAATTGACACAAGTAAGTTTATTAATTTCAACAGTACATTAAAACTGCACATACTTGCATTCCTTTTCATATTGATCATATTTGCTTACAGAGCTATTGTTTGTAAATTTTTCTTTGTCTTTACCAAGACATTGAGCACTTTAAAAGAATTGTTCCAACAATCAAGTCGATAATTCAGGGGAAAGATGTCAAACACTTTAGTGCATTTTTGTGCTAAATGAAACGGATCTATAAAATAGTATTGCCAGTAAATCCAGTGTTGTTTAATGTAAATGTCTTATAATTTTGGTCCATCATAGTCCATATCCCTATAACCTCACACTATTATTAATAGTAAGGGTACATTTGTGAAATCTTCATCATTAGTTTGGATTCACTTTTTCATGCTACATAAATCATTGATTTAAATGTAGAAAGTTATTGTGATGGTAAACTGCATTGTGTGACTTCATCTGGATTCGATCAAGTCTATTTTGGCTCTGGAACCAAACTGATAGTTGAAACAAGTAAGTGTCTATAAAAAAATTAGAAAACATTACCACCATTTGGTATCCAGATCCTGATATAAAAATGAAATTGCTGTAATTTAGACATACTCGTAGTCCCAGTGCTACAACGCTGCTGTTTAATTATATATTTATTTATTTTTAAAGTTCAGTACATTTATGAAAATTTTAATTAGAATTGATTAATTTTCACTTCAACATTAATAGGTTATGGCAGGGGAATTGATTTTAGTCTTTCAGGAGTCAGGACAGTTTATGTTCAGTGATCTGCTATTGTGTGACTTCTGGAGGTGGAGGCTACAAGATATTTTTTGGGACAGGCACAAAGTTAATAGTTGAAAAAAGTAAGTTTGTTTATATTGGATTATCATTGCCACTTAAAGTGTGCTAAATTTTTCATTGTGTGTGTGTTTTTTTTTTAAATTTCTGAAAAGCCATGATTCAAAGAAAAATCTATAATTCAATCTATCCATGACTTCTCATTTAATATCGCAATGGATAGCTTAGTTTCAAATACTTAGTTAATTTAGTATTGTCGACAAACTTGGGAAGGTATCGGACATTTTTACTTGGTAGTATATCCTGTCTAAATGATGAATACTGTTGGAAAATGTGACATCTTGAAGCTTGCTTGGTAACACTTTACAGTAACGTTAAATAAGCGTTAGTTGACATGAAATTTAAAAAATATATTAGTATATGTAGAAGTTAGCATGAACTAAATTGATACATGCTGTAAAAGTATTGTTCACTTGTATTGTTATTTCATGTTAGCTATTGCATGAATTAATGTTAACGAATTGAACCTTATTGTAAAGTGTTACCGCTTTCTTTTATAGTTCATGTAGTAGCATTGAGGAGGTTTCTGTAAAGACAAAATATTGTGTGGGACTCAAGCTGGTGGTTTGAAAATCATTTTTGGCTCTGGAACCAAACTGACAGTTGAAAATAGTAAGTGTTTTGCCCATTTAAAAATTGCTAAAGATTAAACACCGAAAAAAGTAATTTATTTGAAAGGTTATAGTATGTAAACATAAAAGGAGCAATTAATTTGACACAGCATGAGCAATATATGCAAAAAAAGTCATTAAGTGATATTGAGGTTTAAATAGGAATGTAATTTTAGAGTTTTTACAGAACACACTGGATAGTAATTGTATGTGTTTTTCAACAAAACCTATAGGCCTGTGTTGCATATGACAAGAGATTTTGATATGTGGTGTGACATTGTGTGTATACTGGAGGAGCAGGAAAGCTTATTTTTGGGAAAGGCACAAAATTAACAGTTAATTCAAGTAAGTTCATTATGTTTGGCACTACTTGCATCACTATGAAAACAGCTGTTAAAACTGAGGCAGTTGTGTTAAGAAGAAAGTGTTTTTTCATCAATCCCAAACATGTCTTTTTCCATTTAAAAAGATCTATACGAGGATACTTTTCTGCTTGATCAAATGCAAATGTAATTTTTGAGTCTAATTAGTATAAATCAAGTTAAACTTTACTGAACATTTTAAATTCATTATGTGTGTACATGTTCATTATGCATAATGACTGACCTTCCTGATTCTCTTTTGAAACAAAATGGCAAAAGTCAGCGTTTTCATTTAATTAACATTTAAAAAGTTGTTTGGGAATAGGTATAACATTTGAATAAATGCTTGACTAGAGCATCTCTGAAAAATCTATACCAGGTTAAAATGTTGTAAAACGTACTTGGTCTTATAAGTTGAAATGCATTAAGGATATTAAACTGTAGCCGTTACACAGGACTAAGTTGGACTTTATAGTTAAACTTGTAGAGTTTGACAGAGCGATGGCACTTTGGCTGTCTAACTAGTTTTTGTTGTTTGGTTTTGTAATGTGTGAATACTGGTGGAATCGATAAGCTTATATTTGCCACAGGCACAAAGCTGCTCATTGAAACAAGTAAGTTAATTATAATAATCTTCAAGATGAGTACAGCAAATTCCTGATGTTATTAACATTGTCCCAGTTTTGGTGAATTAAGAAAGTCCTTGGTTTTGGGAAAAGGTTGAGTATTTTATAAGTAAACTCTAAAAGCAGTCTGCATGTTTTGTGTGGCAGTTTAACTGTGTGTGACTGGTACTGGAATACAGAAAATAATATTTGGGAAAGGCACAAAACTCACTGTAAATGCAGGTAAAATTAATTTAATTTCGCACTTATGTACTCAAAAGAGCATTGGTATAAGTATATATGGTAATATTTAACAATAAGATCAATTTGTAAGCATTAGGGATCATGAACTAAACATGGACAAATTTACAGCATTTATAAATCTAGGTTAATGTTACTTAAAAAATACTATTGTTTATTGAAATACCACAGCCAGTGATCATTCCTATTGAGAAGTCCTTCACGTTTCTGTCCACGATATTGTTATTATCCATATAGCTTTTTGTTATTACTAATTTAAAAAGTAATTTATCATATTATATATTACATATCAGCAATGTATATTAAGATAGCATATACTAAGAAACAATTTAAGTTAATCATGTGGTCATTGATGGAAATGAATGCGTATTTAACCACACATTTAATACTCTAGGAAAACGGTTATTTGGTATTTGGTGGTCATTTATTACTACACTTTGAAATGCATATTTAATACCCTTTATCAATGATAAGTTTACACTTTAATCTTTGACTGCCTAAGAAAGTCTTTCAGGTAGTTTTTGCTTAGTGGTCTTATGTTGTGTGACTTCTGGAAGTGGAAATTTCAAGCTTTTCTTTGGGACAGGAACAAAATTGCTAGTTGAAACAAGTAAGTGTTTTTTGAGATTAGTAAAGAGGTATAAAACAACATATTTTCATACGTGTGTCAGGAATGAATATCAATATACAAATTTAATAATCTTAACATTAATCATATTTTAATACTGTCCTCAAGAAAAAGGGAAAATTATTATTTACTAGTGTGCTATTCAGTAATGGTAATTCATCAGAGTGATTTAAAATGCATGTTTAATATACCTTATCAATTACAAGTTGTATTAATCAGATTCATTGAGGAGAATTAAGGTTCAGGTCAGGTAGTTTTTGTTTAGTGGTCTTATATTGTGTGACTTCTGGAAGTGGACTTGACAAGCTTATCTTCGGAAAAGGCACAAAATTGATAGTTGAAACAAGTAAGTTTGATTATCGGTTCTACTTAATGTGTTCCGATTTCCTTTTTTGTCACTAAATAATCTTGTTCCTTTGTCACAGGGAGAATGTTTCTTAAAAAAATAAAAGACTGTAAATCTATAATTACAACATGCATCATTTCCAGCATGTATTTGTGTAGCTGTATAACAGTGTGTAGACTCAGTCAGGATTACAGAAAGTAATATTTGGGAAAGGCACAAAGCTCACTGTAAATACAGGTAAACAATACGTTTTCCACTCTTACACATTCTTAAAAAGAAATGGGCATAAGAATAAATGTGCATATCCCAACAACTAATTTAGACATTTTAGACATATTTTCTAAGTTTCAAGGGTAAATTTATCAAAAAGTCAAAATCGTTAGTATACATTTTTTCTCTACATGAGGTAACCAGATCATGATATCATTTTTTTGCATGTTTAATAAGTATATTTGACAGTTTAATTCTTAAGAGGAACTAACACATGAAGTATACATATATATATTACATAACATATTAAGATATAAATTTAATATTAAGTTAATCATCTGTAGTCCTTAAGAGAAACTAATGAAACTAAATTCAAAATGGTTCTTTAGTAATGCACTTTTATACAGTGTCATTTACTACTATGCTTTGACATGTTTATTTAATACAAAGTTGTCAGATTAATCATTGACTGCATAAGAAAGTCTTTCAGTTAGTTTTTGCTTAGTGATCTTACGATGTGTGACTTCTGGAAGTGGAGTTTACAAGATTTTCTTTGGGACAGGCACAAAGTTGATAGTTGAAACAAGTAAGTGTTTTTGAGGTTATTAAATAGGTATTTACTAGTGTGATATTCACTAATTGTAATCCATTAGTGTTTAAAATGGATTTTTAATGTACCATATCAATTACAAGTGTTCATATTAATCAGATTCATTGAGGAGAATTAATTTTCAGGTCAGGTAGATTTTGCTTACTAGTCCCTCAGACCAAATAGTTTTTGTTCGGTAGTCTTACATTGTGTGACTTATGGAAGTGGAGGCAACAAGATTATCTTTGGGAAAGGCACAAAATTAATAGTTGAAACAAGTAAGTTCATGATTATCAGTATTTATGTGTCATGAGTTCATTGTATTTTAAATTGTTCCTTTATAACTGTCATAATTTTTTTTTCCCTCCCAAAGTTAACCTCTTGTCAGATGTCCATGTTAATACATGGCTATTTCTATTTGTGACATTTTACTCTTTACTCTATCCTGCCTTATTTTAAACGATGGTACGGCAATGAGCTGTATATAAAAAATAGATCATGTAAAGAAAGCAGTTAGTTTCACAGGATATAGTATGAAGGTATAGTATGCTTGTATGTATGTAATCTTTAGGTCAGATAATGTATAATGGATGTTTAAAGAATACTACAGTCCAAATAGAAAATTCATTTTGACTTGAGACCCAACTGAAATTTTTACACATTTTTACTCATTAGAACTAAATGCAGTATTATAATATGATCTACATTCTAATTCTGTTTTTGTTGGTCAGACATCTATTTTGTTATCAGAGGCAGTTTAAAATTTCAGCAAAAGTTCCATTTATCTGGAAACAGTAGTACACTTACAGTAGCTGAGTTTTACATAGTGATCTGCAGCATCTTTGATATCCCTAGTTTTCGGTGTTTGGTTTTATAGTGTGTGACTGGAGGTGGAATCAGTAAGCTTATATTTGGGACAGGCACAAATCTGATTATCGAAACAAGTAAGTTAATTATTACTCACTATACACCAGAAGTACCATTGACATGGTGTTGTTTGTGACATGTTTTGTGTTTTGAGAAAAGCTTTGGTTTTTCTTTCCCAGGATAACTCTTTAATAGGACGTAATAGGATAAAATTAATAGGACAAAATAGCCTCAGAGCGTAATGCTGATTTAAGTGTAAACTAATCATTACTGAAACTCCATATTTTTGTATTAAATTCTGTATTGAATTTGTCTTTCCCTTAAGCAGTCAGCATGTTTTTGTGTAGCTATATAACTGTGTGTGACTGACACTGGAGTAAGAAAATTAATATTTGGAAAAGGCACAAGGCTCTTTGTAAATTCAGGTAAAACTCTTTCCTCTTTTTTCAAGAGATAACACAAAAAAACATTGACTCGCTCTTACAAGTACTTACAGTGTAGTGTACATAGAAATAGATTAAGGTTATATTAAAATATTCAATTAGAAACTTAAGGAATGTTGAATATATTTGTGTCAATGGAACAAGAAGATTGTTTTGTAAAATCTACATAAAGACAAGCATTAATGTGTAACTTAATCTTATAACTCTAACTAGTAACCAGTTAGCGTTATGATGTTTCGTACTGTGTGAATGATGGAAGTGGATCTGGAAAACTGATCTTTGGCTCTGGCACAAAATTATATGTTAATGGAAGTGAGTATACAGAATTACACATTTTTTTATTATTACTAATGTTGTTAAAAACGGAAAGCGACGGTAAAAGCTTTTTTCCCTCAAAATAGAATATGTAAGATATATATCAGGTGATACAACTTTATTTTTTAATTAAATTTTAAAATGCCTTAAAGCAGATTCGTAAAAACAGAGCGATGGTACATGTTAGAAGGTTTTGGTGGTGTGGTCTTATATTGTGTGACTGGAACTGGATATAAGATCACCTTTGGAGCAGGTACAAACCTGATAATTGAAACAAGTAAGTAGTATTCTCAGCCACATATATTTATTTATATTAATTATTTCTTATGAACTGTTACCAGCAATCCAAAAAAATTAAAAAGAATCTTTCCAAGCAGTGAAGCCAATACTAACACTTACAGAGGAAAACTACAAAACAACACTGTAAAAAAATAAATAATAAATAATAAAAAAACAATCTGTAAAAATTACGGTAAAATATGGCAGCTGTGGTTGACAACTTCTTAAGTATATTTGACAATTTAATTCTCAAGAGAAACTAACACATATAAAAAATATGCCAACAAAATCATTCACCGCTTCAATACTGGATAGCTTAATAGGATTATAAAAATACTTTTGTGTGAAGTGAAAACCAATCATTGCAAATTATTCATTTATGAAAGTTGGATTGGGCCATTCAGGCCAAATAGTTTTTGTTTTATGGTCTTACATTGTGTGACTTATGGAGGTGGAAACTACAAGATTATCTTTGGGAAAGGCACAAAATTAATAGTTGAAACAAGTAAGTTCATGGTTTTCAGTATTATGTGTCATGAATTTATTATATTTGATATCTGTACTTTATAACGACTTGAATCAAAAAATCTATACTATTAAGAGATGGTACGGCAATGCACTGAATATGAAAAAAAAAAACAGATAATGAAAAGAAATCAGTTATTTGACAGTTAATTTAATGGATGTTTAAAGAATATTACAGCATAAGTAGAGAATTCATTTTGACTTTAGACCCAGTGGAAATGTTGGATCATATCAGCAAAAATGCACTCCATAAAATAGGGCTGTCATTTTTATACATTACACACAAATCCAATATTATAATATGATCTACATTCTGTTTCTGTTTTTGTTGGTCATTTTATTGTCAGAGGGGGTTTAAAATTCCAGTACAAAGTTCCCTTTATCTGGAAACAGTGGTTCTGAGTTTTACATAGTGATCTAAAGCATCTGGGTATCCCTAGTTTTTGGTGTTTGGTTTTGTAGTGTGTGACTGGCAGTGGATTCAATAAGCTTATATTTGGGACAGGCACAAATCTGATTATTGAAACAAGTAAGTTAATTATTCCCTACTACACTCCAAACGCACCACTGACATGACATTGTGAAAAGCCTTGTTTTTTCTTCTCTATGATAAAACTTTATCTGTTCGCATGAGAGCATAAAACAGCTTTAAAGCCTAAACAAATCATTTTTGTTCTAAAGCTATATATTTTGTATGAAATTCTATATTGAATTTGTGTTTCCTTTAAGCAGCATGTTTTTGTGTAGCTATATAACTGTGTGTGACTAACACTGGAGTAAACAAAGTAATATTTGGGAAAGGCACAAGGCTTTTTGTAAATTCAGGTAAAACTCTTTCTTCTTTTTCATATCTCTTTTTAGATAAGAGATAACACAAAAACAAACATTGACTCACTTTTACAATAAATGTGTAACTTTATTTTTTTAATTAAACTTTAAAATGCCTTCAAGCAGATTCATAAAAACATAGCGGTGATACATGTGTTAGATGGTTTTGGTGGTGTGGTCTTATATTGTGTGACTGGAGCTGGAAATAAGATCATCTTTGGGGCAGGTACAAAGCTGATAATCGAAACAAGTAAGTTTATTAATGCTAATGCATAGGTATATATTTTATGATTATATTTTATTTATATAATTATATTAGTTTATTATTAGCTGTAATTTGCTTCTTTATACCTAGCCGTTGAAAAAATTTAAAAACAAAATCTCTCTGAGCAGTTAAGCTGATACTAATTCTGACAGAAGAAACTACAAAACAACACTAAAAAATCCATAAAAATTACAGTAAAAAAACAGCAGCTGTGGCCGACAGAACTTTACAGTAAAAATATGGTAGCAACATTTCAGGTGTTACGGACTTTAGTTTACATGCAAAAAAGTATACTTCGTTAAGAAATAAATTGTTGGTATACCAACCTACTGAAGTACTAAAATCTGTTTTGTACGCTTATAATACACTGACAACCTCCATAAAACACAGACGGTAATGAAAAAGCACATGTAGAATCAGCGTTCAAATTCCTTTTAAATACTAATATACAGAAGGTGCACGGTGTCGTACACACAAACACAAAACATAATTACACAATGTAAGATGTAAAATAAAATCCTAATGTACATAATTTGCTAAGAAAAAATCTAAGAAAAACAGTGAAAAACCATCAAATGTGAAGTGTCACAAGGAATTCTGGAATCAAGGAATTGTCAGTTTAGATTTTTCACTGTAAAGTATAACTTGTTTTTTTACTTCCAAAAACTGTGCACTTAACAGTATTTTACTGTAAAAGTATGTGAAATGTTAGATTTATTATATTATAGTTTCTCACATATATAGTAAGGGAGCTTACGATTAACAGTTTTTTTTACTGTAGCATAATGTTATTGGTTTGGTAAATGGTATTGTGTGACTTCAACTGGTGTCAGGAAAATCTATTTTGGCTCTGGGACCAAACTGATTGTTCAAATAAGTAAGTGTAGATATAAAAACTTTTTTAACCTATCAGTAATGCATATTAAGATAAAAATTAAATACGTTACACATAATAACGTTAATACATTAAATAAAATAAGTTAATCATATGTAGTCCTTAAGAGAAACTAATGCATAACCACACATGCAATATGCTAGCAAAATGGCAAAATGTACTTTAATACCAAATGTCATGCACTTTGAACTGTATATTTAATACCCTTTATCCAAGACAAGTTGTCACATTAATCTTAGACTGCCTAAGAAATTCTTTCAGGTAGTTTTTGCTTAGTGGTCTTATGTTGTGTGACTACTGGAAGTGGAGCTTACAAGCTTTTCTTCGGGAAAGGCACAAAGTTGATAGTTGAAACAAGTAAGTGTTTTTTAGTAAAGAGGAATAAAACCCGTTTTTATACACAGTGTTTTTTGAGATTAGTAAAGAGGTATGAAACAAGACATTTTCATTCCTGATGTATATACCCATAAAATAGTTATTTACTAATGTGCTGTTTACTAATAGTCTTTCATTATTGTGCTTTAAAATGCATATTTAATATACCTTATTAATTACAAGTTGCCATATTAATCAGAATAATTGAGGAGAATTTAATTTCAGGTCAGGTAGTTTTTGCTTAGTTGTCCTGCATTGTGTGACTTCTGGAACTGGACTTTACAAGCTTATCTTTGGGAAAGGGACACAATTGATAGTTGAAACAAGTAAGTTCATGATTATCAGTGCTAATTAATGTGTTCTGATTCCCTTTTGTTGCTGTTTAATCTTGTTTTTTTGTTACAGACAGAAAGTTTCTGAAATAACAAAAGCAATAATGACTGTAAATTTATAAGTCATCTGTTATCTGTCATTTATCATGGCATCAATAATCTTTTCAGTTTAAAGTTAGTACTGGGATTGTCATGTGTCTAGGATGGTCATAGTTTTAAGATATTAAAACAAATTTTACCTGGTACCCAGCCTTACATTAAGGAATGAATACAACATGGACATTAAGTGAAATTTATAAGCTTTCTTTTATCATTTCAATGGCAGAGGTACAACATATTGTTGAGGAAGTTAGTGTAGAGATTAAATATAGTGTGTGACTCAAGGTGGAGGCTGGAAAATCCATTTTGGCTCTGGAACCAAACTGACCGTTGAAAGTAGTAAGTGATTTATAAAAAATGTGGAAACATTTGTTGGGAATTATTATTTCCTCCCATAGAGATTGTTTAATGAATAAGCAGTATATTTTACAGTAGTATAGAAATACCAACTTAATTTGATAATGAGTTAAATATAAAACATATTGGATCATACAATTTTAGCTATAACTGTAACAGATTAATAATTTTGGAAAACATTAATAGAATGCATGAAGATTTGTATTATTTTGGTTAGATAAATCTAGAGTCTTATAGTTGTAGTTTTAGGGATTTTGCTGTGTTGTTTCATACTGTGTGAATCTTGGAGGTGGACAAAAGATTATTTTTGGAAAAGGCACAAAGCTAGAAATTCAAACAAGTAAGTTTTTTTTTTTCTGTTATTTTTTATTTGTACAGTTGCATGGTGTTTGTGTAGATTTGACTTCTGAGAGTTTTTTTGTTTATCATTGAAAAAAAAATTGCTAGTCTTTTTGCTTGAGAACTTCTGAAAAGTATGTTTATCTCAAGTTAAATTATATCAGTCCGCATTCACAATGATGTTCGTGATTTATTTTCTGTGGTCCAGCTTAGTAGTTTCTGGCATGTCTTCATTGATTATCTTATTTGGCCCTCAAAAACTTATCAGTCTTCCCATGTTTCCATGCAATTTTAATTTAACAAACCCACATTAATTCAGTGTTTACTAAATCTGCAAAATATCTTTAGAGTAAGGCACAAACAGTGATCACTGACCTTAACAGTCTTGTGTTTCTAAGGCTAATTAGTTTTTGTTCTGTGGTCACATACTGTGTGACTACTGGAGCTAATCTCAATAAACTATTCTTCGGGACAGGCACAAAATTGATCATCGGAACAAGTAAGAAGGAAGAAAAGTTATTTTACTTTTATCAATTATATTATGAAAGTTGTTGATTTTGATGAATCTGATGGGTGCACATAAAAGCACGTAATTCATTTTTATTATTACTGAGTTATTGTTATCCAGTTTAATCTAGCATGTGGCAAAGAATACATTTACAGAGATTTGAAGTCAGAGATGTTTTTGTGCAGCTATATAATTCTGTGTGACTAACACTGGAGGTGTTAAAATTATATTTGGGACTGGAACAAAGCTCACAGTTCAGTCAGGTATGGCACAATAATATATTCCCCAATTTATTTTCCTTATCTCAAAAATATCCTGTTAGATATCCTGATTTCAGAATTAAACTAAAATATTATATATTATTATTATTATTATTATTATTATTATTATTATTATTATTATTTGTGATTATTTGTTCTATTAAAATCCTTAACCATCCAGTTATTTTGTATAAAGTAAGTCAATCTTTTTAATTTTCCAAGTGTAAAATATAGATTTCCTAGTAGGAATGTTTGTAGAATATGAATGTTTGTAGATTATGGGGGTTTATGTGAGCGTTTAGAGTAATTGCTAAGAGGAATTACAGTGTGTGACTGGAACTGGAAACTGGAAAATCATTTTTGGCTCTGGAACCAGACTTACTGTTGAATCAAGTAAGTCAGTAATTTTTATGATGAAGTTTTAAATTGATATGAGAAAAGGACCTTGTACAATTTTGGCAGTGCTTAGAAACAGTGTAGGTAAGGCAAAGTACTACCAGCTGTTTTTCTTCTGGAAGTTTTTCACAATCCAGCACTCACCTTATTTATATAAAATATAAATAACAGTTTCCCCCCCCCAGTTTTTTATAAAAATATCTTGAAGTTTCTGTAGCGTAATTACAAAAAAATGTAGAATCCTCACAGTCTATTGCAATATAGATAAAGTGTTTTGTGGGTGTAGAGTAATTGCAAGGGGGAACTGCAGTGTGTGACTGCAGGTGGAAACTACAAAATGTATTTTGGTTCTGGAACTAAACTTCATGTTGAAACAAGTAAGTGATAAATACATTAACTAGCACAGAAGTGTAATTAACAAAATAATCTTTGGGACAGGAACAAGGTTGATAATTGAAATAAGTTGGTGATAACAAATTAATTAAATCTTTTTCATTTAATTTTTAAGATCTTTTCATCACAATATTATTTTAGATATCATCCCCATATGATGTCTGAAGTTTAAGAAGTTTCCCATAAATAATTAGCATCGTAAAAGTTTGTAAAATATGTAAACACTTAAAATGCTTCATATAATGCTCCCATAGATTGTAGTATTTGTCACATTGGAAAAAAAACAATGAAAAAAATCTTTATTGCAAAATTGTACTATTAAAAATAGTTTTTTGATTGCAAACCTTAAAAATAAAGTAATTCCCAGGCAGTGCAATGTAGAAATAATCAAAAGAGGTAATTTGTATGGTTGCTAATACTGTGTGTCATATTCTGATAAGATCACCTTTGGTCAAGGAACAAAGGTCATCATAAATTCAAGTAAGTAGAAACAAACCTGAATTATTATTCATTTATTGTTTGATGTATAGTGTCTGTTTTTGTTTTCACACATATTTTTTTCAAACAAAAATTCAGGTCTCTGATATCTTTAGATCAATCCAAATAATTGTAGTATTGTCCTGGCTTTGTAATATAATTCAGTTGTGGATCTGTAAAGTTCTGTTAGACCTGTTTCTCAGGTCTGATAGATTTTGGTGTGTAGTGTAATAATTTGTGACTTATGGAAGTGGTGTAAACAAAATTATCTTTGGGACAGGCACAAAGTTAATCATTGAAACAAGTAAGTTTGTTTGAATTTTTGTTGAGAATTATTAAAAAAATACTTTACTTGGTATTTAGTAAACCATTAATCCACATGATGTGTAAAGTTTAGGATGTTTCCCGTTAGTAGTTAGTATGTTTTAGTGCTGCCATGTAAAACTGTGTGACTAATGCAGCAGGAGGAAGGAAAGTGATATTTGGAAAAGGAACAAAACTAACCATCAACTCAGGTAGTGCTTAATTTTCATAAATGTGTATTTTCACATACCAATATTAAACAACAACAAACATAAAATGCTTTACATAATCGAAAGATTTCAGCATTCTGAAAATAAACACATACACAAAAAAAAAAAAACACACACACACAAAATGTACTATTAAAATTATTTTATTTTGCCTGCAAAACTTAAAAATAATTGTTTCTCCATAGAGTACAATCAGTAGTTGCTAACAATATTCTGATAAGATCTTTGGTCGAGTATAAAGTCAGGCAAGTAAACAAACTAATTACTATGAACAAACTAGTTCCCATGTGAAGTGAAGTGTCTGTTTTGTGTCTGTTTTCACACCAAAAAGACTGATATAAGACCATTTATGTTAATTATACTAACGTTCTATTTTGTAATTTGCAAAACTCTATAGATTATTGTAGGTTAATTGCTTTTCTCTATTGATTTTTAAAGTAAAAAATATGTTTTAGAACCAAATTGATTGCTTATCAGTACATTCATTAGTAAAATCTTGATGTAGCCGGTCTCTAATTCTTAGTTTTTGTTGCGAGGTTTTTCATTGTGTGAATAATGCGGGATATGGGAAGATTATCTTTGGAACAGGAACAAAACTGATAGTTTCAACACGTAAGTGAACAATCTTGCTGTTGATTGCAGTTAAGATAGTATAATAGTAGATATTTTTTGTCCCTTTTCGTAAGTTCGTAAGTCCCTTTTCATAAGCTTTAAAATTCTATAAATAAAAGCTTCTGAAGTTCTGAATAGTGCAACATCAACTTTTATGAGTTATTATAGGTTTTACTAAATCAAACAGTGGCACTCATTACTTTATTAATAATCTTAAGTTTTTGTAAATCCGTGTAACTCTGTGTGACTAACAGCGCAGGACGTATAATATTTGGGAAAGGAACAAAACTTACTGTTGATTCAGGTATAGTTCAATTCTATCATTACAGCATTTTCATTTTCTTATTTTATGTATTTATATAAAATGGCAGGGATATTTCTCATAGTCCTTTTATTTCAAATAGTCTTTAGTAGTTTTTTTCTGAAGTCATCTTAAAAAAAAATTCTGCAACCTCATAATAGCAATAAAAAATTATTAAAATTTTTATTTTTAAATTAAAATTATTTATTAAAAATGATTTAGTATTAAGTGTTTACACTTTAAGCCAGCATGTGGCAAAACATACATGTTTTACAAGGGTCTGAAGTCAGAGTTTTTGTTGTGAGGTTTCTGGTTGTGTGAAAACTGGAGGATATGAGAAAATTATCTTTGGAACAGGAACAAAATTGATAGTAAATTCACGTAAGTTTATTGCCTACGAATGAGTTTTGTTTGATGAATCTGACTATGGTCTCAGATTTGGTTTGGAGTTTATGATTAGTTTTAGACAGTATGTTCAATCTCTGAAAACCGTTCTCTTGAGATTTTTGAAATGATGCTTCCTGCTGTGTGAATGTGGGATTGGAGAAGATAATTTTTGGAAAAGGCACACAATTACTAATTGAGTCAAGTAAGTTTACTGAATCACTGTTGTCTGATTTGAACCAAAATATAGAGTTAAATTAATAGCATAAAATATTCTTTAACTTTGCAAGCTTTACTGATGTCTGATGTGGAAATACACATCAATTAATGTAGAAAAATATGCATAGTATCCTATTCTAAATATAAAAACAAACATTAACATGTTTGACACGTATTTACCTAAACGGTTAGCATTTAATTTTTTTTTTAAGTTAACAAGCACATATAGCAAGTGCATTTATTCAAACTGATTGACATTGTATTGAAGATACATATTTTATCAGTTCTTGCATCCCCTGAGAATTGAACCCATGATTTTTGGCACTGTTTGGGCTATGTATAGATATTTTACTATAGATTTTATTAATTCTAAAGCTCTCTAAGTAATTGCTGAGGCATTAGCTACTGTGTGACTAATTCAGGGGGCAAAATAACATTTGCCTCTGGAACATCATTGACTGTTCATTCAAGTAAGTGTATATATTTTTAGAATTAATCGACAAAGTAAAAAGCTTTATTTATCACATTTGTTTATCATTGAAAAATTATTGCTAGTCTTTTTGCTGGAAAGCTTCTCAAGGTACATTTGTTCCAAGTTAAATGATGTTGGTCCACATTCAAGAAGATATTTATGATTTATTGTCTATAGGCCAGCATAGTAGTTTCTGGCATGCTTTCAACTTTAATATGGCCCTCAAAATCTTCCCTTGTTTCCATGCTGCTGTACCTCTTTCTCATTTTTAATTTAACTGGAAAACATTAAATTGTATTTCCAATATTAATTCAACAAACCCATATTCGCTATATATTTAATCTGCAAAATATCTTTAGTCTAAGGCACAAACAGTGACTGTTAACCATAATAGTCTTGTGTTTCTAAGGCTAATTAGTTTTCGCTCTGTGGTCACATACTGTGTGGCTTCTGGAGCTAACATCAATAAAATATTCTTCGGGACAGGCACAAAATTGATCATCGAAACAAGTAAGAAAGTAAACAAGCTTTTTTACTTTTATTAAAATTTATGATGAATGTTAATGATTTTAAACCTGATGGGTAAATCTAGGATCCCTATTCATGTATCAGTTCACATAATTCCCTATATGTCTTAAAATAATAATTTAATAAAACTATAAAAGTAATAGCAATAAAAAATTATTTATTAAAAATGATTTAGTATTAAGTGCTTACACTTTAAGCCAGCATGTGGCAAAACATACATGTTTTACAAAGGTCTGAAGTCGGAGATGTTTTTGTGCAACTATATAATCCTGTGTGACTAACACTGGAGGCTTTAAAATGATATTTGGTACTGGAACAAAGCTCACAGTACAGTCAGGTATGGCACAACAATGTATTATCTCTAAAATATCCTGTTAGATATGCTGGTTTCAGAATTATACTGAATATGGTACTTTTTTAAAAAATATAATCATAAAAAAATAACCATAAAATTAAAAATTCTAATAATCTGATTGTTAATGCAAATAAATATACATTTTTAAAAAGAATTTGTTTAAAAAAACTATTAGCAGAATTTAGGTGAGGAAACAGAATGGCAGGGTGAAAATGTTATGAAGCTCAGCACTGTGTGTCAACAAACTATGGAGGGAAATTTGTCCTTGGCGATGGCACAAATCTAGTTGTTAATACAAGTAAGTGCCTGCTTTAAGAATATCAATAATATGGAAATAATAAGGTATAAAATCATCATTTTGTTAAACTGCTATTCATATTCAACAACAATAATGGATATTGGGATATTGTGGATGTACATGCATTGTCAAAGAATGTTTAAAATCAAATTCAAACAAAATTATGTATTATCTTAATTCAGTTGCCCTCGGGCGCACTACATAGAGAGAGTTAGTGGTATGAGGTTTAGCAGTGTGTGGATGGTGGATTTGGAAAACTAATCTTTGGGTCTGGCACAAAATTACATGTTCACTCTAGTAAGTATCTATTCAAACTCCTCAAATCAGATTAAATATTTATTTCACATTCTACACTGATTTGGCAGTGTTTAGAGAATCTTACACTGGATATGATGGTAATTCAGTGTGATATAAGGTATAGTTTAGTTGTGCAGATTAAACATTTGTTGAAGAGTTTTTATTGTGTGACTACATCTAGTTTTGACTGTGTAACTACATCTGTTGTATACAAGCTTATTTTTGGGAGAGGCACAAAGTTGATAAATAATCATCCACTATTTCTCAGATAAATCTGTATTGTAAAACTGTCCTTTCAAAGCTCAGTGTAGTTGGACACTGACCTCTGGTCTTGGTGATTGAGAGCACAATTAAAGAACAGTCAGAAAATGTTATGAAGTTTAGCACTGTGGGACTAATAGCTATGGAGGGAAACTAATTTTTGGTCAAGGTACAAATCTGCATGTTGACACAAGTAAGTTTTTTGTTTTTAAGTATTGCAATATTAAAATATTAATTATTTGATGTCCATAGTACATATAGAAAACATTTTAAAAGTTTGTGATGGAAGTAGTTAAAAACAGTTTAAGTTGGACAAGAACAAGTGTGAAATGATGTCAAAAAAGAAAGAATGTATATGAAAGAACAGTTATATTAGCAAATCAAATTACAGCGGCCACTAAAAAAAGCTATAAATTATCATGCAATGGTTAATCCACATGATTTTATTTGAAGTATAATAGAGGGTAGATTTATGGCTTTAAGTATCTTGGGCCTTAAATACATAATATGTATATATTTTGCTAAATATTTTGGTAAGATTCAAACAGTCCACTCTAGAGAGTTCTAGTTATCAGGTTTAGCACTGTGCGGATTCTGGAAGTTCATATGGAAAGCTAATCTTTGGGTCTGGCACAAAATTAGAAATTCACACAAGTGAGTATCCAGATCTGTATTATCAATCTATTTGTATTTTATATGTTGTTTCCAACTTTCTACTGTCATCTTTTTAATCTATATTTCAAGACTATTATTTTTGTTCTATTAAAAATCTTTAACAATCAGGATAATTTACATAAAATAAATAGATCTGCAATTGCACCTAATTTTCCAAGTGCAATTGCAAAGTTTTGAATACCTAATATCGTGTAGAGTAATTGCTAAGACGAAATGTAGTGTGTGTCTGGAACTGGAAACCGTAAAATCATTTTTGGCTCTGGAACCAGACTTACTGTTGAAACAAGTAAGTCAATACTAATTCCTGTGATGAATTTCTAAAAAGAGAGAGAAAAGTTGATGAGAAAAGTTGAACAAATTCAGCTGTATTTAGAAACACTGTAAGTAAGGAAAAGTACTGTTGTTCTTCTAAAAGTTTTTCCACAATCTAGCACTCATCTTTTTTTATATGAAATATACATTTTATTGTAATTACAAAAATGTAGAATCCTCGCAGTCTATTGGAATACAGATAAAGTGTTTTGTGGGTGTAGAGTAATTGCAAGGGGGAACTGCAGTGTGTGACTGCAGATGGAACCAATAGAATCTATTTTGGTTCTGGAACTAAACTTCATGTTGAAACAAGTAAGTGCTAAATACATTTACAAACACAGAAGTGTAATTAAAAAAAAATATCTTTGAGACAGGCACAAAGTTCATTTCTTCAAAATATCATTTTAGATATCATAGTTTAGGTTCTAAGTAGAATATTACCCACATTATGTCTGAAGTTTAATAAGTTTCCCATAAGTAGTTTGGTAGCATGTTTGTAGGTAAAAATTCAAATACTTAAACACTTAAAACTTGCCAAATATTGTTGTATTTTAGTTACATTTCTGGGAATAAGAAACAACTAACCAACTAAAAACAAACTCAACTGAAACATAATTCTTTTAAAAATCTTTTTATTTTGATTGCAAAACTTAAAAATAATCCTTTCCTCAGACAGTTCAATGTAGATATAATCAAAAGAGGTAATTTGCATGGTTGCTAACACTGTGTGTCATTTTCTAATAAGATAATCTTTGGTCAAGGAACACAGGTTATCATAAATTCAAGTAAGTAGAAACAAAGCAATCTGAATTATTCATTTATCATTTGACGTATAGTGTCTGTTTTCACATTCAAAATAATTCTAGTACTGTCCTGTTTTGTAATATAATTCAGTTGTGGATCTGTAAAGTTCTGTAAGGTCTGATAGATTTTGCTGTGCAGTGTAATAATGTGTGTCTTATGGAAGTGGAGCAAACAAAATTTTCTTTGGGACGGGAACAAAGTTAATCATTGAAACAAGTAAGTTTTTTTAAATTGTTTAAAAAAAGGCCAAATTTTATTTTAAGATTCAAGTCTCGCTATTAACAAACCATTAACTATGACTTTTGCCTCAATAAACTACTAATTTGCTGCTTATTAATAGTTAGTAAGTTAGTTGTTAAGTTTAGGTATTGGGTAGGATTAGGAATGTAGAATATGGTCATGCAGAATATGTGCTTTATAAATACTATAAAGAGCCAATATTTTAATAATAGGCATGCTAATAAGCAACTAGTTAATAATGAGAATTGGTCCCTATACTAAAGTCTTACCAAATAATAAATAAAAAGTTAAAAAACATTTGCCCTGGTATGTAGTACTCAGTAAAGCATTAATTCACATGATGTGTAAAGTTTAAGTTGTTTTGTATTAGTAGTTAGTATGTTTTAGTGCTGCCATGTAAAACTGTGTGACTGATGCAGGAGGATGGAAAGTGATATTTGGAAAAGGAACAAAACTTACCATTAACTCAGGTAGTGCTTAATTTTCATAATAACAACATAAAAAACATAAAAAGATAAAAAGCTTGATATAATACAAGCATTTTAGCATTTCATTTACATTTCTGAAAATAAATTAATAAATAACCACACACAAAAAACCTCAAAAAGAGACCATTAAAAATACCTTTTCAAAGTTGCTTTAAAATTCCATAAATAAAAACTCTTTGAGTTCTCAGAAGTGCAATATCAATCTTTATGTGTTCTTATAGGTTTTACTAAATCAGTGGCAGATGTGTTTAAAACAGTGGCACTCTTTACTTTTTTAATAATCTTAAGTTTTTGTAAAGCTATGCAACTCTGTGTGACTAACAACGTAGGACGTATAATATTTGGGAAAGGAACAAAACTTACTGTTGATTCAGGTATAGTTCAAATCTATCATTACAGCATTTTCATTTTCTTATTTTATGTATTTATATAAAATTTCCCTTCCAAATCAAAGTGGCAGTTCTGTTTCACATTATCCTTTTATTTCAACTAGCCTTCAGTATTTTTTTCTTTAGTCATCTTAAAAAAATTTCTATATCCTCATTCCGGATAGTTTTTGTTGTGAAGTTTCTGGTTGTGTGAAAACTGGAGGATTTGACAAGATTATCTTTGGAACAGGAACAAAACTGATAGTAAATTCACGTAAGTTCATTGCGTACTAATGAGTTTTGTTTGATAAACCTGGATTTGGTCTCAGATTAGGTTTGGAACTTATGATTAGTTTTAGACAGTATGTTCAATCTCTGAAAACCTTTCTCTTGCGATTTTTGAAATGATGCTTCCTGCTGTGTGAATGTGGGATTGGACAAGATAATTTTTGGAAAAGGCACACAATTACTAATTGAGTCAAGTAAGTGTACTGGATCAATTTTGTCTGATTTGAACCAAAATATAATGTTTTTAAAATTAATAGCATGACATATTCTTGAAATTTGACAAACTTCACTGACGTCTAATGCAGGAATACACATCAATTAATGTAGAAAACATGCATAGTATCCTGCTCCAAATATAAATTAAGATTTGACACATTTTTACTTAGACACTTAATATTTCATTCTTTTAAAACAAGTTATGTTCACATTTGGCACATGTGTTTATTCAGAGCGACACACAAAAACACTGAAAAACAATTTGGTGTAGAAATTTGGTGTAAAATGTACTAATACTGCTTTATTTACGGTTTCTTTTTCATTTAGATTTTTTACAGTTTTTGCTTTGTGTATAGATGTTTGACTATAGATTTTATTAATTCTAAAGTACTCTGAGTAATTGCTGAGGCATTAGCTACAGTGTGACTTATTCAGGGGCCAAAATAACATTTGCCTCTGGAACATTATTGACTGTTCATTCAAGTAAGTATACGGAATCTATTACATTTAACTGACAAAGTAAAAATCTGTATTTATCGTATAGTCAAGTTTATAAAAGTGAATTTGCTTGCTACATTTTTTCACAATGTGTTTCTGACCCTGAAGTCGAGGAATGCTACTCAAGAACTATATATGAGTATAGTTATTCTAGGACAGTAAAACACTTTATAAAATTTATAGCTACTTTGCATACTTTGAAATCTTTGAAATTAAAGATTTCAAATATAAATTGTTTTTTTTTAACATAATTTTGTGTTAGGTATCAAATTAAAAGGCCTTGTTATATTGCCAAAACTGTATTAGATATTGCCAAGGTTTGCACTACTGTGTGACACTTGCTGACAAAATTATATTTGGTCAAGGCACAAAGCTGAACGTTGATTACAGTAAGTATTTAAATCATGACTGCTTTCTGCATTGCATATTTATCATTGCTCACATTTAATATTGTAACAATATATATAAAAAGATAAAGAAAAATGTTGACAGTAAATAACAGTGTAGATGTAGGCTATATATGGAAAGAGAGAAATTAAAATAAAAATTCTTATTAAATATTTAAATATTTCTAGGGTAAAAATAGATGTATAAATAAGGTTTTGAGAATGAAACTGTTTTTGTGGTGAGGTCAGGTACTGTGTGAATGATGGGACTTGGAAGATTCATTTTGGAAAAGGGACAACTTTGTATGTAAAGTCAAGTAAGAAATTTATTGCTATTTTTAAGTAGAGTAAAATACAATAAAATAGTTTACAATAACTTTAAAACATAACAAAACCTTTAAGACTTAACAATAATAGGGTAAATGTTTGAAACTAACTAAAAATGACTAATTGTAATCTCAAATGAATATTCAAATCCTAAAATATTATTGGTTTTTATTATTTATATTTTCTATTTATAATCAACGCACAAATCAAACATGTTTGTCCCAGTTCATGGCAAACTGGCCATGTTTTTGTTGTGATTGTTTCTGTTGTGTGTATGGTTCCGCAACGAAGATAATTTTTGGTCAAGGAACAACCTTAACAGTTGAATCAAGTAAGAGACATTTAGTTTCTGTTTTTATTACAACTGTTTAATTTCCTCCGAGACCAATTTAATAAAAAAAGCTTTATCAAGACTTAATCAACAAGTCTTCACCTGTACATAGATGGAAACATTTATAGCAACACGATTTGACCTCCAAGACTATCACAACTAAACAAATATAAGGCTTTTAAAGTAACATCAACAATGATAGATAATTAAAAAAAAAAAAAAAAAAAAAAAAACATCAAAACATGCAATTGATAATAGCTTCAAATTTTGTTGTGAAAATAATGAAGTACAGCAGAGTCCTTGTTGCCTCTGAGGAAGAGTTTTTTGAAGAGATGTTTGTTACTGTGTGAATGAGGCAACACGAAAAATCATCTTTGGATCAGGGACAAGACTCTTCGTAGAACCAAGTAGGACAATCTTTTGTTCTGTTTTAAATACATTTATAGTACCCTTTACATATTTCACAGCAATTTCTAATTTATATACTTCAGTAATACAACAAAGGTTATGGCAGCGGTCCAAAATAGGGAACATGAATTTGTTGAGGGTCTAAGCAGTGTGTGAAATCAAATGTTAAGATCATATTTGGAACAGGGACAAAATTAACTGTTGAACCCAGTGAGTACAAACATCTTTTTTTGATTATCTCTGCTATTATTTATGTTTAGATGATTCCTGTTATGTAGTCTTAGCTAATGGAAGAGCAGTGATTGTACACAGAAAGATATATATTACTGAGCTTGGTTTTGTGAGAGATATTTCTATTGTGTGAATAAGGGGGCTGCCAGGATCTTGTTTGGAGAAGGGACAATGCTGCATGTACAAGCAAGTAAGATTCCCAATAATATTGTTTTTAGGTAGCCTAAGAAAGGTTAATACTTTGGCATTTGGTAAAGTATGATGTATGACAAACATATTGGCAAATCATGTGACAAGTCATATTTGGTCAGTGAACACAGATGCATGTCTATTCCAGTAAGAACATCTATTGGATATTGATAAATGGCAGTATCATATGTTGCAGTTGAAAATACAGTGATATTTAATTTACAGGAAAATGGATAATGTTGCTGTTTTAGTCACATTCAAAATAATATGAGGAGTATTTCGCCATTCAAAATAAACATCCAAACAGACATGTTTTCGACTGCTTACTCGGTAGTAAACAAGATAATTATAGCTGAAATACTGAAATAAATACTCTTAAAATAAATCTCAGTCCCCAAAAATATAATATAATAATCATAATTTCATAATATAATTTCGTAATCATGATCATAAGCCCCAATTCCTGGTAAACTGGTCCCATTTTTGTTGTGACTGTTTCTGTTGTGTGAATGCTGCTGGAGGGACAAAGATCATTTTTGGTCAAGGAACGACTTTAATAGTTCAATCAAGTAAGAATCTTTAAATTGTTTTTTTTACATAAATTCAGCAATAATGAGATGCGATTAATACCACGGTTTAAATATATATATATATATATATATATATATATATATATATATATATATATGTATATAAAAAATAAAAACTGCCATTGAAACATTGACACTGAAACAGTATAAACTTTTTTAAAAAATACTCTTAAAATTATATTTAATTATTATTAGGCCATCAAGACATAATCAAGTCTTTCATTACACATACGTAATTGTACTGTGCTTAATGAAAGGCCTCCCCAAGAACATTTTGTCTGAGTGTTTGTTACTGTGTGAATTATGAAAACTACAAGATCATTTTTGGAAGTGGAACAACACTGACTGTTGAATCTCGTAAGACAAATTTTATTCATCAGTATCTCATAGATGTGCAAACAGACCCTAAAATCCTCATCAATTACTATTATTAGAATAATGTCTTGGTTTACCATTAAGTAGGCTATCTGTCTTACGTTAAGTCAAAGTAATGATATAAAAAAGTTAGAATAAACAAACCTACCTGTATTAAGTGACATATGTTATGTACAACAAGCCTTGTTAGTTTTGCAAATTAGATTAAAATTTATTATATTTTCTAGTTAACTTACAGTTGAATATAGTAGGCCTTTTACTAACATGTTAACACTGACAATGTGCAAAAACTAATAAAATAAATATTTAATAATATTGTTTTTACAATTAAAACAATTGAGCATGTAATTGAAGTTTTCACTAAGAAACTGCTTGTATTTGATGTAATTAGCCAAACCGTAACAAAGGTAGTTTTTGTGAGGACTCTTTATATTGTGTGATTGTTGGTGCAAGCAAGATCATCTTTGGAGAAGGGACGATGTTACATGTAGAAGCAAGTAAGAGACTGATCATGATTTCTTACTTTATATTTCTGTTTGTGTCCAGAGGACAACATTTGTAGATTGTAAATGAATTCATAGGATATCAGATTTTAAGGCAAGAATATAAGTAGAAATAATGAGTCCCTAGGCATTGCAGTTGAATCCAGGCATTGTTGCTCTGGTTTTCAACACAGTGTGAATTACGACAAGAAGATCATATTTGGTCAGGGAACACAGTTTCATGTTTACTCCAGTAAGTACAGTGCAATTTTTAGAGTGATAAGAAATTAAAAATGTATATTAGTGAATGTATAATGATAAAAAATTTTAAATATCATGGAAGTTTAAAATGGCAAATGGCATTTCTAAATTAGTGACCAGTATAATGTCTAAAAAGTGACTAAAAGTATGAATAGCATCCATTACTGAATTCTAAGTCACATTCTTTGTCAAAGTCATAAATAATAATAAAAAAAAAAAAAAAAAAAAAAATATATATATATATATATATATATATATATATATATATATATATATATATATATCATTGAATCTGACAAACCATAATAACCAAAACAAAATAATTTTCAAATTTCAGACATTCATCAGTAAGATGATCAAAACTGACCATATCACGGCTCTTTTAATGTGCTTAGAGAGTTTTTGCTGGGGCTTTTGTTAGTGTGTGACTTATGACAAGATTATTTTTGGAGCTGGAACAAGGCTAATTGTGCAATCTCGTAAGACCAAAAAATTTCTTTCTATGAATTCATCTTATTAATACAATAATTAATACAGGATTAATTCATACAGTAAATAATACAATGTTAATACTCTTATCAACATCAATGTTTGCTTTGCATTTAACTTAAAAGCAGAAATATAAAAACAGTCCAAGAATAAAACTTAAAAATTTTTACATTTTCTTAAACTTAGCAACAGAATAAATAATAACAGACAGAATAGAGTGATAATAAAAAGTTCATGGCTGTCATGTATGACATAATGGGATAGCAAAACATCTTTTGTAATTTAACATTTAAATTTGTAGGTTTTAGTCATGTTGATTAATACACTATATAACACTAATATAATCTGTAGGTTTTATTTATAAATAAAATTAATTTGACACCATTTATAGTAATTATGTTCCCAAAAGTAATACATAAGCTTTTCCAAGTCACATAACAAGTTTTTGTAGTTAACCAGATAACTGTGTGACAGCTGGAGAAAAGATAATATTTGGAAGTGGTACTCAACTTATTGTGGAGTCAAGTAAGTGAATTTATTTAAACTCGTTCTACAGTTTAACTTAAGTCAAGTTATTTCTCTACTTTCAGTTTGTTAAACTAAACAATCAAAGTTAATTTGGTTCATTTATATTTTAAGACATTCCAAAATGACATTTGGTTCAATTCTTTATCAATAAGTCTTTCATCACATGTACATAGATGGGAACATTTATAGCAACACTTTTTGACCTCCAAGACTATCACAGCTAAACAAATCTAAGGCTTTTAAAGTAACGTCGACAGGGACAGATAATTAAAAACAAAATCAAAATGTGCAGTTGATCATAGCTTCAAATTTTGTTGCAAAAATAATGATGAACAACAGAGTCCCTGTTGCCTCTGAGGAAGAGTTTTTGAAGAGATGTTTGTTACTGTGTGAATGATGGAACACAAAAAATCATCTTCGGATCAGGGACAAGACTCTTCGTAGAACCAAGTAGGACAATCTTTTGTTCTGTTTTAAATACATTTATAGTACTCTTTACATATTACACAGCAATTTCTAATTGATAGAATTCAGTAATAAAACAAAGGCCATGGCAGCGGTTCAAAATAGGGAACATGAATTTGTTGAGGGTCCAAGCAGTGTGTGAAATCAAATGTTAAGATCATATTCGGAACAGGGACAAAATTAACTGTTGAACCCAGTGAGTACAAACATCTTTTTTTGATTATCTCTGCTATTATTTAGTTTTAGACGATTCCTGATATGTGGTCTTAACTTAGGTAGCCTAAGAAAGGTTAATACTTTTTAAGTTATTTGATATAGTATGATGTATGACAAACATATTTGCAAATCATGTGATAAATCATATTTGGCCAGGGAACACAGATAAATGTCTATTCCTGTAAGTACATTTATTGGATATTGATTAATGGTATTCTCAGTATTTATGAATATCATATGTTGCAGTTTTACTCACATTCAAAATCATATGAGCAGTATTTGACCATTCAAAATAAACATCCAAACAGACATGTTTTCGACTGTTTACTCAGTAGTAAACAAGATTATTAGAGGTCAAGTATTGAAATACTCTTAAAATAAAACTCAATCCCTAAAATATAATTAAAATAAAAATGTTGTACAGTTTATTATCAGCACCTACAGCATAATACATATAATACATATTTTAGCCCCAATTCCTGGTAAACTGGTCCCTTTTTTGCTGTGACTGTTTCTGTTGTGTGGATGCTACTGGTGGGAGAAAGATCATTTTTGGTCAAGGAACAACTTTAATTGTTCAATCAAGTAAGAATCTTAAATTTTTTTTTTACATAAATTCAGCAATAATGAAAAAAAAAAACTGCCAATAAAACATTGACATTAAAACAGTATAAACTTTTTAAAAAATAATTTATTCATAAAATGATATTTATATCTTAATAAGTCATCAAGATGTAATCAAGTCTTTTATCACATACACATGCAGTATTTGTACTGAAAGGCCTCCCCAAGAACATTTTGTCTGAGTGTTTGTTACTGTGTGAATTATGGAAACAAGATCACTTTTGGAAGTGGAACAACACTGATTGTTGAATCTCGTAAGACAAATTTTATTCATCAGTATCTCACAGATGTGCAAAACCGACCCTATAATCTTCCAATTACCATTATTAGAATGATGTCTTAGTTTACCATTAAATATCTGGCTTACCTTAAGTCAACGTAATTAAGTTAAAAAAAAAAAAAAAAAAACAAAGTTAAAAAGAATAAACAATCTACCTGTATTAAGTGAAATATGTAATGTACAAGTCATTTTAGTTTCGCAAATTATATTAAATATTATATCTTCTAGTTAACTTAGTTGAAAGTTATAGACCTTTTACTAATGTGTAAACACTGATAAGGTGTATACACTGATAAAATAAATATTTCGTAATATTATTTTTACAGTTAAAGCAATTGAACATGTAATTAAAGTTTTTACTAAGGATTTTTATAATGATAAGAAAAAATGTATATTAATAAAGGTATAATTATAAAATATTTTTAAATATCATTGAAGTTTACAATGGTGATGTGTGAAATACTTTAAAATGCAAATGGCATTTCTAACTGAGTGATCAGTATAGTGTCTCACTTGCTATGCCAAAGTCAAGGTCATAAATGAATAATTAAAACAATATATTAGTGAATCTAACAAATCATATCGAAGAAACAAAACAAGAATAATTTCTAAAATTTCAGAAGTTTATCTGTAAGATAATCAAAACTGACCATATCACGGGTCTTTTAATGTGCTTAGAGAGTTTTTGCTGAGGCTTTTGTTAGTGTGTGAATTATAACAAGATCATATTTGGAGCTGGAACAACGCTAATTGTGGAATCTCGTAAGATCAAAAAATTTCTTTCTACGACTTCATGTTATTAATACAATAATTAATACAGTATTATTTCTTACAATTAAAATGAATTTGAAGTCATTTATAGTAATAATGTTCCCAGAAATAATACAGAACCTTTTCCAAGTCATGTACCATGTTTTTGTAGTTAATCAGATAACTGTGTGACAACTGGAGTAAAGATAATATTTGGAAGTGGTACTCAACTTATTGTTGAGTCAAGTAAGTGAATTTATTTCATCAAACTCATTCAACCTATTAAGTCCACTTATTTCTGTACTTTAATTTTTTTTAATATAAAGTAAACGATCAAAAAATAATTCGATTAATTTATATTTTATTAAGACAATCCAAAATGTATGTTTAAATTTCAGTCTAAGTAATATTTAGGGATGTTAAGACACTAATTCAAACTGAAATATAATTGTAAAATTGCATTAGGCATTGTACTTGATATCAGCTTCCAAAAAAACGTGCTACATTAGCTTGGGATGGACAGGTTATTGCGTAAGGTTATAGCAATGTGTGACAACTGGTGCAAGAAAAATCATTTTTGGAGAAGGAACTAAACTCACAATTGTAGCCAGTGAGTATTCATATATTTCAGTCATAATTATTGTGTTCCATTTAGGGCTGTTATATTCCCTTTAATTTCACTGAGGTTTCATTATAACCTTAGCTTTAGGTTTCATTAATTGTGTTTACACATTACTCAGGCAAGAACAAAATCATATTATTCATGTAAATGGAAAAACTGAGAAATAACCATAGTGGACCTGCACTTGTGAGTGCAGTTATTTGCAATTAGTTGAGGAAGTTTTTGATATGCAGTTACTGTCTGTGTGACTAATAATTACAAGTTATTCTTCGGAAGTGGAACACAAGTGCATGTTGAAGCAAGTGAGTGATACAGCCTTACGGTTACTATATTATATTATTGCATGATTTTACCTTTACCTTTAGGGGCCTTTGGGATGCCCTTTTTGTTGAGAGCTTAGGCAGTGTGTGTATGACGGGACATACAAAGTAATTTTTGGAAGTGGAACTTTACTCTCAGTGGAATCCAGTAAGAAGCATATTTTTTCCCCATCAAATTAACAGCTAAATTTAATTAGTTTAAATTCAAATTATTACCATACTGCTCATTATTTTTGTAAATCATTTCATTTATATCCAATTACTAAATGTTCAAAATCGAACAAATAATGCACAGTATATTGAATATTTTTAAAGTGCACCCATATCAAGTATTATGATGCATTATGTTTGTATAATAATCTACTATATATAAAAAGAAATTTGGTAGTATAACAAAGTGTCAGTTATATAGGGATGATAAATTATTGATAGAGTGTACGTCGGTGTGTGACATCAACGGGAGTAGAAAAAGTTATATTTGGAGCTGGGACCCAGTTGAAAATTCAGATTAGTGAGTATAGTGCCCAGCATATTAGTACTTTAATGTTTGTGTTAAGTTTACCTACACATGATGTGCAAAGTATTTCTGTCAATGTTTTGACATTGATGGCTCATTAGCACATTCATAGCACATTCAGTTTTTGTGCTGTGGTTAAGTGCTGTGTGTATACCGGCAATAAGATTATATTTGGAAAAGGGACCCAATTAGTTGTCACTGCACGTAAGTCATATTTTTTGTTTACAGATATCCAACTTTTAATTTGTAGTTTCTCTGAGTCCATTAAAGAAATAATCAAACATGACCACAAAAGCCAAACAGAATCTAAAATACATCCAATAAAAGGGATTTTTTTTTTCTTTTTATTCCTAAGCATTTTCTCTTAATCATGATTTAACTAAAACAAATTTTCATTGCAAAGCAGGTTATTTATTCATGAAACGGGAAATATAGAGCCCACAGGATAACTTGGTATGATCTAGCAAATTCAGTGAAAACCTATAAAATATAATGAGAATGAAGTTATGCTAAATAATGAAGACATCATGTTCACTTCATCTGCAATAGTACACTAGTTAATGTAGTGACTACATATACTGTGTGAATGATGGAGTTGGAAAGATCACATTTGGCTCTGGGACAAAATTATTTGTTCAGTCAAGTAAGTCAAAAATATGAAAATTAAGAAAGTAAATATTAAAATATATCATTATAATAATTGCTGAACTACTCTAAAATTTTAAACTTCTTTAAAAAGTATTATTCTTTCTATTATATATTTCTATTCTTTGTATTATCATAAAAAAATCCATATATTTAGTATTAGTATATTTCTAGATTTTTTTTTTAAATGACCAAAAAATGGCAGTGTTAGCATTAGCTATTTGTAATGGGATCAGATGTTGTGTGACTGATGGAGTTCGAATAATATTTGCCAAAGGAACAGAACTCAAAATACAACAGAGTAAGTTTGAATTTTTCCAGCTTAAAGTTAATATTTTCAAACTTATGGTGTCCATTCACATTCTGCCATCTATCAATTGTATTTTATATATACATTCTTTTGTAGACAGTTTTTCGAATTAGCTTCATTCCTTTTCCAATCAATGTAAAAATCAAAGCCGAAAGAAAATTATTTGCAAGAAAATTATTTATATGGCAATTATTGGTAGAGTTTTTGTGCACAATGCTTTCATTGTGTGACATCAAACTGGAAGGTCATTTTTGGTTCAGGAATTAAACTGAGAGTTGAACAAAGTGAGTATTAATCAAAGCATCAAAAATGTATTATTGTATGTTTTTCTTGGCTCTCACTTTAGGTTAGAATAAATATTATTGAAATATGTTCATTTTATGTCAAATATTACAGCATTTAAAAACTTTTATAGAATAAACAAATTTATAGGATTTTTTCTGGTAGTTACTGACTTTATTTAAGATGTAGTTTGGCATTGTCAAATCTGAACAGCAGTTTTGGGATTACTTTTAGATTAATGCAAACTTTGTCAGATTTTAATTGACTCTTAAGCAACCAAAACATGCAAGCGTTTTTAGTGCATGTCTAAAGGCTGTGTGAATACTGGGTTTAATATTTTCTTTGGCAGTGGAACCAATCTTGTCATACAATCAAGTAAGTAAAATTTATAATCTTAAGAAAATCTTCATAATAATCACTTTTTGTTCCTTCCCTAATATAATATGATTCCGCATTACTAATACCAAAAAACAAACAAACAAGATGTTCAAGCACAGTTTGTTTATTCAAACTGCAGTGTTTCTATAATATTATTTATTTTATTTTATAATATAATATTTTATAATTTGCTATGTAATACATAATGTGAATTATGGCCTGTTTGAAATACAAGTTTTTGGTGCATGCTCAGTGGTTGTGTGAATACTGCCAATAGGATTTTCTTTAGTAAAGGGACAAAACTCAACGTAGAAGCAAGTAAGTCTGAACATTTGTAAACTTAAATGCTATTGGGTAGTTTGCTAATGCAAATAATCATAGTTATTGACAAAATTATACTGTCAACATTAATGAAATAGCTAATCTTTTATATTTATATATTATTATTGCTAGTTAAATTAATTTTTACAATACCAGTTTTATTAACTTTATTCATAAATATTATTGATTAATTATATTTCATAATAGCTATGGGTAAAATGTTTTTGGTTTGACATATGAAACTTAAGAGTCTATTGTAATTTATTCTGCCCTCGTAATTCTTATGAAAGTAGCTTGCATTATTCAATATTGCATATTATATCAATATATAACAAATGTTTATACAATGTAACTTAGCAGTAGCGTTCACAAGTTACTGTAGTGAGTTTATATGTTGTGGGAATCAAGGATATAGCAAGCTGACATTTGGTTCTGGGACGAAATTAACTGTTAATTCAAGTGAGTTCATTTTTGTTCATTCTTTTACGTTACACTTTAATATAAACAGTACTGAAGAAAATAGTCACTGTTTAGCAAAGAACTCTTTTAAACATTAAATATTATTGAACAAACAACATCAAAACCCCCAATGTGATTACACCTAACAATGGTTGTTAAAGAACTTACATTTATTTATTTCATGAAATAAAAAATAACTTAAAGTTCACAGCACTCCAAACAAGGCTAGATGGTTTTTGCTCTGGACTCAGCACATGTGTGAATACAGCTCAAAAGATAATATTTGGGACAGGGACAAAACTCACTGTAGAAACAAGTAAGTTTGCATTTCTAAATCAATGAAAACCCTTAAAATGCAAAAGATAAAACTGAATATCAAAACTGACAAAAGCAAAAGTACTTGATATTATACTGATGTTTTGTAGTTAGTGTTATGTAGTTTTCTCATTGCAGTTTAACCATATATTTTGATTTAATCTTATTTCATTTGTAAACAATTTGACATCATTCTAAAAGCAAACCATAATTTCCATTAGCGAAATATAATTAAACCCCTTCTCTCTGTCCATCAAAACCCTACAAATGCTTAAATGCTTAATTTTTTATATTAAGTATGTCATTAGAAGAATTAGAAGATGAGGTCAATTAGACAATGAGGTTTTTGTCATGGAATCAGCACTTGTGTGAATGCTGACGACAAGATTATATTTGGGAGTGGGACAAGACTAATAACACAAACAAGTAAGCTTATATTATCAGTGTCACTATCAGTGTTAATGTTACATTGAAATATACAGTATGTCAAATGTAATATTAAATAATAAACTTAAATCACAACTATCACGACTTAATTAGCTTTATCCAATAGCAATACAGTATACAAAGCTTTATTTAATCCTCATCTAAACTTCATCTTGGCATTACTCTGACACTTTCATAATCACTTTATCAATATGTTCATTATAATTAAATGTGTTTATGACACAGTTGGACTCTGTAAAAGGCCAAGTTTTTGTGTAGACAAAGTTTACAGTGTGACATCTGCACAGCGTAAAGTAGTGTTTGGAGAAGGAACTAAATTGACAGTTAAAACAAGTGAGTATAAAATTAGTACTGATCATAATCTAGCTTTATATAAATGCTTATATTGAAATAATGCAATATCATTAGTGAATTAATTAGCTAGATTTGACTTGCTATAGTGTAATCTGTAGAGATGTTAGCCTATAACTCCATACAGTATGTGAAATAACTGGAAGGCATTAGTTTTTGTCACATGCTCCAAGAGTGTGTGAATGTGAATAAGATTTTCTTCGCCAAAGGAACCAAACTTGTTGTTCAAACAAGCAAGTAATACATTTATGACAGAGTCAACATATCATTCTGATGTCCAAAAATAGATAAAAGCTGTTTGGTGAAAATGTTTGTGATATTGTAAAAGTGTATGTGATGTCACTGCCAAGACCAGGAATTATTTAAAAGTTCACAAAAATGCATTTGCTAATGATTAGTGATAATTAGTTATAATAATCACTTACGTTATTTTCCAACAAAAATTTCCAAACAAATCAAACAAGTTATAGATACAAATAAAATATAATTACCCCTAAAAGATGGGACCTTATTGGCCGAATATGTATTGAGGGTAAATGTACCACACTATACTGATGTGTGAATACTGCAGGCAAGATCGTATTTGGAACCGGCACCAGTCTCATTGTTACTTCAAGTAAGATATTTTATTTTATCAAAGAAAAAAATGTAGTATAATAAAAAGTATGATTGTTAACAAATTTCTTTTAAACTGAAAAAAAAAAGACGAAGAAAAAGGTTTATCATAAAAAAGCAAAAATCCATGAGAATTTTTTTTGCCTAAATCCTAAACACATTTTGCTTCCCAAATGCATATGGTCAATAATTCAACAGTTTAGTGGTAACTTTTACTAGTATAATATAAATTGTACAACTATAAAGGTCATACCAGCCACAGTAGCCATATAAATATATTACATTATACTATTATAATAGGTTAAAAAGTGTTTTGTAGATCATTTAAGATGTATACAATTCTTTGAGTGTTACCAGAATGCAACTTGTTTTCGGTGTATGATAAATGACTGTGTGAATGCTGGATATAAGATTTTCTTTGGTAAGGGAACCAAAGTCATTGTACACACAAGTAAGTTAACATTTGTAATGTTCATTATCTGTATTGTTGGATGAAATTATTTGGCTATGGAGGCTTATCCCTTTAATTTTCTCCAAATATTAAATAGTCAGAATTTTACCAAATAGTCACTGTTTATCAGAAACTCTTTTAAAAGTGAAATACTATTGCAAGACAAAAATAAAACAATGTAATTGTACACTGTAATAAAATGTAATTGGCAATGTAATTACATCCAATTACATCCAACATAGGTTGCTAAAATACTCTATAGTGTAGAGTTTTAAGTTAAAAATAACTTAAAACTCTACACTATAAACAAGGCTAGATGGTTTTTGTTATGGATTCAGCACATGTGTGACTAATAATGACAAGATAATCTTTGGGACAGGGACAAAACTCACTGTAGAAACAAGTAAGTTTGCATTGCTAAATCAATAATCACTTTATCAGCATGTTCATTATAATTAAATGGATGTATGAGACAGTGTGTTTAGAAATGGAACAAAATTGACATTTGAAACAAATCAGTTTGTACTTGGTTAGACAAAACAACAACAAAAGCAACAAAAGATTGTTACAGTATTTGCATTTATTTAATTTATTTCATAAAATATTTAAACAAACAAACAAACAAACTTAAAACTCACCACACTACAAACAAGGCTAGATGGTTTTTGTTATGGACCCAACATATGTGTGACTAATAATCAAAAGATGATCTTTGGGACGGGGACAAAACTCACTGTAGAAACAAGTAAGTTCGCATTTCTAAATCTATAAAAACCCTTTAAAGTACAAAAGATAAATACTGAATGTCAAACTGACAAATGGAAAAGTACTTGATGTTATACTCAATAATGCTCTGTAATAGGTTCTATATAGTTTCACATCACAGGATATTTTGATTAAATCTTAGTTAAATTGTTAACTTTGACATCCCCCTAAAATCAAATAATTTCCATTACTGAAATATAATTAAACACTCAACAAGGTTTTTTTTTTGTCCTAAATGGACATATACTTAAGTGAAATCTTAAGTTGTGTGTATTGGACTTGTAGTGTAAGAACTTGTGTAAAGTTCTTAGTTCATGGTAGATGGCTGTGTGAATGTCGGCTACCAAATGTTCTTTGGAAAGGGGACCAAACTTGTCGTAGAAACAAGTGAGTTTTATAGTCTTGTCTGTTTTTTGTTTTTTTTTAATGCTATTATGAGTGGCTTCAAAATATAATCTAGGAATAAACTGATTCCAAAATTGTAATTAGAATGAGAATATGCAGTATTAAAAGATTGTTACATTATCAGACCAGTTATCTCTCATTTCATGTCAGTTTCACAAGAAAAATTAGGTGAAAAGTTTTTCTAAGTATGTCACAATTAGACTTTGAGGTTTTTGTGATGGAGTCAGCACTTGTGTGAATGTTGGCAACAAGATAATATTTGGGAGTGGGACAAGACTAATAACACAAACAAGTAAGCTTATATTATCAATGTTACTGCTATTGTTATATTGAAATATATACCAAATGTACTGAATTTAAGTCTTGCACTGAAATCACAACTAAATTAACTTGACACAACAGCTTTATCTAATTCTCATTTAAACTTCATCTTGGCAAAACCCTGACACTTTCATAAGCACTTTATCAATATGTTCATTATAATTAAATGCATTTATGAAACTGTGTGCCATCTACACAGTAAAAAGTGTGTTTAGAGAAGGAAATAAACTGACATTTGAAACAAGTCCATTTGAAATTAGTACAAATCGTAATCTAGCTTTTCATAAATGCTTATATTGAAATGCAGTGCAGATGTCATTAGTGAATTAATTAGTCAGATTTGACCTGGTAGCCTATAATTCCATACAGTATGTGGAATAGCTGGAAGGAATTAGTTTTTGGCACATGCTCCAAGAGTGTGTGAATGTGAATAAGATTACCTTCGGCAAAGGAACCAAACTTGTTGTTCAGACTAGTAAGTAATACATTTTTGGCAACATTAGTCAACATTAACAAATACTAACTTCCTAGAGGTCTGATCATACTCATGTCTAAAAAGACAAAACCTGTGTTGTGATATTTACATGTTTTTCTTATTTAAAATCCAATGGTCGAATTCATAAACCTTAAAGAAAAAAGTATTTGTGATATTGACAAAGATCAGTAATTTAAAGTTATTGCTTATCCTTATCTTAATCTCTTAAGTTATTCTTTTCTGTCTTACAAAGTGTTCCAAACTAATCAAACAAGTAATATCTAAAAAATAAAATATAATGAAATGATGGGACCTTATTAGCCAACCTTGTACTGAGGGTAAATGTACCATACTATACTGATGTGTGACTAGAGGTGACAACAAGATCATATTTGGAACTGGCACCAGTCTCATTGTTACTTCAAGTAAGATATTTTATTTCATCTCCAAATCAATATTTGCATAAATTGAAGTGGTATTCAAAATATTAAATAATTTAAGTTTAGTGGGGACTTTCACTTAAGTTTACATATTTGAAAAGTATACCATAAATTGTACAAATATAAAGGTCATACCAGCCACAGTAATAATATTAATAATGTTAATATATTGCATACTATTATAAAAGGATATTAAGTGTTTCATGAATTGTTTAAGATCCAAACAAGTCTGTGAGTGTTATCAGACTCCTACTAGTTTTCGGTGTATGATAAATGACTGTGTGAGGGATGCATATAAGATTTTCTTTGGGAAGGGGACCAAAGTCATTGTACAATCAAGTAAGTTAACATGTTTCCAAATCTTACAATTATTAATTTTATGCAGTTTGACGGAATAAAAAAATACTAGTCAAGTTCATCACAATAAACAGTATAATATTCATTATCTGTATTTCTGAATGAAATGATTTGGCTATGAAGTCTTAGCCTTTTCTTTTTCTCCATATAATCCAAATAGTACCAAATAGTCACTGTTTAGCAGAAAACTCTTTTAAATGTGAAATATTAAGTGTAAAAAAGGCCAATGTAATTACATCTAGCATGGTTTGCTAAAGTACTTGCATTTATTTCATAAAATAAAAAAATAAAAATAAATAAATAAAAACTTAAAACTTACCACACTACAAACAAGGCTAGATGGTTTTTGTTATGGACTCAGCACGTGTGTGACTAATACTGACAAGTTAATCTTTGGGACGGGGACAAAACTCACTGTAGAAACAAGTAAGTTTGCATTGCTAAATCAATAAGCACTTTATCAATATGTTCATTATAATTAAATGCATATAATAAACAGTGTTTAAAAAAGGAACACAATTGACATTTGAAACAAATCAGTTTGAACTTGGTTAGACAAAACAACAACAAAAGCAGTAAAAGATTGTTAAAGTACTTGCAATTATTTAACTTCAGAAAATATTTTAAAAACTTAAATGTCACCTCACTACAAACAAGGCTAAATGGTTTTTGTTACGGATTCAACATATGTGTGACTGATGCTCGAAAGATAATTTTTGGGACGGGAACAAAACTCACTGTAGAAACAAGTAAGTTTGCATTGCAAAATCAATAAAAAGCTTTTAAAGTAAAAAAGAAAAACACTGAATATTAAAATTGACCAATGCAAAAGTGATTGTTATACTCAATAATGTTCTGTAATAAGTGCTATATATATTGCAAAATATTTTGATTAAATCTTATTTAAATTGTATACAATTTGACATCCTTCTAAAAACAGATCATTTCCATTACTGAAATGTAACTGAAAACTCAACATTGTTCATCCTATATGGAAATATACTTTAGTGAAACCTTAAGTGGGTGTATTATTGAACTTTGTGAAGTAGATTTGCTATAGTGTAAGAATTTGAACCTTACCCTTAAATCACAACTATTGCAACTGAATTGTCTTGATACAACAGCTTTATTTAATCCTCATTTAAACTTCATCTTGGCAATACATACTTTATCGATATGTTCTTTATAAATAAATGCATATGAAAGTGTCAGTTTGAAATTAGTTAGACAAAACAACAACAAAGCAATAAAAGGTTGTTAAAGTACTTGCATTTATTTATTTCGTAAAATATTTAAAAACAAACAAACTTAAAACTCACCACACTACAAAGAAGGCTAGATGGTTTTTGTTATGGATCCAACATATGTGTGTCTAATGCTCAAAAGATAATCTTTGGGAAGGGGACAAAACTCACTGTAGAAACAAGTAAGTTTGCATTTCTAAATCAATAAAAAACCTACAAAAGATAAATACTGAATATCAAAAATGACAAATGCAAAAGTACTTGATGTTATACTGATGTTGTAATTGGTGTTATATAGTTTGCCCATTGCAGTTTAACCATTTTGTTTCAGTTTTATTTAATTTGTAAACAATTTCACTTCTAAAAGCAAACCATTTCCATTATCGAAATATAATTAAACCCCTTCTCACTCCAACAAAATCATACAGATGCTTAATTTTTTATATTAAGTATGCCACAATTAGATGAGGTCAATTAGATAATGAGGTTTTTGTGATGGAGTAAGCACTTGTGTGAATGCTGCCAACAAGATAATATTTGGGAGTGGGACAAGACTAATAACACAAACAAGTAAGCTTATATTGTCAATGTTACTGCTAAAGTTATATTGAAATGTATTCCAAATGTACTGAATTTAATCCAGTTTGAAATTAGTACTGATCATAATCTAGCTTTTCATAAATGCTTATATTGAAATAGTGCAGATGTCATTTAAGTGAATTAATTAGTGAATTAATTAGCTAGATTTGACCTGGTAGGCTATAATTCCACACAGTATGTGAAATAGCTGGAAAGCATTAGTTTTTGGCACATGCTCCAAGAGTGTGTGAATGTGAAGATTATCTTCGCCAAAGGAACCAAACTTGTTGTTCATACAAGTAAGTAATACATTTCTGACAGAGTCAACATTACAAATACTAAACTCCTAGAGGTCTGACCATACTGATGTACAAAAAAAATAAAACTTGTGTTGTGATATTTACATGTTTTCACTTGTTTAAAATTGAATGGAATCATTCACCAAACTTAAAAAAAAAAAAGAAAACTTAAATGTATAAAAAAGTATTTGTGCTGTTGACAAAGATCAGAAATTCTTTAGATTTCCCAAAAATACATTTGCTAATGATTAATAGTTTTTATTATAAGTTATTGCTTATCATTATCTTAATCACTTACATTATTCTTTTCTGTCTTACAAAATGTTCCAAACCAATCAAACAAGTAGTATCTAAAAATAAAATATAATGAAGTGATGGGACCTTATTAGCCAAACATGTACTGAGGGTAAATGTACCATACTATACTGATGTGTGAATAGAGCGAACAACAAGATCATATTTGGAACTGGCACCAGTCTCATTGTTACTTCAAGTAAGATATTTTATCATTAAAAAGTGTATTATATAATAAAAAGTGTGATGCTTAAAATATTTATTTTAAACCTAAAAAAAATTAAGATAAATGTTATACACAAGCACAAAAATCCATAATCAGTATTTGCATAAATCAAAGTGGTATTCAGAGTATTCAATAATTCAACAGTTTAGTGGTGACTTTCACTTAAATATACATATTTGAAAAGTATACTATAAATTGTACAAAAATAAAGGTCATACAGCCACAGTATAATATTAATATATCGCATACTGTTATAATAGGGTTTAAAGTGTTTCGTTAATTGTTTAAGATGCATGCAATTCTTTGAGTGTTACCAGACTGCTACTAGTTTGTGGTGTTTAGTAAATGACTGTGTGAATGATGGATATAAGATTTTCTTTGGTAAGGGGACCAAAGTTATAGTACAATCAAGTAAGTTAACAATTTTCCAAATCATACAGTTAATTACATAATTTTATCCAGTTTGACTGGATAAAAAATGCTTGTGAAGTTCATCACAATAAATAGTGTAGTATATATTATCTGTATTGTTGGATGAATTTATTTGGCTATGAAGTCTTATCCTTTTAATTTTCTCCAAATATTGTTCAAATAGTACTTAAATATACCAAATAGTTACTTAAGTTCATTACATTAAAAGTGTAATAGTTGTCTTTATTGTTGGAATGAAAAGATTTGGATGTGGAGGCTTATACCTTTAATTTTCTTCAAATGCTATTATGAAACCATATTCAAAATTTAATTTTGTACAATCATGCCTAAAATTAACTATGAAATATGTCATACACCAAACAAAGGGTTGGCTAAAGTTGAATTCTGGGTAAATGTACCATGCTGTACTAATGTGTGAATACAGGCTATGACAAGATCTTATTTGGAAAAGGCACCAAACTAACAGTTGATTCAAGTAAGTTTGCTACTACTTACAGTAAACTAAGACAGAAAGGTGCACAAATTTTCAAATTGAAAAAAGTTTAGCAATTCTGATACTTTTATCAAACCAATCAAGTACTTGAAAGCTGGTAGCAATGCAAAATGGTTTTGAGCCTAATTTTGATATACTGTAGATAAAACGTTTGTTTCACCTGAAAAATAAGAACTTTTATATATGACCTTTTAAATAACTATAAATTAAAACATCATTGCCACTTCAACAACTCTCTCAATGAACTGCTAACTTCAGATAAATGCACTAAAACTAACAACATCTTTATAAATCTGTTTTTAATAATAGATAACTATTTATTTTGTTACTAAAACACATCCCAAATAAAGTATTCATAATCAATGAATGAGTAAATAATAGTCCTTAAAGCTGGGCTTCAATGTGAGGAGAGTCTGTGTTTATGTGGTCACATCAACCACTGTGTGACTCAAGGGATAAACAAAATTATCTTTGGGAAAGGCACTCAACTCACTGTGCTTTCAAGTAAGTGTAGATCAAGCTTCTTTTCTGATTGTATATTACTAAAACAATGTCAAATTTACATGCTTACATTACATTACATGCTTTCATGGTAATTTTATGCCATTATTAAATGAGTGTTATAGACTTAATAATCCTAGGACATTTAATTAAACAGGAAAAATGTTTTGATTGAACTAAATTGATAAATTGATCGAAATAAATGTGCTATTAGTAATTTAAAATGTAATAGCTGTACACAGTCAATATGGCCCTTTAAAAGATCACTTTAAATCTCTCATGGCAAGGTGTCCAGTCTATTTTACAGTTTTGGCACCACTTCTTTTTTATGCTAATTGTTACGCTAGTTTTAGATTGATATATTCATAGTCATCAAAATACTTATTGTGATAGTAAAAATGCCCTAAATATTGTTTTAAAATATAAACAACAAACAATTATTTAGATTTTAAAGTGACCCTTCATTCCAGTGTTGTAAAATGCTTCTGAATGCTGTTCAGTGCCATCAGGATGTCAGTACTTTTTTACACATGGTGAATGACTGTGTGAATGATCAGATTAGAATATCATTTGGCAAAGGAACAAAACTCATTATACAGTCAAGTAAGTTGCAATATTCAATATTTAGCTAATAATGTTATGTAGATGTGTTTCTGATAATACTACTTGTGAGCAAAACTAACGCTTTGTCATTTTGCTTATGCCAAAACAAACAACAACAACCAAAAACATGCTGTCAACATAATATGAAATAATTCAACCCAGTAGAACTTTATAAAGTTTGCTTAAAACTCAAGTCTGTGTTTTTGTTTGACTGTAAAAAAAGAGTAATATTTTAATATTGAATTAATATTTCAATATTGAACCCTACTGTTCATGGGTTCATATTGGCTAGAGTTGTCCTTGGAATAAATGTACTGTGCTTTACTAATGTGTGAATCCTGGGGGCACCAAGATCATATTTGGGACAGGCACCAAACTAACAGTTAATTCAAGTGAGTTTACTGCTTTTTCAAATGACCATAGGACCATATTCTTTAAGTTTATTGGGAATTTAATGGCTGGTATAGCTTTGGTAGTTTAAATATTTAAGATGTTATGTTATAGAAAGTACCTTACTTGAAAAGTATAATATTAGACATGATTGAAATACGTATTGTTAAATTAAAGTGATGTTTTATTCACTTGGCTCTTGAAATGAGCTGTAATGGTCAGCTATCACAAAATAATAACAGGACAGTATGAACATCTTTTTGCCAACATTCAGCGAGCTATACTTTTAGTATGTATCCTGTAACAAAATATGTTTTAATACTTTGTTAGTTCAAACGTATTTAATACTTTGACTAAACTTAGAGCTTGGTTGATTGATTGCATCATTAATATTACCGTATGCAGAAAAACAAACTGCTGAGGAAATTTAGCTCTTAGGTTCATGATAATAGTTGCAAAACATTTATCATTCATGACAAGTTTAAAAGTGTCATGGTTTTAGTTCTTTTTTAGAAGACTGAAAGACATACAATCCATGTATATACTGGTAGGATGTTGTTGGTATTTGGTGCAGAGTCAATAGCTGTGTGAATAACCAATTTAAGATTGTCTTTGGCAAGGGAACCAAACTTACAGTACAAGCAAGTAAGTTTAATACTCAGTCACTCATTTATTTTACTTAAAATATATTATTCAACTGCTGCATTGAAAAACTTACAATGTAAGCAGTATAATATGTAGGTGATGATAGTTTTTTTTCTTTTTCTAAATATTTTTACAGAAATTATCATGATATAATGTTCTATCCTTTATTTTAAATAGAGTATAATGGAAAATTACCTTTCCTGAAAATATGAGTAGTTTCTGATGTGCAAGGCTTTGGAAAAGATGCCAATTTGAGAGATTTATTATTATTATTTTTTTTAAAATCAACTCAGACTGTGTAAAAAGAAGAATTACCAGCTGTGTAAAATGAACAAATTAACTAGTTCTTAGGAATTCTGTCAGCTAAACTCTAATACGAAACGTCGAATCTTGGATCATCAATTACCATTTATTGTAGTACATCCATAATCAACTACAATCAATACAATTTTTGTAATAATGACATAATTGATATTTCACTGATAAATTATAATATGTTTTCTAAATTAGGTGTTAGGTGATGATAATAAACTTTATCCTAACTGAAGAAATAAAAACGTACTTGATCTGGAATGATTATATGTTCAGCCGCAGTTATGTGTATATGGTCAACAGCTGTGTGACTCAAAGTGGATACAAAATTATATTTGGAAAAGGCACCAAACTAAATGTGTTTTCAAGTAAGTGTGGCTCAGTTCTCACAAAAATTAAATGCTTTTTAAAATATGCACTGTTCATGATGATCATCAGAAAAACAGAAAGATATTTATATAGCAATTAAGTACTACAAGAAAAACTACTGAGTTCATAAAAGCTAAAGTTGTTCTTAAATTAATTTCAGTGATTTTGATAAGCTGTAATATAACTTTAGGAACAACAACTACTATTTTGTTTTAGAATCATAACAGTTAAAACTTTTAATTCTAACCCCTAAACTTTGATATAAATAGATTAACATGTTATTCCTTCTTTAAAGTTTTGCCACTGCATCTTATTTAAGATGGATTCTGAACGAATTGCTTGTAATGCCTTTGTTATCAGGGTATTGCTAGTTTTTAGTATATGGCCAATGGCTGTGTGAATACTGGACGTAAAATTTTCTTTGGCATGGGGACAAAACTTCTTGTACAAATCAGTAAGTTGTATTTTAATCTTAGTATTAAATTTATTCTGTGATAAACCCATAATTTCATCAACCAACAATTTATCATGTAAAAATTCTGTTCAGTGATTTTGGACTTTGGGGTAACTAAAAAAAAAAAAGACTGACAAATATAAAGGCCTTGAGTATGAAGGATAAAGTGCCAAACAAAACCATTGTGTGAATACAGGGTTCAACAGCAAAATCATATTTGGAGCAGGCACCAAAACAATAATAATTTCCAGTAAGTTGTTTTATCTTAATCTTTAGTTATTCAATACAAGATGGCTGCTGACAGAAATGTTGAGACAGAAGTGTGTGTGTATCTAAAGTGCTTTAATGAACATTTATATCATAGTTGCACTTGTGCTACCTATCCATATTTTTTCCATGATAAATGCCTTTAATATAGAAGAATATCATTAAAACAATAATTAATCGTTGTATTTAAATCTATTATATTTAAATCTATTATATTTAAATTATTTAAATCATTATGTTAAATCTAACATGGTCCCTGGTACTCATGGAAGTTATTATCCCAATACGAACCACTGTGTGAATAGCAATACTGAAAAAATAATATTTGGGAAGGGGACACAACTGTATGTCCAACCAAGTGAGTACAACCATTTAAATAAGAATAGCATATTATTTTCATAAAATTTGTTATCCAATTTTAGAAACATGGGTAGTGTCATTTACTATTACATTTTCAGTAAAACAAAATTTCAAATAAAACAACTCATTGTCACAGACTTTAGTGATTAATCGAATTATTAATAGAATTTAGCAAACTCATGTCATTTATACCTGTCAGAGGACAGAGTGTCCTTTGTATTTCTGTATTGGGGTTTGTAACTGTGTGAATCAAAATACATACAAACTAATATATGGCCAGGGGACTCGGCTCATTGTGTTATCGAGTAAGTTATAATTTTGTTTATCTTAAGTTTACTCTAATTGATATTACAGTTCTATAATTTATATTATAGATCTTTTCACTAATCCACCGATAGGACAGGCAGTCTTTTGTATGAGATTTTCACTCTTTTTAATGTAATTTATATAGTTTTCTAAAATTTAAATCTGTACAGTTGTTAAATTGACAAATATTTGAACTGCATTGTTGAGTGGCTTTAACATCAAAATAAAAAAATGAAAAGTTTTGACAAAGTATTTATAACACTGACAGTCAATGTGTGACTGACAGCTTTGGCAAAATTTTATTTGCGAAGAGAACTCATTTGTTTGTACAGACAAGTAAGTAAGATCTTAATTTAGTTTGGAAATAATTCATCTGAAATCAAATAAAAACAATCAAATAAGGAAATCAAGTCATTTAATAAAGACTACCCTTATGAACATTAAACAGAACTAGGAGTGTCCAACTTTGTTACACAGAAGTCCAAATAAACATTATAATTATTTAAAGATTTTAAAATCAAATTTTATACCTAAATAATGCAAGGATTTATTTTATATAAAAACACAAAAACAACTGGAAAATTGCAGTTGACTTCTGTTAGCAAGATGGTACAAAGGAGGGACAACATTTTAATTGAACTCTATTTTGTAATTGTCTACATTGATTAGGAAGTTTAAAAAAAAGAGGTGGATAAAGTACACAAAGAGATGTTTGACATTACTCATAAATTTATATTCTACCAAAATTTGTACGGCCACTCCTTAAAACAACATTGTAAAAATAATCTGAAAAAAAGGAAAAAGAGATATATATATATATATATATATATATATTACTTGTTAAAAATCAGGCAATTTGAATGAATAGCGATAATTAATATTTTACCAAGTAACCTTTGGTAGTAACTCCAAAGCATTTTGCATAAATTCAGTTATTCATTTGGAGAAATGGCTAAACTGAGAAATTGGTCAGTCAGAAAAGTGCCTAAATAAGGCTGAATTAGTTTTTTGTATTCTAAAATAAACTACATTTGATATTGATATATTTTGAATTTGTTAGGAACTATAGTACGGGATATTGATCATGTGTAATATTGGCCAAGTATTGGTAGAGTGTTATTATATGTGTGCTAATCATTGTGTGACTAACAATGCTAACAAAACCATATTTGGGAAAGGGATGCACTTATCTGAGTACTTAAGTAGCAACAGATAGGTAAGAATCTATGTTATAATATAGATTGTATATATTTTTCGTAAAATTAAACTAATTTTTATAGTTTAACTTACAGTGCTATATCCAAACATGTATAATTTTGCACATAGCATTTCATTTTGATTCATAGATATGTATACAGATTTATTGATATGGATTTTTCAATATAAACAAATGTTACGTTTAAATGACATTTATTTGTGTTTCATTTAAATGCATTCTGACATGTCAGCAGATTCTAATAACAAACACTTGAAAAACTGGGTAACTGGGACTAGTAATTGTAATCGTTACCCATATTACAGCAAATAAATCGTACAGAAATAACATGTAATCAAAATGCATACAAGCAATTTAATGATTTTAAGTCTAAAATTTTTTATTCATTGTGGTTTATTGTAACTAATTTATAAGGATATAGAATAAACCATTTTGAACTATTCTGTTCATTAGGCAAATTGTATTGATGTAGTTGCAGTAATTAAAAGCTATTTTATTCTCAGCATAATTGCTAAGAGCATTGCAATTCACCTAAACTACATCATGAGGAATCTGGAATAACATTCAATATAGAAGTGTTTCCATGTGAACTTGTGAACATTGTCCCATACATACAACTAACAGAAACCTAATAAATCTATAGTGTCCATTAGTGAACTGAGAGATTGGAAAAACTAATGAAATCTTATGAAAATATTTGTTTCCACTTTAGTTACATTGCTAATGTAACAATTACATTTCATATTATAAGTTAGTGTCTTGCTGTGGAAAAAAACTAAACATGGACTTAGTAAAAGTGTGAATCAGTTTTTGAAGTGAGGTATCAGCCTGTGGGCCTAGAAACATTTGAAGTAGGGTAAGAATTTGTCATATTATTAATATTTTAAATGTACATTGATTAAAAGGACTGATTTCATTGATTTGAGGCAAATATTCTCAGATCAACATTCAAGTTATATTTGAGAATATGGGATTTTTTGCATTTTAATGTGAAATGTATGTCTTGAAAAAAAGATTCAAAAGAAATGCCTTTGAATCAGAGTATTATTTGGACGTACATAATTAAAATGTATTGTCAGTGAATGTACTTTCTAATCCATAAAAGCTAATTACATAATTACAATTTTATTCGCAATTTTTGTCTGCATTAAACACGTATACTTTTTGTTTATGAAACTGATGTATTTTGAATTTCTTTTTCTTATATTTTACAGAAGAAGAAAAACAGCCAAACATTTTCAAAATTGAAGACTCGTGTCTGGCAACTGACTTCACGAACCATACAGCTGTAACATTTGAGGGTAAAAATGTTACACCGGTGCGATATACAGGCCAAAGTTACTACAGCAGCTTTGCCTTTCAAGCTGGAAATAACTGCAAGGAAAAAAGTAGGAATTATCACATGCATTTAAAAAACATTTATGACTGAATTCCACTACTATTATGTTGCATTAGATTAATCTTCTTTATTCTACTTTCAGTTGTCTGTGATCAAGGATCAAGCAATGATTTCGAACCAGGTAAGTGTTCACTGTATTTTTTATTTGCACATTCATAGTTTGCACTCCCATAGATGTCAGATCGTGAGGCTACTATAGCATTTCGAAAAATATTAAACACATACGCACAAATGTGCTGGACTGTACCACAAAATCCATGATAAACCCAAATAGACATACTAATTGCTTTTTTATTCTGCAGATGAAAAAATCAACTACATGTCACTGGGCCTCTACTGGCTGAGAATTCTCTTCCTGAAGACTGTTGTGTTCAACATCCTGATAACTTTCAAAGCATGGATGAGCTAACGTGAGTGAAATGTTATATCTTGTTACAATGGGTCTCATTCACTAACACATTTGAGTGTAAAAACATTTTTATGCAGAAATCATGATTTATTAAGTTGCAGGATAATATTTAGAACCAACTGAAAACACACATACAAAAAAAGACTTCTAGCAGACAAATTTTTTATAGTCATTTAACAAAAATGGTTTGCAAAGTGGCGTAGGTTCTGAAAATGGTCAATCACATGTAGTCTAGGTCTATTTAAAAGGTATTTGATGAGTATCATCCTGGTTGTGAATGGCACACTTGGCTTTACTTGAAGATTTTGCAGCACATGCTCAGAATTTTTTTCTACAAACATACAGTAAGTATGCAACTTGTATGCAAATATTGGTGAATGAGACCCAATGTTTCATTAGCACATTTTACAAATTATGTGCTGTTTTTTTTTTTTTTTGGAAGAATTACAATGCATTATTTGTCTTTCAGGTGACAGGATGAAAATCCTCATCATTTTTAATCAGCTGGATTTATCAGTGGCTTCACCGAAGACAAAACATCATATTCGAGAGCCATCAGAGCTGCACTGTTGTTGTTTAATGATGATCAAGGGATTATGAAAGTTATGCTATAGTGCTTATGGTTTTAAGAATTATTTACTATTTACACATTTGAATGTCATTTGCTTATATAGGTTTTTATAATATTGGCTCAACTATTCTAGTTTAGGATACAGTAGAAGTATATAACACCATTAAATAGTTTCTAATTTAGATATAGCTCATGTTTCATTTTTCTGTATTTTAATGATTTCTACATAATTATCTAAAAAATTGTAAAACTTGTTCTTAATTTACTTTGAAGATAGATTACATCTGAAGAATTGTGTCTATATAGCTTTTGTTTTTTGCAACATATTTGCATCTACAATCATGTGGACTTTTGCTTCTTTCTGACAATGGCAGGTGTCGTTTCAGTAATGACTATGTATTGTGCAAAAAATATAAAAAAATAAAATGCATAAATGACCAACTTTGAGTTTTTTTTTTATAAGCACAAAATCCAACCAGATAAAGATCTATAGGTATACTCCTTGTTAATTAACCATTAAGTTAAATTAACCATTAAATGATAATGAAATGTATTACATTAATGAGTAAGAACATTAAAATGAAAAGTTTTAAGTGCATTATGAAAGACAGTAGGTGATCCCAAATCGTGTACTTGTGCACTATTCTGTGCCAATTTGTAGTTTTAATAGTGTGATTAGTGTGTTCACACTAAAAAGTGCACTTTAAATACCCAGATGATGCACTTAAATAACTGAAAAAATGAAGTGTGGAATGTCAGACACTTTGTGCACTCAAATAGTGGAGAAGGGGCGGGGCTATCAGATTCTGATATTGAATGACAAAGCCTTAGGAATTTCATACACTACATGGTTGAGTACATAGTGCATAAGTGCACATTGTATACTTAGGTGTATAGTGCGTCATTCGGGATGCAACTAATGACTTAAAATTGAATTTAGAGATTAAACAAATTATGTTTACTGGAAATTACACTTTGTGTATTGAAATCAATAGATATATTAAAATGTTTTTTAAGAATGCAATTTTCATTATCTGTTGGGAGATTAGAAGACTAGTCAACATACTAGCCTTCGCATAGTAAAATTATACACCAGCTACCCTCGACATAAACATAAGCTCCACTCATCAGCACAAAGATAAACCCCTCGTAAATCCCCAAATACCAAAACATTACATTCTAAAGCCTTCCCTTTTTCATCTTTCTCAAAATGACCAACTTTGATCAACTGTGGTATTTACAAAACAAACTTTTCAAACATGCAGACTACCATTACTTTTATACAGGCCATTACAAATAAAATGGCTGCTGAAGAGGAAATAAGGCATAATTTAGCTTGTAATACAACTGAGGAGGTACATGCAAGCAGAGCTGGGTAGTAACTGATTACATGTAATCTGGATTATGTAATCACATACTAAAAATAAAGTGCTTGTAATTAGATAAAATTTCATTTTAAAATACTCAATCAGATTACAGTTATTTTTTAGTGATTACATATTATTCACACAATAGAAATAAATTACTAATTATTTATTGATTCTCACTAATCCTTCTTTTCCATCTTTTAAGTTTTCTTTCTAAAATAGCCTACTGCTTATATACATTCAGAAAGTCTACATTCAGTTTCATAGACATTCACACAAAGACCAGTCACTAGTCAGGTGGCTATAATTACAGAGAAAACGGAGTATTATTTTTGAGTATTATTATTATAATTTTTTTTTTTTTTTTAGAAAATTGACTATTAATTTTAATTGTTGTTATTTTAAAATAATTTATTTTAATTGTACATTTTTATGATGTAATTAATTATTAGATTTATAGAATATATTTTCTTTCCCTTTGTATTTTATATTGATATGGTACAAGATTATCCTATTTAAATCAATGTGAAAAACAATTAAACAAAAAATAGTCTGATTATATTGCCTGAAATGTGTTATGCAATGGATTACGTTACTAACTACAATTTCTGTCGTGTAATTTGGAATCAGTAACGGACTACAATTTTGACGTAATCTACCCAGCTCTGCATGCAAGGAATTACTTTACTTGTGTTGCTCACACGTTTCATTAAACTTGCTATAGTCATAACCTTATTTAAAAGTGTGTGATAATTCACTACATGTATTATAATCACATTTCAACATTTCATATATTGAAATAAAGTGAAAATCAAAACTGTGATATGAATGTCAACACTATATCTTTGAAATCTATTAGATATTGTACAGACATAGTGACTTAATGTTTTTATCAAGCATTTACTGTAACATATACCTGTATACATCACGACATCTGACATCTTGTCCCCAGACTCCACAATCTTTTGAGTATTTGGTTGCAACATGCACAAAGCATGTTGGGTAATGGGCAGCAAAAGGAATGTTTATTTACTATCATGATCAGATGGATTAAATTATAGTCATATGTATTACAATGAAACAGATTCAAATGAAAAGTTTATGTTAATTGCATTATGTTAGGCAATGACTTAAAATCATGCTAAATATAGTTTAGCTTGCTATTAAATGCACCATGGGGTATGAGCAAATAATATAAGCCTGGTTTCTGAACTTGTTGACACAACTACTGGATTTAGAGTAAACCAATATGCACCACAGCTGCAAATGTAGCTGCCCATAACCTAAGCATAAGCTCAACTCTTCGGCAGAATGGTAACCACATAAAATTAATAACATAATCTATTCTAAATCTCCAGTAAATGACTAATGAGTCTTTCCTCTACTCAAAAACACATTTGACTATTAATCTTACCACCTGAAGCAGTATTATGCAAAGTATGTTGGGAACTGTCTTGGCAGTTGTCAAAAAAAAAAAAAAAAAGATTAATGTAGTCCCAGCACAAAATGATTAACATTTACAACCATTTTCCAAATTTAAGTGGACTGAATTTGTGACAAAATGTCCAAGAATTGTGTTGCCTTTTCTCTTTTTAATTGTATAAATTGAACAAGGTACAAAAATCATTTTTGAGTGCAGACACAATAACCTATATGTAATATAGTAAACAAAACATTATTTGTTCGCATGGGCTTTTTCTTGTTGTACAAACCTAAAATAATTGTGTAGAAAAGTTTAACGCATTGAGGTTAAGTTCATTGATCAAACAACTTTTTGAGTCTAATCAGCAATAGTAACAACATCATGCAAAATTCAACAATATTTAAATTTTTTAGCAGCCCACCTCCTTAACAAAGTATACAAGACTGGTTATTGAACTGCTTTATTTGATTTTACTTTATTTTTTATTTTGAAAAAAAGAAAAAACACCCTCTAATACTTGTACTCTCTGTTCTATTTCTATTCTATCTACTTGTTTTCTTTTTATTTATTAAAAGGAAAAAACTTTTCTATTCTGACTACTTGTTTTCCTTTTATTTATTATAAAAACATAATAACTTGACCCTCTAACACTAGCACTCTCTATTCTATTTCTATTCTATCTACTTGTTTTCTTTTTCATTTATTAAAAAAATTACCTTCTAACACTAGTGTTCTCTATTCTTTTTCTATTCTATCTGCTTGTTTTCTTTATTGATTTTAAGAAAATAATAACTTGGCCCTCTAACACTAGCTCTCTCTATTATGTTCTATCTAGTGTACTTTTTATTCTTTTTATTTATTACAAAAAACCTTGCTACATGTACTGCGTTAGACTAATCGGGACTTGTCACAGCATTTAGATATTGTTGTTCTTTTGTCTGATTCGTTTGATTGCTTCTGTTGTCCTTATTTGTAAATCGCTTTGGATGAAAGCATCTGTTAAATGATTAAATGTACAAGTACATTAACTGCTCACATCACGGAAAGTGTGCCATTTCCCAATCTTAAACCTAAGCACAAGCTTCACTTACTGTACCAGCACAATGGTTACACCAAAAATCTCACCCAAATGCAAAAATATTAAACCCTAATAAGTCTTATAAAGTTATATTCAAGAATATACTTTTTTCCATTTTAATTTGAAATGTTGGTCTATAGTTTAAAATGCTGGTCTTTTTCAAAAACACATAAAATAAGACTTCATTTCAATATTTACTCTTCTTATCCACTCCCAAATCATGCTGGAAACTAGAATCCCTTTGCCTGTTTTCAATTACAGTAACAGAAATTACGTTGAAGATTCAGTGTAACTCAAATATATTAAGTAAACTTCCATTATTATATAGGTAATTTGAATTACCTATAATTTGAATTAAGTAAACTGAACAAGCAATTCATTATTCAGATACTGTTATTCAGGACTAAAGCATGTAGTGATGAACAAAAAGACAACAGGTCCTTGGCTTCAAGCCAGTCTTTTTGCTACTGAGTGAATGTTGCTGCTCAGCATAATGATAATGTTGCACAGCATTGCAACACATTTGCAACATGGTCACACTCTGCAAGCTGCTAAGTAGCACATTACACCAGACCAAACTCTGACAGTGCTATTAAAGATCATCATTGTTACTCTCCTGGAGCTCTCACATACATATTTAGATAGTTTTAGCAAATATTAGGGTTGAACAGCCAACATCTTAGTATTTGTGCAGCAGAGAGCCAAGTATCTCTCTGTCTCAACCATGCCCTAATTTATACAAATGACTGTGCATCTTTGCAGACAAGATCGCTCTGGTTACTAGTTTCAAATGCTCTCAAAACCACACGCTGAGAGGAAGCAAGCTGTCTGGAGTAAACAGTGATAAATATAAAATCATTTTTGACTTCTACAAAACATCCAACTCTAGAAACACATGGTTCTACAGATAGGAGAACAGTGGATTTTTAGATCCTGCATTTTCAGAAAAAAGGTTCAAAAGTTTCACTGGCTTGGTACCTTTTTAAAAGGTACAACTTTGTACCTTATTTGCCTCTTAAGGGTTCATATTAGTACCACAAGGGTACTTTTGAAAAGGTACTGCCCCAGAGACAACTTACTAGTATCTGAGAGTGTAACAATTTTTAGTTACTAACAGTATAATGAATGAGGACAGGAATTTGATTTCAATTATCAGGAAGGCCTATAATAATAGCTTACTTTTGTACTTTCTAAAACAGTGCCATTGGTCTAGTTCCATGATAACGTTCATCCACTTTCTTATTTTGGTTAAGCCCTAGTTCATGACACTCACAATGAAAACTGCACAGATCTGACCTCTCAGACCTACATGCATCTAGGATGGGAAGAGGTGAAAACCACACACCATGGCCACCTGACACCTTCAAGTCATAACTGATATAAACAAAGACACTTTTTACCTTGTCTTTTGTCACAAGAACTTATGCTGATTGTTTAGTCATGTGTGATATGTACTGTTTTAATTTTTAATTAAAGTGTTGAGTGTTCAGGATTGTGATACTCAGTGTGGGAAAACATAAACAACTTGCTGAATTACTCTACCTGCACTTGGCCTAAACTGAACTCATATGTACATATGGATCTTAAATTGCCTCTTTGTAACCTTAAAACCTGGTAATTTGACCAAAAATAGTACTTTTTTTCAGATGAGATGAATTATTCATCATTTCTGCAGTCTAATAAAAGCTGTTTTATTTTACATTGAATGGGCCGCTCTATAGGGAACTCACATTTTGACGTTTACATCACATTACCAACCAAACACTACTCGATTTATCTCAGTTACCATCACTTTTGAATTTGAGTGGTCAGTTCAGACACTAATTTGGATTAATTTCTCTTTCCATGCACTTCCACTCAGTCCATATGTCTAATCTGTGCATGTGTTCCACTCATAATAACTGCATATCAATCTGGGATGAAGTTACCGATCTTGAATTGTCAAAATGGAGCATTTTAAGAAGCTTATTGAATGCTATTGAATGCCTTTGCTCATGGAATAAACTAACTGGGTCAGTCTGCATTGATAATAAAATCCGTGACAAATTCTCATATAAAATTAATTTCTGTCCATATAGCTTCTCACAACATGCATCATTGATCAGAATAAATTATATATCTAAATAATATTTTGTTAAACAAAAACAGATGGCATGTGTAAAAAAAAAAAAAAAAAAAATAATAATATATATATATATATATATATATATATATATATATATATATATATATATATATATACAGTGCTGCTTGGAAGTTTGTGAACCCCTTGCAGAATCTGTGAAAATGTGAGTATTTTTCAACAAAATAAGATAGATCATATATATATATATATATATATATATATATACAGAGTTGGGTATAACGCGTTACTCAGTAATGATTACAGTTACTTATGTCAATAAAATTACGTTACTTAAGTTACAAATGCAATGTCCTACAACATTTAGATGCAATGAAAGGTTGCCTATCATATTTCAAAATGTTGCACTCAAAATGTTGCATATTTTAGTCTGGCATTATAGTTTGGGAAAAGTTCAACAAGTGAATGTGTACAAGATTATGTCACAGTAACACTAATAAATTAAAAAATAAATGAAGATATTCACGGAGACAGAGAATGCAGAAAGCGCACCCTGTTTGTTTTCTTTATTTTACAAAACCAAAAAAAAAAGAGAAAAGTTTTGTTGATATTGGGAGTGAATCAGAGTATACAAATAATAGGCCTACTTATGTATTTTTTTCAGTCAATATGAAATTAATTAAAGAACTATGAGTTTCTCTTTGTAGTGTAGTTTTTAGGTTTGATAACTTGAAAAGTAAAGTAAACTTGAAAGTAACTTGAAAGTAAAGTAATTAGTAATCTGATTACTTTTTAAATGCAGTAATCAGTAATGTAATCAAATTACAATTTTAAAGAAGTAATTAGTAATTTGTAGTGGATAACTTTTTAATAACTTACCCAACACTGTATATATATATATATATACACAGTGCTGCTTGAAAGTTTGTGAACCCCTTGCATCATACAAAATGCATGTTATTTTTTATTTTGTACTGTCCTGAGTAAGATATTTTACATAAAAGATGTTTACATATAGTCCTCAAGACAAAAAAATATCTGAAATTATTAAAATAACCCCCTGCAAAAGTTTGTGAAACCTTGGTTCTTAATACTGTGTGTGGTTATGCATCAGTGAATGTTGGACCTTTTTTAATAGTTGTGTTTGAGTCCCTCAGTTGTCCTCAGTGTGAAAAGATGGATCTCAAAATCATACAGTCACTGCTGGAAAGGGTTCAAATATGCAAAAGATGCTGGAAACCTGAAGATTCCACAGGACATGGAGGATTTTTCTGAAGAACAGTGCTCAGTTTAACTGTTCAGAACAAACAAGGGACTCATGAACAACAATCAAAAAACAAAAAACAGTCGTGGATCATCCAGGTAACCACACACAGTATTAAGAACCAACGATTCACAAACTTTTGCAGGGGGTTATTTTAATAATAATTTTTTTTTTTTTTTTTTTGTCTTGTGGACTATATGTAAACATCTTTTATGTAAAATATCTTACTCAGGACAGTACTAAATAAAAAATAACATGCATTTTGTATGATCTCTCTTATTTTGCTAAAATTACTCATATTGTCACATTCTGCAAGGGGTTCACAAATTTTCAAGCAGCACTGTATATATATATATATATATATATATATATATATATATATATATATATATATATATATATATATATATACACAAATGCACATTTGAATAAATTTGATCAGTCCCAAGATGTAATCGATTGAGACTAAAACTTTTTTTTTTTTTCTTGCGTATCAAGCTGTTCTAGAATTGAATAAGGCAAACTCCACTAACGGGAATCATGCTTTTTTTCTGTAATGTCTATTGTGAAATTTTGTATTTTGTTATATGAGATTGTAAAATTTATTTAATCTATGTGTTAATAATTGTGAATGAACAAAATGATACAATACAATACAACTTTTTTGTGCACTTATTAGTGTTAGCACTAAAGGGCTGCATATGCATTAAATACAAATGTAAAATCATTTTAAATTGTTTAATGAAAATTTTTTTACATTCTTGAATATTTGAAATCTTTTCCATAACAGAGAAGTCAAGTGACATGTTTGGTATGAATGACCCAGTTATGGCTCACAGTGCATACTGTAGTGCATTTACACAATAGCACTGATAACTGTCGAAAGGTGGCTTTAGGACACTTCAACAGTCCCTTCACAGGGGACAAGTGATGGGAATTTACCAGTGTTTTTGAAAAGATCCTGTTCACACATGATCTGTTAATGGTAATTTACCATTAATTTACCAGTAAAGTCTGTATGTGTGAAAGGGGCTATGGAGGGACAAATATTTAGAGGGACAAATATTTACATGACTTGGAGGGACAAACATTATTTTAAAATTATTTCTATTATTAATTACTTATTTAGTTTTGCTTTAATAATAAAAAATATTAGACAGGTAGGAACGTAAAAAGTATCTAAGAGTTATGATACTGTATATATTGTATGTTATAGGTCCTTTAGAGTAAGAAAACAGATTATTTTACTTATTATTATTCATTTCTGTGATCAGGAGAGTTCTATAGTACTGTAATTGTGTTTGGTACATGAGTTGGTCTGTTAGGTTAAAAACAAAGCTCTTGAACCAATTAAAAACTTGCTCAAAGATCGTAGGGCAGCCTCTTGAAAAAGTATATGAATAATCTTATCATAAAAGCTCTTAAGGCTGGTTAATAACATTGTTTCTGACTCGAATCATGTTCTGCATAAGAACTTTTACCATCTAATTGCTGCTACAAGATCCCAAGATTTAATCGAGTGAGACTAAAACACTCGGTAACACTTTAATATAGGGACCAATTCTCACTATTTACTAGCTGCTTATTAGCATGCCTATTAATAACATATTGGCTCTTTATTAGTATTTATAAAGCACATATTCTGCATGACCATATTCTACATCCCTAATACCTAAACTTAACAAATCCCTTACTAACTATTAATAAGCAGCGAATTAGGAGATTACTGAGGCAAAAGTCATACAGTAGTTAATGGTTTGATCATAGCGAGAATTAGACCTTAAAATAAAGTGTGACCAAACACTCTTTTGTGTATCAAGCTATTTTAGAATTGAATAAGGCATGAAAGTCCACTAACAGGAATCATGTTTTTTTTTTTTTTTTTCTGTAGTGCCTATTGTGAAATTCTGTATTTTGTTATGTGAAATTGTCAAATTTGGTGATCTATGTGGTAATAATTGAGACTGATGATCATGTTGTGATGCAAGAAAAATGTATACAATACAATGTTTTGTGCACTTTTTAGTGTTAGCACTAAAGGGATACATTTGCATTAAATACATTTCAGGCATATATGTAAAATCATTTTAAATTGTTTAATAAAATGTTTTTTTAAATTTTTTTTTTTATTCTTGAATATTTGAAATCTTTCCATAACAAAGAAGTCAAGTTATGTTATGTTCCGTACCATATTGTACAAATGACCCAATTATGGCTCACAGTGAACTGTGCACTTACACAATAGCACTCATAACTGTCGAAAGGTGGAATTAGGTCACTTCAAAAGTCCCATCACATGGGACTAGTGGTGGGGCCTCCCCTGTTTGGCCACATGATGATGATGATTACGGGTGCATGAGAACTGTTGTGACAAATATGGACAAGAGGTTCCATCGCCACACAAAACATATACAATTTTAGGCCAAAATCCATCCATACAAACATACAGTAAATAAAAAATAGCCTGCATTTCTTATCTGAACACAAAGAATAACAGCATACATTGTACTTTTTTTGAGTGATGTTACATAGTGTGAAGGTTTGTATTTAATTTCCAGGCCACTTTTTTTCTCCTTCCTTCATTTAATCTATTGTTTATTCTTTATTCACTATCGAGCAGTCAGTTGTTAAAGAAAATAGTGTATTACATCTTATGTCTCAATTTGCATGTTTCCATGACACAGGACTGTCAGTGAGTGAAGCTGATTTGCTGTATGTGATCTGATGACCGACCGGAGCAGATGGTTGTCATGCTGAGCACCCGGACCAATGCCTCATACACAAACCTGTCACTCAAGTCAGATGCGTGTGCTTTCTCACACATCTATGGTACTTTTGAGTGTATGTGTCAGTTTGTCTTAATGGGTAAATGTTTCATAATCACTACAGGAATGAATGCACAGTGATAATATCAGAAAAATGTTTAACTTGATACTTGATTATAGTGATACAAATGAAACAGAACATTAACTAGGTTATTCTGCCCTCTTGATCTTTTGACCTATTTTTGACAGGTTCATTTGAGAGAAGAATAGATAGGGGGTTTTGTCTGTTTTAAAATATAACATTTGTATGAATATTAAATTCAGATTGAAAATTATACTGTATTTAATTTTGTAGGATTGTTTCATTTTGGACATACGTACAACGTTGAGACAAACTTTAAGCACAAATTTTAAAATAAAATTGCATGCAACATGGAAAATCCTCCTAAATACACGATTTTTATGAATAATAAGGATATACGTAAAACTGACAGATCTATATTACTTATGTTTTCAGTATTCTCAGAACAATGTTCTGATATATTGGTCTGCTGAGAACAGGTTTCAGATTAATTTTGCTGCACTTTGTGAAAGCATGAGAATTACAATATAATAAATAGCTGGAATAGTGTTAATATTTATACACACTGTATACAGTATGTTACATGCAAAAGTACAATATAGAGTTAGTGTTGATTCTTTTAAAAATATGAAAATGTTAAAGTCATCACAACTTTTTGGGTGTTCTGAAATACACAAGTAAATCAGTTAAAACCAACCATATATCCTTAAAAAATTTTTTTAAGCAACATCTGTAAATAACGGGCAAAAAAAACGTACACACCCAAATAGCTAAACTTGTCCACATCATCCGGGAAGTGTGTTGTGTTTTCCATGGTTTAAAACCAGAGCTGTGTGAAGCGGAAAACCAAGCTCTCGAGATAGACCAGCTGTCAGATATATGCCTGTAAACCCCACACAAATATAAAGCCCACATCCACAGCACCTGTTTTCCACGCAAACAAAATCACTCACACTTCCTGTTGATGTTTTTCTGTGTCATCTTTATTCGAGGATTACAAAATAAATACTAACATTTTAATGTAAATATATTAGCATCTTGAAATGGAAGGTGTAAGCATGCAGTTGCTTTATGGAATAAAGGTTGGTAATGCCTGTTTATTTAATCTCATATTTTGTTCTGTTTATCTGCATTGTGCAGCAGTCTAAAAGATGTTCTGCCTTTTTAAAAGTAGTTTATAACAATAAAAATGTTATAAATGTAGCATGCTGTGTAATGTCAAATATTCTTTTTTTTTTTTTTTAAATTCCAGTTATTTTTCATAGGCTATTTTCAGTAACAAAATATTGCAGATGAAGACAAGATTATCATAATAAAGACAGACCAGCATTATAACTCAAGTTGCATTATTCTGTTGTCATGAAGGAGAGCGTGTCTGTTGTCTTTCTGCTTTATAAGGTCTGTCAGCACACAGAGAGGTTAGCAATACAACCTTGTGACCTTAAACACAGTACATGAGGTCAGGATGACCTCATTACACCCTTTGCAAAAATAAAAAAATTTAATGATGATGAAAGACATTTCAGGGGCAGGACAATGATGATTCTGAAGCAGTGGTTGTCATACGTAATGCCCTTAACTGGTCCTTTTTTAGGTCTGGCAAAGGACCCTTACAAAAAGTATATTAAAAAAATAATACCATTTAGAAAGGATTTCAAAGTAGTTGCAAATTAATATGCAAATTAAGAGAAAATAATTGTAAACAATTGCTAAACAATGTATACCGGTATTTCTTATGTGAAGGGTTTTGATGTTAGCAATGTGTCATTTATTAGGAAACTGCAGGTAACTGAAAACAAAGTTTTGGCACAAATAACAGCAACAAAGCAACTAACTAGTAGACTAGTATAGATATAAATCAAAACAGTCATAAAATCATATTTATTTATTTATTTATCACAACAGAAACAAATTTTCTGTGTTAATATTGAATTATTTAAATGGAGCTGTAGTGTTTGTTCATGGGAAATATAAATCACACAGAATTAGGTCATTAACTAGGTTATTCTGCTCTTTTGACCTTTTTTAGCTGTTTTTGACAGGTCCATCTAAATTAAGACTGGGCAAAGGGTTTTGTATGCTAGAAAATACAACATTTATATTAATATCAAACTCTAATTGAAAATTATGTTTAATTCTGCAAGCATTACTTCATCTTCAGTTGCATATATAAATGTATGTGTTTGTATGCAGTCCTTTTTCATGATGATGGTGTGGTAATAATGCAAGAACCCAGACTAGAAATCATGCAAAATAAAAATGATAAACAGCATAATTATATATTTTTTTAAAGTCACCTTAAATGCCCTTAAGATACTTCTTGCATAATTTTAAAAGTAAGAGGGATTATAAAGGATATGTATTTTAGAATTTCTTTTTTCCCCCAATATTATATTACTACATAATGGTACTACTTCCAGCATGGTTTTAAAACTGAAAACAGCACAACTGGGAAACTCTTTAAGTAATTTAGTTGGATTCCAGCAACCTGAATGATATAAGCGAAAAGTGCATCGTACAAAGCAAAAAAACAAAAAAAACAAAAATGCAATTGGTGAACAATCTCACACTCTTTTTCCAAAAGTTATGGAGAAACACAAAATGGAAATTTGCGTTCTGATTCTATCCACCCCCAACTGTTGTGAAACATCAGAAAAAAACTGACAGTTTTGAATATGCATTTCAAATAAGTATGCAGTTTATTCTTAGATGTGTCTTTGACAATCATATTCGGGTATTTTGACCTGAATGCTTCTAAAAACTTGGACTATGAAATGCATGAAATTTATGAATGTCATAGCTTTAAATTCTTTTTAACAGACTGTAATGAACTGTTTAAAACTGCAGCATCTGATATAATGCTGTTCTCATTGTGCAGTTCACATCATGATTATTTTACTACATGCACAAACATCATTTTTTCATGACAATCGTGCTGTAATCCAAGAACCCAAGCTATAAATTATGTAGAATTAAAAGTCATAAAAAACAGTTTAAGCATAATTATAGTTAAGCTAACTAAAGCTAACCTCTGGCATCATTTTGAAAGTAGGTAAGTAGGATGATTTGAATCAAGGGTTTAGTATTATTTTCCACAGGAAGTGGGCGCTGTGCAGAAATAAGACATGATGCCTAACTTCCTGCCTACGTCACAGACGTCTGTGGTTGTTTTTCTCTTCTGTGAGGCAAGCAAGACAGGATGTGTGTGTTTGCGCATGTGTGTGTGTGGGTGGGTGACAGAAATGAGGACAGGAAGACTGATGCATGCACACTTTGCACATTTTGCAGCTTGCAGAGAAGGAGAAATGTAGCACATGCATGACTTTGGTCTATAATATGAGCCTTAGAATCTGTCATCATGTAGGCCTAGTTTACCTACAATAATTTAGTTAAAATACACACTTCCTCTTTCATTAGGTTTTTGTACTTTTGCACCTACTGTATATATTCTGTGTACTTTCCATAAACATTATTAATAACTGAAACAGAGAGTGTGATTAGTCATAAAAGCACATCAAATGTACTTCACATATAAAAGACACTGCAAAACAGAAAGAGTGACTTATTGTTTCTATGAATGATTTTTTCCGATGCTTAACATCTATGCTTTCCTTGAAAGTATGATTCATGATAAACATTTTGCTCATTTTAGTAAAATAAGCACCAGTATAAGACATACACATGTAGAGGTGTGATTAAAAAAGTTTTTGTGTTACGGTTTTAAATAAATAATTTATTTATTCCCATTTTGCTTTGCATTTCACATTGTATTTTGTACAAAGATAATAGTCTTTATTTGAAAGATATCTTTTTGTTTGTGTTTATTTGAATCATTAGTATGTAATATATGCATCCGTATTTCATAATATGCCGTATGTGCATGCGAATTCATGTGCAAAACACATTCATGAAACCTTGTACAGATCAGCAGACCTCTAAACTACCATCAGGCGTCAGTGGTTTGGACTAATTCCTCAGCAAATCTGCAGGACTCCTGATGTGAAGACAGTGCCAGAAGTCTCCAACAGAGGGCCTACAGCAAGAGAATCCTCCTAATCAAAACTAAGTACCTACTGCCACCTATTGTCATTATTGTAATCTGCAGTTCTGTGCTTACAACAATATGTAGTGCTTGAAAATGATCACTAGATGACACCATTGTACTATTGATCACGCATGTGTGTTAACGGCACTTGGTTTTCCTGAGCAATTTGCTTGGACTTACATTTGATATTGGCACTGTGTGAAATGCTTCATGATATCATTTAGTCTTACACTTTTAATTATTTACTAGAACACAAATTATTGGTTGTAAATTGCAATAGCTTGCTGCTATTTATGATTAGCATTGATTAAATCACCCTCACAAATCTTAATCTTTTTGTTCTTTCATTCTCACTACTAAGAACTAACTGCTGGCTTTTATAGTTTTAACAATACCTATATAACACCACTTTCATCCAGTGTTATTTTTGTATTTTTATTCATAGCTATGTATGCCTGTAAACAAACAAACAAACACACACACATATATTACAGTATCTTAGAATATATGTAATATATATTATATTGTATATATACATATACAGTGTACATACAAACCCATTTACATTTATTAATTTATCAGATAATTTTTTTAGAATAAGAGTTTGTAATTTGTGAGTCTGTAGTTAACATCACACTTTGTTCTATAACAAAATTACACACACTTATACCTCAAACATTAATTTTACAACAGTTTTAAAAATAAGTTGCTAAGAAGTTAATAAAAACACCTCAAATTCCACAAGAATATAAGTTTATGCGCTTCATGTATCAGACGTGTCTTTACTTGGTTTTAAATAAAACCAAAGTCACAGCAGTACTACGATGGACTTGCAGACTTGCAGAAGACCTAGTCAGTAAGAGGGCTCAAATGCAGTGATAGATCTATACGTGAGGCTTACATATAAGTGTATATTAGGCCTACATCTATAAGTGTGAGTGAATTTGATGCAGGCAGATGGGCTGAAAGCCAGTGGAGGGAAAGAGGAAGAGCTGTAACAAAACTCGGGGGAAAAAAGATAATATTTTGATAATTAAGCTAATTATTGTAGTTAAAAATGTGAAAGCCTTGACAGAAAGATCTGGTAATTTACTGTGCTGAAGGCAGCAGATAGATTTAGTAGACTGAGAGCAGACTGAAGACTGAGGGTCTTGTATGACATGATCCTGAATGTATGCATTACGAACATCATCTACAGTAGATTTATTCATTTATTTATTTATTTAAACCAGAGCTCCTTCACTTTGCTTTAATAAATTCAGAGAAACACTCTTGTCTTTTGTAAAATCACCTATTGTGCACCTATTAGGAATAATGAAAGGATCATCAGCCAGCAGTACATGACATTATACTCTGATTATATCAAAGTACATGGTATTTTGCAATGTGATAGTAGGCTATTACACATTGAGTTACAAGTTATATTAAGTTTGTTCTTTTGTTGTGGCCAGATGAAGAAACCAGAACATTGACTCTTATCTTGCAAAATAGTCATGACATTATACAAAAAGAATAAACTGTGTACTGTAATTACAATTTAATTAGCATAAACAAAATATTACATTATATACATTATATATAACAATGTGATTATAATTATTACATTATTATTATTATTATTATTATTATTATTACTACAATTATTTTGCTGATTGCAATGTATCCCACATTTCTGTTAAAAGAACAGAATATAAAATTTGTTTATTGGCAATTTGAGAAATAACCTGGCACCAAAGCATTCTGAACGCAAGGTGGTGGTGTCGGCCTTAATTTAAAGACTAAATAGTCACCTTCAACAGACAGGTTGCGCGGCGCGTCCTGAAAGTTCAGCCTGTTTAAACAGAGATGGAGATACTGTATGAGCTCGCTGTCATCTGAAGGGTTTGGATTCTGTCATTGTCTTCCACCGGAGCTGATCACCTCAGTTTTGCCGTCGGCGCCTGGAAGATGCTACGCTCTCTACAGCTGGAAGTTCATTTCTCAAATGCGTGTAATCACGTGAACTTAAATTAAAGTTGTTTCAGTGAAATAAATTATCTTGCCATCTTTACTGGACAAATGTTCCTCTGACTTAAACACAATACAGAATGTCCCTTTATGCACACCTTAGCTGAGCACAAAGGGGTAAGAACAACATGAACAAGGTTTTTTTTTTTTTCAGTCTTTATTAATTTTATTTTTTCATGGAAGTTTGTAGAAGACTGGATAACTGGAAATGGGCCAGAGGTGTTTGGGCTTTTACCCGTATACCCACTGAAGAAACTAAATGGCGTTTAGCCTGGACAGCACATAAGCCCTCATGGAAAGGTAAGTGTAAGCTGACCAAGTTAGATTTCTGAAATGTAAAGGACATTTCCTAGCTCAGTGGTCAAAATATTATTGAAATCTCAATCTATTCAATCAAATGTTTTATTTATTATTATTGTTATTATTATTATTATTATTGTTGTTGTTGTTGTGGGTAACATGATTTTACAAAACACATCACAAAAATATGATATTGGGTAGAGTGGGGGAATACGCCCCCCTGAAGGGTAATTTTTAAATATGAAATCCAAATATTTTTATTCAACCAACTAGTTAGAATACATTTGATGGAAAAACAAAGGAATTGATGTTCAGAACAGAGTAACTACAGTAATATCCCATTGCCCCCTGGGGGCGTTTTGCCCCACTGACTATGTTTGAAAAAAAAATTGTCATTCTGATAATATAATTATATTTTTCTAAAATAACACATACTCCCTATCTACAGGCCCTACTGTTCTCATGTCATATATAACTGTGATGTTCTACAAAATAACAAGCTTTAAAACACTTTTTCTTACTGCAGAAAATTAGATCATTTACTGTGAAATCGGTTTTCTCTCCGGTACATCACCAGTGTAAACTTCATAGTGACAACTTCCACATCACTCTTGTCAATGTAGTCCATAGCTACAATAAAAAATTATCTTGACTTTATCTTGTGGTTATTTTGGGGAAAACAGTAGGGGGCATTTTCCCACACTCTACCCCTACATAAAACTGTATTTATCAAAAATTTCTAACAGTTCGTATTTAACGTTTTATTTTCTGCTAAACTGTGAATATACTGTATACAGTACTCATGGCTTTTTTCTTTTCAAATGTTATGTTTGTGCTTTAGTTTACTATCCTGAATTTAGGCTTATTGTTTTCACATTTTAGGCTAACTTTGAGCACAAATTATGCTTTCTGCATGTGCAATTGTTGAAAGTGTAGTTGTTTAGTTGATTAATTTATATTATCTTAATATTTCACCCACGTGGTATTGTTATGTGTGTTTGAGAATTAACTTTCAGGAACATTTAAAACTGTATACAAAACCACGCACCCTGTTCAGGTCCTTTTATATAGTACATACAAACAGTATTACTTTAATTTATGTGACTACCTTGAAATTCAATAATGGTGTCTCTTTTGGTAATTAATCGTAATAGTGTTCTCCTTTCATTCAGGTTAAATTCTTCATGGCTAAAGTAATCCATATAGCTTTCAACCCATTCTAGTAGTGAAAATGTTCCCTACACAATTTCCCTGCTAACCAGCGGGTTGTGTTGGTCAGGTTTTTTGCAGTGTGTTTGTGCAGTGTTTTGAACGTGCTGTAAAATGGGGACATTCCCAGGGACAGGACACCAAAAACCAGGACTGAGATGTTTGTTGACCCTATGTTAGTGAGCGCAGCAGCCAGAGGATGCTCATCCTGTGGTCTGTGTGGGTTCTGCATAGTGCAAAATGCACACTTTGTGGTTAGTAAAAACCTCAGAGTTCTTTTCAGAAAGACTAGGGGTGTAAGCTTTTTTCCCAGCCAAAATGATGGATATTATGGTGCACTCATTGTAGCTGCTGTCAGATATAGGCTACTGGTTGCAGGACTTTCCAGAATGTGAATATCTGAAGATGTGGTGGTTGAGTTTGAGGTTGTATTGTTGTTCTCATTCATCCATGAAATGCGTCTACCATGCTGAATATCCCATCTGGACACCGAAGTAGTGCATCCTGGAAATCGCACACTTACAGACACTGAAAAGACTGAAGACAGCATCACAAAATAAATAGAGCAGCTCACATTTAAACATGTTTACATTTCAAATGCACAGTCACTCTGAATTGTTACATACAGTAAGGGTTTTTGTACAGTGTACGTGTGTTTCCTGTTACTGTGGGCCTCAGAGCACAGTAATACATAGCGGAATCCGTAACTGCCGCAGAGGAGGTTTCCAGATGAACATGTTTCTGTAATTTATCAAGTTTGATTGACAGACGTGGGTAAGGTGGACTGGCTTTTGTCACGTATTTAGAAGATTCATCAATCATTATTAGAAACTCAGGTCTTGATCCAGGTTTTTGTTGGTACCAGAGCAAACTGTCTATTGAGCCTTCATACAGGTATATGCATGTGAGTGTAATGTTTGTATCCTCCATTAACACTGTGGTGTTTTTGTCTGGTCTGATTGCATACCCAGTAGTTTCACCTGTAAAGACATATATATTTAGCACATAATACTTGGCATTAAAAGAAAAAACAGGAAGTAGTTGTCTTTTTACCCCAAAACAAGAATTAAAGAATTAAAGCTAATTTCTTACCAAAGTAATTGAAAAGTATGAACAGACAGATCAACAACATTGTTTTTGTGAAGATTTCTCAAGATCACTGAAAGTACTCTTGGAGGCATTGTGCTGTTCTTTTGTTTGCAGTGACTTTCCTCTCAGCTAGCTCCACCCACTTGTTCTCATATATTACTTATACAGCTTCACACATACTTCAGAAGTTCTCCATTGTCTTCTTTCATGCAAAGTTTTGTACAAATCTTCTCCATTTAATAGTCAGCATATACGGTGTATCAGGTATGTCATTGGGTATGCTGAGAATCATCCTTGGAATCACTTCTTGGTAAAGTTTGCATCTGCTGAGAATGCGGCATTTTCTGTAGAATAATATTTCAGCAGGGTTTGGAACGCACTGAAACTGTGTAATCTTTCTGCTATTTGTTTATAACTATGTACATCACCTTCAGAGCTGGTAGCTTGCGTTATTATAACAATGAATTTTTATAAAAAATGTTAAGTACTTCTGCTGTGTATGTACTACGTCATTTTGCTGAGTATGTATTATTATTGTATATTGTTTACTGACTCTTAATAGTTAAATATGAAGTTTTTAAAATGAGCATCATGATTTTCATATTGAATGTCATTTCCCATTCAGTTTTTGTACAGTGTAATTGTATTTCCTGTCACTGTGGGCTCCAGGGCACAGTAGTACATGGCAGAGTCTTCCACTTCTGTAGAAGAGATAGTCAGATTCATTCTTTTGGCTGTTTTATCAGCTGCAGCAGTCAGACGGAGAGCAGATTTAGGGCTGGTCTCAAAGAATATAATGAGGTGCTCAGGTTTGGATCCGGGATACTGACGATACCACTGTAAATTGCGAACAGCTTCAGTGTAGTTGCAGATCAGTGTAACATCTTTTCCTGCCAAAACATGCTTCTGTGTGAAGACTGGTTTTATGACATCTTCACCAGCATTCTCTGTTTAAAACAAACAGTGTTTTAATTAATAATTTCTAATAGCCTAATTCAGATTGTCAACAGTATAAAAAGGAGAAAAACATTTCCACAATAATAGTTATAAATCACTCACCTTTTAGGAGAGAAAACATAATGAATGTGAGGAGCAACATCTACACTAATGAGAGATAGTGACTTTGAGAGTCAAGAACTAAACTGAGATTGAACCTTTTGAATTCTTCTGCTGAAGTTGACAAAACATTGAGCTCCTCCCACACATACTGTACCTACTCATTCATCTCACTCTACAAGTATGCTCAGAAACTGTAGTCGACAAGATAAAATGGCATTTTGTCACTCTGATTTATATTATACAAAAATTGCAGTGGCACTGTATAGATGTCAAATGTTTCAAGCATTAAGTTGCTTTTCATATCTGTATAAGGTAGTCTTAATATTTCTGATAATCAGAACACACTATCTTGTACATGTGTTTAAAATTTATTCCAACATGTAACAGTTGAGTGTCCATTTTATAAAGTGTAGTTTTAAACTATTCATTGTGCATCACCTTCTGTAAATATATTTCTCAGTCAGTTTGTGTACAGTGTAGTTGTGTTTCCTGTCACTGTGGGCTGCAGGGCACAGTAGTACATGGCAGAGTCTTCCACTTCTGTTGAAGAGATCGTCAAATTCATACTTTTGACTGCTTTATCAGCTGCAGCAGTTAGACGGAGAGCAAGGTCTGATTTGGGGATGGTTTCAATGTGTAAAATGAGGTCCTCAGGTTTGGATCCGGGATACTGACGGTACCATTGTAAATTCTGAACATTTCCAGTGTAGTTGCAGATCAATGTAACATCTTTTCCTGCCAAAACATGCTTCTGTGTGAAGACTGGTTTTATGACATCTGCAGCAGCACTCTCTGTTTAAAACAAACAACTTTTAATTAAGAATTTCTAGTGGACTTATTCAGATACAGTATAAAAAGGAAAAAAAATATTTCAATAGTAATTGTTATGAATCACTCACCTTTTAGGAGAGAAAATATAATAAATACCAAGAGCAACATAACTAATGAGAGACAATGACTTTGAGAGTCAAGACTTAACAGTTCTCTTCTAGAGCATAACTGACTCAATGTATGTCTGCTCTGTTTTTAAACAGCTGAGCTAGAATAGTTACTAGAGCTCCATCTTCTGGCAGAATGCATGTGAGATGACTTTTGGTGCAATATCTCCTCATTTTTTATGGGATATACTGTATCTTAAAAAATAAGAGGTTACCAAGAATTTTCGGCCTAGAAAAATAATGCAAGAAGATTGAAAATGACGAATTGAACAAATATTTCAAGACGTACTGTATGTGAATGTTAAATTTTTTTTGTAAGTAATAAGGACTGCCATTGTCCAGAGAGATCTGATTGATTACACTATTTATGCTTACTGTGCAAGTAGTGGAGTCATGTCAGTTAAGTCGTATTGTAAATTATAGTGTGTTTTGTCTTGTAATGGTGGCCTTAAATGACCAATAATTAACAAGTAAATGGTGCAGAACATTGCTAAATGGTAATTCTCAGAGAAAGACCAGATTAAATGAAGTTCCCAATGCAGGTTCAGGAGGAGCCAAATCATCGCTATGACCATATATAAGCAGCAGTCATTGCTCCATTTCAGCAACAGTCCTTGTGCCATCCCTCCACCTCCCGTTCTCTTCCTCTAATTCATCTCTTTTTCCTCCACACTGTACCATCATAGGGGGTTTTTACTTGGAGCTCGAGCTGAGCCTCAGGTTCAAGCCTCTTTTGCAGACAGCAAGCCAAGTTTGTTTACCATTATCTGGCAGGTCTGAATGGGCAGGGGAACTTGTGAAACACCAAAAGAAAGGAAAATGGGAAAAGACTGTGACACTGCATGTGAGGAAGCTCCTCCCTTATACAAATATGACTTAAACTAGAAACAAGCTTTTGTACAGTGTAGATGGTTTTTCTGTCACTGTGGGCTGCAGGGCACAGTAATACACTGCAGAGTCTGATACAGCAGCAGAGGAGATCTCCAGATCCACACTTTTATTATCATGGAGTCTGATGGTCATATGTGGATGAGGTTCATCAGCTTTGGCGATATACTTAGAAGATTCAATAATCAGAAGCAGAAACTCTGGTTTTGATCCAGGCTTCTGTCGGTACCAGTGGAGACTGTTAGCTAATCCATCATATGCACAGGACAGAGTGGTGCTGATTCCTTCAGTTAAAACTGCAGATGGCTGGTTTGGTCTGATGACGTTTCCATCAGATTCACCTGCAAAGAATTTAAATAATCAATGACTGTAATTACATTTAGAATTAAAAAAATGCCTGTTTTGATTTATTTTTAGTGATGATCTGGAAAACAGTGCAAATGTGTATCACATTGTAAGACTAACAGTACTCACAGTAACTGAAGATAAAAATGAAAACGGATGAGACAAGTAACATGTTTCTGTAGTTTGAGTTCAGACTTCTATCAGGATCTGTATGAAGGAAAGTCAGTGAAGTCTTTTTGATTTTTTCTGCTGAAGTTGACAAAACCTTCAGCTCCTCCCACACACATACTGTACCTACACTCATTTTACCCTGCAAATACAGGCAGTTTATAAATAAGCTGATATTATATAAACATTGCAGTGGCACTGTACAGATATTAAATGTTTCAAACATTATTTTGCTTTTCATATTTGTATTGAGAAACAGTCTTACAATATTAATGGTGATGACACTACCAATTGTACTGAACATGTGTTTGAAAACTATTCCAAAAGGTAGCAATTAATTGTCCACTTTATAAAGAGTGTAGTTTTAAAATCTGCATTGCATCATCATCTTCTGTCTTAACTATCCTTTCTCATTCAGTTTTTGTACAATGCAGTTGTGTTTCCTGTCATTGTGGGCTGCAGGGCACAGTAGTACATGGCAGAGTCTTCCACTTCTGTTGAAGAGATGGTCAAATTCATACTTTTTGCTGCTTTATCAGCCACAGCGGTCAGACGGAGAGCAGGCTCTGATTTCGGGATGGTTTCAAATGAGGTGCTCAGGTTTGTATCCGGGATACTGATGACACCACTGCAAAAATTGCTAACAGTGCCAGTGTATTTCCAGATCAGTGTAACATCTTTTCCTTCCAAAAACCTGCTTCTCTGTGAAGACTGGTTTTATGACATCTTCACCAGAATTCTCTCTTTAAAACAAAGGAAGTTTTAATTAATCATTTATAATGGACTAATTCAATTGTCAGCAGTATATAAAGGAGTGAAAAAAGCATTTCCTCAGTAATTGTTATAAATCACTCACCTTTTAGGAGAGAAAATATAATGAATAAGAGGAGCAACATCTGCACTAATGAAAGACAATGACTTTAAGAGTCAAGACTTGCAGTTCCCTGCTAGAGTGTAACTGACTCAATGTATGTCTGCTATGTTTTCAAACAACTGAACTGAGACTGAACTAGGATGGTTCCTGGAGCTCCACTTTCTGGCAGAATGCATGTGAGATCACTTTTGCTACAATATCTCATATTTGTTTATGGGATATACTGTATTTCAAACAAAAAACTAATGAGAATTGGTCCCTAAACTAAGTGTTACCAAACTTTTGTTTGTTTTTGTTTTCTTGATTTTTGTATAATTAATACTATTTAAATGTCATGCTTGCGTCATGTTTTTTCTTTTATTATTATTTTTATTATTTATTTTTTTCTCTCTTTTTTTTGCCAAATTTTGCATAAAGGAATGTTTTCTAGCATGTGAGTTCATACTATGGTGTACTGGTTAACTTGGCATTTTGTAAATTAAAATGGTACAGTAATTCTCAGAGAAAGACCACCTTATAAGGAATGGAAAGTTGAAAAAGATTGAGACACTGCATAAGGGCAAGCTTAGATATATGACTATACAAAATGCAAGAAACAAGTTTTTGTACAGTGTAGTTGTTTTTCCTGTCACTGTGGGCTGCAGGGCACAGTAATACACTGCAGAGTCTGATACAGCAGCAGAGGAGATCTCCAGATCCACACGCTTCTCATCTTGTAGTCTGATGGACATATGTGGATGAGGTTGGTCAGCTCTCGTGACATGCTTAGAAGCCTCAGCAATCAGCAGCAGAAACTCTGGATTTGATCCAGGCTTCTGTCGATACCAGTGGAGACTGTAAGCTGATCCATCATATGCACAGGACAGAGTGGTGTTGCTTCCTTCAGTTAAAACTACAGATGGCTGAATTGGTCTGATGACATTCCCATTAGATTCACCTGCAAAGATGATAAATAATCAAGGACTTTAATGGATTATGTTTAGAATGAATTTATAAATGTGCATGTTGTTGATTTATATACTATAGTGATATTCTGGAATATGGTGTAAAATGTGTATGATTAGCGGTACTTACAGTAACTGAGGATAAAAACTAAAACAGAGGAGATGAGTAACATGTTTCTGTAGTTTGAGTTCAGACTTCTCAATGAAGGTAAGTCAATGTTGTCTCAATGATTTCTTCTGCTGAAGCTGACAAAACCTTGATCTCCTCCCACACATACTTCCTTTTTCATCTTACCGTACAAATACTGACTGTATGCGAATACATTTTAGTTTACTCTCTAATCAAAATGAATATTTTTAAATGCAGTATGGCTGTTGTTCAAATATATATATACTGATTTCACAAAAAAATAAAATGTTTATTTTGGACAATAAGCTTACTGTAACCACAAGTTTCAAAGATCTTTCCACTGGTTGATTTACAATTATCAGCTCTCTTAATTAATTTTTCTTTCATTTTTCCTTATTGTACACAATGGTAGATGTTGGTAATGTTTGGTAATTACAGTGTGTCCTGATTGTCTGTTTTTGTACAGTGCAGTTGTGTTTCCTGTCACTGTGGGCTGCAGGGCACAGTAGTACAGAGCAGAGTCATCCATTTGTGTATAAGATATGCTCAGATTCATGAGTTTCATTCCTTTATTGGCCACAGCAGACAGACGAAGCTTGGGCTCTGAATGATTGCTGCTCTCAGAGTAAAAAATTATATTTTCAGGTTTGGATCCGGGATACTGACGGTACCATTGCAAACTGCGAACATTGCCACTGTAGTTGCAGGAAAGTGTAACATCTCTTCCTGCCAAAACATGCTGTTTTGTGAAGAATGATTTTATCACTTCAGCATCAGCATTCTCTGTTTAAAAAAAAATCTATTAATTAAAAAACATTCAAATTCATGGACTAATTAAGAGTATATAAATATTGGTTTATTAACACATTAACAGTCAAAATCTGGGAATTATTATTATGCATTACTCACCCTTAAAAAGGGAAAATATCATGAGGACCAGGAGCAACATCATCAATGTGACAAAAAGGCCTGCAGAGTCAAGACTTACAGTTTCCTCCTAACTGACTCAGATTGCATGTGCTCTGTTTTGAAATAACTTGAATGTGAGCTCCACCTTCTGGCAAAAACCATGCTTAACTCAGGCTCTCTGATGTAAATCTGATTTAATAATGATAAAAAAAAAAAATGTGTGTGGTAACCACTGGTTAAATATGTCATTATTTTTTGGATGTAACTGAAACAACCAAAAGTTATTGTACAGCAACATGATATCTATCTACTTTAGTAACTTTCAAAGGAATTCAATACTCTAGGTGTGGTCTTTACTGAGAATCTAAAATAATTCTGTGTGAAATAAAGGCTCTGGAAATCTCTTGTGTATATAGAAACCCAATAACCTTTCTGTAGCAAGATATTTACAATAATGTAAATACATCTGTACTGTAGTTATTTTAATAATGGCCTAGTAATTTATGAGAGAGAAATGTGTCAAGCTTTATTTCAAGGAATAGATTGAATTTCTTTTATGCTGGATGGTGATTGGTTGTCTTGGTATTTTGTAGTCCATTTTTGTATTAATTATGATTATAGTCCTAAATGATGTTTTTTTTTCTCTCTCTTTGAGGGACGTCCTTGCTAAATAGAGTAAAATGAAATACAATCTGATAATGACCAGTTATTTCCAATGGCCAGTAATGTATGTTTAAATGCCATTTTAGATCAGCAGCATAATGGAATATCACAGAGATCATGGTAAAGAAATCTGCCTGTGCAACAGGCAAATGACAACAAGGTTTTAGTACAGTGTAGTTGTGTTTCCTGTCACTGTGGGCTGCAGGGCACAGTAGTACATGGCAGAGTCTTCCACTTCTGTTGAAGAGATCGTCAAATTCATACTTTTTACTGCTTTATCAGCTGCAGCGGTCAGACGGAGAGCAAGCTCTGATTTAGGGCTGGTCTCAAAGAATGTAATGAGGTGCTCAGGTTTGGATCCGGGATTCTGACGATACCATTGTAAATTCTGAATATTTTCAGTGTAGTTGCAGATAAGTGTAACATTTTTTCCTGCCAAAACATGCTTCTGTGTGAAGACTGGTTTTATGAAATCTTCAGCAGCATTCTCTGTTTAAAACATACAGTTTTTTAATTAATAATTTCTAAAGAACTAATTCAGATTGTCAACAGTATACAAAGGGAAAAGCATTTCCACAGAAGTTATGAATCACTCACCTTTTAGGAGAAAAAATATAATGAATGCGAGGAGCAACATCTACACTAATGAGAGACAATGACTTTGAGAGACAAGATTCATTTCCCTCCTAGAGTATGACTGACTCAATGTATGTTTGCTGTGTTTTTAAACTGAGCTAGAATCAGCTAGAGCTCCATCTTCTGGCAGAATGCATGTGAGATGACGTTTGTTACATACTGTACTGTATCTCTTCATTTTTTATGGGATATGCTGTATCTTAAAAAATTAGAGCTTACTAAAGAATTTTCGGCCTAGAAAAATAATACAAAAATATTAAAAATGAGGAAGTTAACAAATATTTCAAGACGTATGTGAATGTAACAATTTTTTGTAAGTAATGAGGACTGCCATTGTCCAGAGAGATATGATTGATTACACAATTTATGCTTACTGTGCAAAGAAATCAAGTAGCGAAGTCATGTCAGTTAAGTCGTATTGTAAATTACAGTGTGTTTTGTCTTTTAATGGTGGCCTTAAACGACCAATAATTAACAAGTAAATGGTGCAGAACATCTAAATGGTAGTTCTCAGAGAAAGACAACATTATACAGCAAAAGAAAGGAAAAATAGGAAAGACTGACACACTGCATGTGAGGAAGCTCCTCCCTTATACAAATATGACTTAAATAAGAAAAGTTTTTGTACAGTGTAGTTTGTTTTTTCTGTCACTGTGGGCTGCAGGGCACAGTAATAGATGGCAGAGTCTGATATAGCAGCAGAGGTGATCTCCAGATCCACACTTTTATTATCATGGAGCCAGATGGACATATGTGGATGAGGTTGGTCAGCTTTGGTGACATACTTGGAAGACTCATCAATCAGCAGCAGAAACTCTGGTTTTGATCCAGGCTTCTGTCGATACCAGTGGAGACTGTAATCTGATCCATCATATGCACAGGACAGAGTGGTGCTGCTTCCTTCAGTTAAAACTACAGATGGTTGGTTTGGTCTGATAACATTCCCATTAGATTCACCTGCAAAGACATTAAAGAATCAAGCAATGTAATGGATTATGTTTAGAATAAATTTAAAACTGCATGTTTTTGATTTATATACTATAATGATATTTTGTAATATGGTGTAAAATGTGTATGACAGTATTTACAGTAACTGAGGATAAAAACTACAACAGAAGAGATGAGTAACATGTTTCTGTAGTTTGAGTTCAGACTTCTCAATGAAGGTAAGTCAATGTTGTCTCAATGACTTCTTCTGCTGAACCTGACAAAACCTTGATCTCCTCCCACACATACCTCCTTTTTCATCTTACCGTACAAATACTGACTGTATGCGAATACATTTTAGTTTACTCTCTAATCAAAATGAATATTTTTAAATGCAGTATGGCTGTTGTTCAATCATATATAATGATTTCACAAAAAATAAAATGTTTCTTTTGGACAATAAGCTTACTGTAACCATAAGTTTCAAAGATCTTTCCACTAGTTGATTTACAATTAGCAGCTCTCTTAATTAATTTTTCTTTCATTTTTCTGTATTGTACACAGTGGTAGATGTTGGTAATGTTTGGTAATTACAGTGTGTCCTGATTGTCTGTTTTTGTCCTAAATGATGTTGTTTTTTTTCTCTTTGAGGAATGTCCTTGCTAAATAGAGTAAAATGAAATACAATGTTCAGTTATTTCCAATGGCCAGTAATGTACATATTAATAAATCATTTATTAATTAGATCAGCAGGATAATGGAATATCACAGAGATCATGGTAGAGAAATATGACTGTGCATCAGGCAAATGACAAGAAGGTTTTTGTACAGTGTAGTTTGTTTTTCTGTCACTGTGGGCTGCAGGGCACAGTAATACACTGCGGAGTCTGATACAGCAGCAGAGGAGATCTCCAGATCCACACTTTTATTATCATGGAGTCTGATGGACACATGTGGGTGAGGTTGGTCAGCTTTGTTGACATACTTAGTGGACTCAGTAATCAGCAGCAGAAACTCTGGTTTTGATCCAGGCTTCTGTCGGTACCAGTGAAGACTGTTAGCTAATCCATCATATGAACAGGACAGAGTGGTGCTGCTTCCTTCAGTTAAAACTACAGATGGCTGGTTTGGTCTGATGACGTTGCCATTTGATTCACCTGCAAATACATTTAGAACTGTAATGGATTACATTTAGAATAAAAAAAAAATGCATGTTTTTGATTGATTTATTCTTAGTAATTTTCTGGAAAATGGTGCAAAATCTGTGAAAACACATTGTATGACTAACAGTACTTACAGTAACTGAGGATAAAAATGAAAACGGATGAGATGAGTAGCATGTTTCTGTAGTTTGAGTTCAGACTTCTGTCAGGATCTGTATGAAAGAAAGAGTGTTGTCTTTTTGATATCTTCCACTGAAGTTGACAAAACCTTGAACTCCTCCTACACATACTGTACCTACATGCTCATTTTACCCTGCAGGTACGGACACTATATAAATAAGCTGATATTATACAAACATTTCAGTGGCATTGTACAGATATTAAATGTTTCAAACATTATTTTGCTTTTCATATCTCTATTAAGACGTAGTTTGATGATGGTAATAGTGAGGACACTACCAGTTGTACTTGGGTTTAAAAACTACTCCAAAAAGTAGAAATTGATTGTCTACTTGATAAAGAGTGCAGTTTTAAAATCTGCATTGTGCATCATCATCTTTTGTCTTAAATATCCTTTCTCACTCTGTTTTTGTACAGTGTGGTTTGTTTCCTGTCACTGTGGACTGCAGAGCACAGTAGTACATGGATGAGTCTTTCACTTCTGTAGAAGAGATAGTCAGAATCATACTTTTGGCTGTTTTATCAGCTGCAGCGGTGAGTCGGAGAGCGGGCTCTGATTTGGGGATGGTCTCAAAGAACATAATGAGGTGCTCAGGTTTGGATCCAGGATACTGATGATACCACTGCAAATTTTGAACAGCTTCAGTGTAGTTGCAGATCAGTGTAACATCTTTTCTTTCCAAAACCTGCTTCTCTGTGAAGACTGGTTTTATGACATCTTCACCAGCATTCTCTGTTTAAAAAAATGCAATTCATTATTTGTAATGGGCTAATTTAGGCTGTCAACAGGATATGGAGAGAACACTTCCACAGTAATTGTTATAATTTACTCACCTTTTAGGAGAGAAAATATAATGAATACCAAGAGCAACAACTACACTAATGAGAGACAATGACTTTGAGAGTCAAGACTTACAGTTCCCTCCTAGAGTATGACTGATTCAATGTATGTCTGCTCTGTTTTTAAACAACTGAACTCAGAGTGGAAAGATTCCTAGAGCTCCATCTTCTGGTAGAATAATGCACACATTCAAGAATATTGATTGTTCCAGTGACATTGGTGTGTCTAAAATTACACATGGAAACTTGCAAAAAGTTTATATATAAAACTTGTATATATAAATGGTATGATTTACTTAAAATTTACCTGAAATTTCTGGCAATTATTAAACTTTAAACTATTTAAGTCAGGGGCCACCTTAATGATTCCATTATTTTGAGTAAATAGTTTCTAATGTGGGTTTACATTATTTGTACTATTATGTAATGTACTTTCTAATAATTCACAAGCAAGTAGTACATTGCATCAGGCATAAGCAGTAACAATAAAGCAGCCATTGAAATGATCTTTTTATACTATGCAGCAATGTTAATTAATATTAATCAAGAGCACAATTACTCAACATGCCCATTTTTATAAAAAAACACAGCTTTATGTAGTATAATGTGCAATGTGTGTTACTGAAACAAGTATAAGAACATAGCATCAGACTTGCTGCATCCCCAGGACAAACTCGTTATTGTATTTACGAGGCTCTTTGTCAGCTAAATTCAAATTCTACAAAAATCTGTTGATAGCATTGGGAAGCTGGCAAAAACGTAATCAACTAATGCAGCAGCAGAGATGATATTTCGTGAGAATTTTCGTGAGAAAAGTGCATCACATCGTATCAGTCAGGAAAGACAACTGGGGAAAACTGTGACTGGTGTGAACGCACCTCCTAGTAAGAATAGGCCATAAGAAAGTTTTTGTACAGTGCAGTTGTGTTTCCAATCACTGTGGGCTGCAGGGCACAGCAGTACAGAGCAGAATCATCCACCTAGGTAGAAGATCTGCTCAGATTTATAAGTTTGATTCCTTTATCGGCCACAGTGGACAGACGGAGCTTGGGCTCTAAATGACTGTTGGTCTCAGTTTAAAAAAATTATATTCTCAGGTTTGAATCTGGGATACTGATGGTACCACTGCAAATTTTGAACATAGCCACTGTAATTGCAGGAAAGGTTTTCCTGCCAAAACACTGCTCTGTGAGGAGTGGTGTTATCAATTCAGCATCAGCTTTCTCTGTTTCAAAAAAATAAAAAATAAAAAAGAGTGTAAACAGGTGTTTTATTGACACATTAACATTCAAAATTAATATTTTTCTATTTGGTCGTTATTCTTATAAATTACATATAGGGGTGCCCCGATTGATCGGCTACCGATCACTATCGGCCGATAATCGGTTGGGGACGTTTGATCGGCGGTCTCTAAAAAGGCCGATCTCAAAAAAAAAAATAAAAAATAAAAAACCTGATCTCAAGCTGATGACGCGCCTGGCGTGAGAGATTTGGCACGACATGCAGCGCACCACCTCAGTCTCTGTCTGGCGCAGGTGAAATAATTATAATGCTAAAGGTGAGGTACAATTCATATTTCTTCATTAAATAACTTATAAAGTAATTTGAAAACCTTATGTGAGACGTAATTTCACAAACAGCGTGAGTGAATCACCGTGCGCTCTCTCTCTTTCCTTCTCAAAATGCGCAAATCACATCGCGTCTGCACTATAAGTGAGCTGCACAGTTGACACCGGAACGGTCACTTGCACAATCGAGGCAGGGTCGCGTCGTCACTAAAATTGATAAATTGCATTTCTTTTTAATCCTTGCCAGTGTTTAAAACATTCAGCGCTCGCGCACTCTCCTGGAGACCGTGCGCTCATGCACACTCGCAGCTCACACACTTAACGCCAAGTCCACACATCCGTTTGCAGTGCGTATTTTTTCCGCGCTCATCGCGTCCACACTACACACGGGTGCGTTCCAGGAGCGATGCGTCTGCAGCAGTGCGGTGATCGTTTCCGCTGCTCGCGCTGAATTAAAGTGACAGCGCATAGTTTGCAGTAAATATGAACATGGATTAACACGAAAATGTAGTAATAACACCATAAATGCATATAATTAAAGTCTACTGTGTTTCAGTCAATACATATGGCTTTTTGGCTAGGTTTAAAGGGAAAGAGCACTTTTAAACAATTCAATAATAGATGGCACTCGTGGAGGTAGAAAAAGTTCTTTATGAGCCTCAGGATTGCTTGTAATAAAGAATTAAATGCAAAAGGAAAGGCAGTAGAGCTGACTCTTTCTGTCAATGGTAAGTTTGTGATAACGTAAGAAAAGTAGTTTAAATGTTTTGCCACTTGAACAACTTAATATATAAATCTAGAAGTAAATGCAAAAGTAAAAAGCATTGAGTAATGTGTTGCTTTGCTTATATTTATTGTGTTTAAACACGTCTATGAAAGATTGTATTACTGTACTGTGTAAAAAAAGAATCGCAATGCTGAAAAAGCATTTTCAGTGACAATGTTTGGATTTGAAATCAAAATAATGGATAAATGTTGTGTTTGTGGTAAACAGCCATGGATCAGTTGCAGACTCCTGTGTGAAAGTACAGTCATTGCTGCTTCTGCACCGCTTACGTGCCGCACATGGACTGCATACACCCTGTAAACGGAGTAGGCCTATGTGTGAACCTGGCGTAGAAGGCCACCTCACATACAGCTCACAAAATCAGGCTTGTGAGCTGTAAGCTATTGCACGATTGTTAAAAACAAAAATGCACTGCATGATCAAACATTTAGGTGAGATAAACATCTATTTTTGAAAAATGTCTAAAAAAAAATGCCCCCTCCATCCCTCAAACTAAAAAATCCCCTCTCACAAGAGTCACCTAAGAGGGGAATTCCCCCCATTTTCAAAAATGAAATTTAGGCCCTGAATAAATGTCTAAAAATCATGATTGGGGTATCACTATAAATAATTCTACACGATAAAAAGAAGGCTTTAAAAAGATCGGCATCAGTGATCGGTATCGGCAGATACTGCTTTCTGTGATCGCCAATCGGTGATCGGCCTCAAAAATCCTGATCAGAGCATCCCTAATTACTTACCCTTAAGAGGAGAAAATATCAAGAGGACCAGGAGAAACATCTACACCAGCAAGAAACAAAAAGGCCTTTGCAACTTTCCTCAACTAACTCAGTTTATGTCTGTGAAATGACTGAACCTAGAGCTCTACCTTCTGGCAGACTGCATGTTACATTGGGGCTCACTAGTGTAAATTAGACAAATGAAACACATTTTAAACATTACCAGCTTTTTCCTGGATGTTTCTATAATAACAAAAGTGAGCAAAAGTTTATTGAAAATTTTTGTTTAATATATTGCAGAGCTATTGTACAGTAATGTGATGAAAGCAGTGTTTTTGTTTTAAAAATTGCATGTCTTTTTCCATGTCATTGCATGTCTAAGCTTTTTAGTATAATACATTAAAAAACACACAACTTCCAGAGGATTTAAATATTCCAGTAGATTAGGGATTCTGGGTAGCTCTTGTATTTAGAAATCCAACAGTATAGCAAAGTACAGAACAAACAGTTTTTGTAAAGTGTAATTGGTTTTCCTTTCACTGTGGGCTCCAGGGCACAGTAATACACTGCAGAGTCTGATACAGCAGCAGAGAAGATCTCCAGATCCACACCATTTTATTACGGAGTCTTATGGACATATGTGGGTGAGGTAGAGAAGCTGGAATACAGTTTTAGTAAACCTCACAATCAGCGGGAGAAACTCTGGTTTTGATCCAGGCTTTGTCAGGGCTCTGGAAGAGAGATGAGGCGAGGACTCAAGTGCAGGAGAAAGTGGGTGTTTTTAATAATAAAAAGAAACAAAAATGAACAAAAACCACCCCGAGGGGGAAAAAACAGGCAGGCAGATAACTGCAGTACATGCACACATACCCACACACGACGTCAAACATCTGACATTAAACAACGAAACAGCAAAAGACTCCAGACACCAGGAGAATAAATGGGGAGACAAACGAGGACGAAACAGGTGAAGTAACTGAAACAATAATGAGATAACAAGGAGGGCGGGGTCAGACAATAAACAGGAGAGCACATGGCACCAACAACAAACAAGCCATGTGCTCAAACAAACACACAGTGACATCTGGTGGCCAACCACGGCACACCAGCAGGACCGTGACACAACCCCCTCTTTAAGGAGCGGATTCCAGACGCTCCACACACTAAAACTGAAATCAAAATGTCTAGGAGGGAGGTGGGTCAGAGGCGGATCAGGGGGAGGGATGGTGGGCCAGGCCCGTGTAGCGGCAGAGGGCCTGGAGACAGAGGTAGACCAGGGTACCAGGGTGGTGCCGGAAGAGCAGGAGGCCAAGGCGGGGCCGGCAGAGCAGAAGGATCATGAGCCGACACCGTCGCCGCCTCAGGAGCTTTGTGTGCGGATAATGTCGCCTTGAGGAAATCGTGAGCCGACACCGCCGCCTCGGGGACCTTGTGAGCGGGCCCCGCCACCCCGGCAGGAACGTGAGCGAGCACCGCCGCCTCGGGAGCTTTGTGTGCAGACACCGCCGCTTCGGGGAATTCATGAGCGGGTCCCGCTGCCTCGGGAGGAACGTGAGCGAGCCCCGCCACCTCGGGAGGAACGTGAGCGGGCACCGCCGCCTCGGGAGTAACGCGAGCGGGCACCGCCGCCTCGGGAGCCTTGTGAGCAGGCGCCGCCTTGGGAGTAACGTGAGCGGGCACCACCGCCTCGGGAGCCTTGTGAGCGGGCACCGCCGCCTCGGGAGTAACGTGAGCGGGCACCACCGCCTCGGGAGCTTTGTGTGCGGACCCTGCCGCTTCGGCGAAATCATGAGCGGGCCCCGCCGCCTTGGGAGGAACGTGAGCGTGCACCGCCGCCTCGGGAGGAATGTGAGCGGCCACCGCCGCCTCGGGAGCTTTGCGTGCGGACACCGCTGCTTCGGGGAAATCATGAGCGGGCCCCGCCGCCTCGGGAGGAACGTGAGCGGGCATCGCCGCCTCGGGAGGAATGTGAGCGGGCACCGCTGCCTCAGGGACATCATGAGCGGGCACCACTGCCTTGGGAGCTTTGTGAGCGGGCACCGCCGCCTCGGGAGTAACGTGAGCGGCCACCGCCGCCTCGGGAGCTTTGCGTGCGGACACCGCTGCTTCGGGGAAATCATGAGCGGGCCCCGCCGCCTCGGGAGGAACGTGAGCAGCCACCGCCGCCTCGGGAGCTTTGCGTGCGGACACCGCTGCTTCGGGGAAATCATGAGCGGGCCCCGCCGCCTCGGGAGGAACGTGAGCGGACACCGCCGCCTCAGGGACATCGTGAGTGGGCCCCGCCGCCTCGGGAGGAACGTGAGCGGGCACCGCCGCCTCAGGAGCTTTACGTGCGGACACTGCCGCTTTGGGGAATGCGTGAGCGGGAACTGTCGCTTCGGGAGCTTTGTGAGCGGGCGCCGCCGCTTCGGGAGCTCTGTGAGCGGGCGCCGCCGCTTCGGGAGCTCTGTGAGCGGGCGCCGCCGCTTCGGGAGCTCTGTGAGCGGGCGCCGCCGCCCCGGGAGCTTTGTGAGCGGATACCGCCGCCTCAGGGGAACTGTGAGTGGGCACCGCCGCCTCGAAAGGATCGTGAGCAGGAACTGCCGCCTCGGGAGCCTTGTGAGCGGGCGCCGCTGCCTCGGGAGCCTTGTGAGCGGATACCGCCGCCTCAGGGGAACTGTGAGTGGGCACCGCCGCCTCGAAAGGATCGTGAGTGGGCGCCGCCACCTCGGGAGGATCGTGAGCAGGAACTGCCGCCTCGGAAGCCTTGTGAGCGGGCACCGCTGCCTCGGGAGCCTTTTGAGCGGGCGCCGCTGCCTCGGGAGCCTTATGGGCGGGCGCCGCCTTGGGAGCTTTGTGAGTGGATACCGCCGCTTCAGGGGAACTGTGAGCGGGCATCGCCACCTCAAGAGGATCGTGAGCGGGCGCCGCCGCCTCGGGAGGATCGTGAGCGGGAACCGCCGCCTCGGGAGGATCGTGAGCGGGCGCCGCTGCCTCGGGAGCTTTGTGAGCGGGCGCCACCGCCTTGAGAGGATCGTGAGCGGCCACCGCCTCCCTCACCGACATCAGCGGAGGATCCTCCATGCTGCGTCTCAGCCCGGGGCGCCCAAAGAACGACCCCGAGAATCTGGAAGTGGCCGGCACGATCCGAGGAGGTTCTGGAGCGGACTCTGTAGGCTCACGGACTGGAGCGGGCTCTGGAACAGCCTCCAGGCCTTGAAGGGTGGATGAAGCATTCCTCCTGTTCCTCCTCCGTCTCTGAGAGCGGGATGCTGCAGCTTCATCGGCCACCGCTGGGGGCGCTGCAGCTCCATCGATAGCCGCTGAGGGCGCTGCAACTTCGTCAGCCGCCACTGGGTACGCTGCAGCTTCGACGAGCACTGCCTGAGGCACACCAGCCATCCTAGCTGGGGAACGTGCCAAGAACTCCACAAATTCACCAAACGTCAGGTGGTCCAACCCCCTCATCCTCCACCAGTTGAGGGGCTCCTCAAGGGCACTATTGAAGAGGTCCTTGAGGGCCGCATCATTGTACCCCAAACCCTCTGCTGCACCACAGAACCTCAGGGCAAACTTCCTCACGTCAGTGCCCTGTTGACGGAGGGAACTCAGGCCCTGAAACTGGAGGATGCGTTGGTAGAGGGGGCTGCTGACGTTAGAGGCTGGTGGATGGTGTGAGCCCATTCTCCGCTGAGTCCTCCTTTGGCTGTTTCGTTCTGTCAGGGCTCTGGAAGAGAGATGAGGCGAGGACTCAAGTGCAGGAGAAAGTGGGTGTTTTTAATAATAAAAAGAAACAAAAATGAACAAAAACCACCCCGAGGGGGAAAAAACAGGCAGGCAGATAACTGCAGTACATGCACACATACCCACACACGACGTCAAACATCTGACATTAAACAACGAAACAGCAAAAGACTCCAGACACCAGGAGAATAAATGGGGAGACAAACGAGGACGAAACAGGTGAAGTAACTGAAACAATAATGAGATAACAAGGAGGGCGGGGTCAGACAATAAACAGGAGAGCACATGGCACCAACAACAAACAAGCCATGTGCTCAAACAAACACACAGTGACATCTGGTGGCCAACCACGGCACACCAGCAGGACCGTGACAGGCTTCTGCCGATACCAGTGGAGACTGTAAGCTGATCCATCATATGTACAGGACAGTTTCCTTCAGTTAAAACTACAGATGTTTCATTTGGTCTGATGACATTCCCACATAATCCATCTGCAAAGAAAGCAATTTTAGTTAGTTTTAAATTTTAAATGAAAATTTGCATTGCTTTGATAAATAGCTCATTCTTTCAGTAGTTTGAGGTGTAGAATATAAGTGATTGTACTTACTGTATAGGAGAAATATTAAGGGAGAATACATGAGAAACATTTTAGTTCAGGATTCTGTCAGTATCTGTATGAAGGCAAGTCAGTGTTGTATCTTTGATTTGTTCTGCTGGAGTCTTCCAAATATTGAGCTCCTCCCACATACTATGTCCTGTCCTTGCAAAGGAAATGATTAGTTTCTACATTATACCTATTTAAATGTTTAGATAAGTACTGTTACGACATGTTTTTATTTTTCACGTTTTTATATCAGACCAACACAGACAATATACCAATACGTTTGTCAAAGCTACAGGTTTCTGACTGAAAGAAAATAGAGTAAGTAAATAAATAAATAAATAAAACAGTAGAATAAAAGTCAAATATCAGTTAATGGAAACAAGTTGTCAGCCAGCCTATGAGCTTTGAAATGTTAAGCTATACCACTGGCAAGATTTTGTGCAGAGGAAAAGGGTTTCCTGTCACTGTGGGCACCAGGGCACAGTAATAGTGTGCGGAGTCTTTTACTTTAGCAGGGCTGATTTCCAGTTCCATGAGTTTTCTTTGTTTATCAGCTTTAGCAGATAACCAGTGGGCCAATGGATCTTCTTTAACTGGATCTCCAGATTCACTCATGTAGAGAAGGAGTTCTGGTTTGGATCTTTGATACTGACGATACCAAAGTAGATTATAAACAGTACCACTGTAGTTGCAGTAGAGAGTAACACTGTTACCATCTTGAGCTTGTTTTTCTGAATCATGAGATGTTATTAGATCACCAAGAGAGTCTCCTGTCAAACAAATATGTACTCATTTTTATGTAAACCCTAAATCATTTAAAATGTTAATGAATTACATATTTATATGAAGAATTAATATGGAAAGAAAAACATTCTCACCTGCAAGTGCTGAAAGGAACAGAAGTAAATAGACCCACATAATGGTGTTTTAACTCACAGAATGACACTGCACTTGGATATCAGAAGTGAAAAATAAACTCTCGAAGAGCTCCTCCTACTGACAGCTTTGAAGGGTTATATATGTAAATTCTATTCTAACCCTAACACCAGGGATGGGAATCATTAAGAATTCAACCGCACCTTTTCAAATTGATCTCTCAGTAAATTAGATTTAACTATGCAATTGATTCACACAAAAAAAAAAAAAAAACTGACTAATTCATCCAGTAATCAGACTACACTGATTCCTGTGTTTTTTTTTTTTATTCAGTAAAAGGAACCAGCTTATAAGAGTCATTTGTTCTTTAGCCTGAATACATAATACCTGTTTTGTGATATATTTGTGATAAGTTTCTGTATATTTTGAAACACAACTTTCATTCTTCATATTATTTATTTGATTCAAGTGGAGTGATCACGCTTAATGTCTGTTGAAGTCTGATGTCTAATCTGCTGCTATTGGTTTCAGGTTTTTGTACAGTGTTGCAGTGTTTCCCATCACTGTGGGCACCAGAGCACAGTAGTACAGTGCAGAATCTTCCATTTCTGTTAAAAAGATGTTCAGATGCATACGTTTGCTGCCTTGATTAGCTGTTGATGAAAGTCGAAGTGCAGGCTCTGACCGGCCACTGAGCTCAGTGGCAAAAATGAGAAATTGTATTCGAGATCCTGGATATTGTCGATACCACTGCAATGTGTTAACAATACCACTGTATTGACAGGTGAGGGTAACATTGTCTCCTGCTGTGACGTGCGTCTCTGGGACCAGTGGGTTTATTGTATTTGCATTAGCATTCTCTGTGTGAAAAAGAAACAAAGATGCTAAATTATTCCTTTAGGCTAAAATGAATTAAGATACATGTTGTTCACACTGAATATATATAATAACTGGATCAAAAGTTTAAAAAAATAATGAGTAACTGACCTTTTAGCAGAGAAATAACAATTAAAAACAGGAACAACATCTATCTTACTAATAAACAGACACCAATGACTGTAAGAATCAATGCTGCACATTTCCTCCTAAAACTAACTCAGTATAGCAGGAGCTGGATAATGAAAGACATGAATCGTATAGCTCCTCCCTCTGGCAGTGAATTCTGACTGTTTAAGTGAGTAATGAATTATCAGTAATTATCTTTACTGAAGTATTTCAGCTATCTCAGACAGTTCTAAATTTAAAAATTAGGTGTCAGATTGACTATACTGCTCATACAGAATTTCACATGACCTTTGGATTAAAAGTAAAAATAAAAATAAAAATAAAGTATGAATAACTGACCTTTTGGCAGAGAAATAATGATCAAGAACAGGGACAACATCGGAACAAAAAAGACAATGAGAATCAATACTGCACATTTTTTCCTAAGATGTAACTAACTCATATATAGCATGAGCTGGGTAATGTAAAACATGAATCGTATAGCTCCTCCTTCCTGCAGAATATGGGTAAGAAGAGAGTTTTGTGATCACTGATCGCAGAAACATGGAATGAGTTTAAAAAGGATCATATACTTAAAATATCATTAAATACTAGGCAACAAGGTATCAAACCTATTATAGTTTAGAATATACTGAAATATACAGTATAGTTGAACCTAGAATATTATCAATAACAAATGTTTATATACATATTCACATCTTGCAAGCAAAAAAGAAAAAAGCCATGTGTTAATGTTGTACAGTGGGTACGGAAAGTATTCAGACCCCCTTAAATTTTTCACTCTTTGTTATATTGCAGTCATTTGCTAAAATCATTTAAGTTCATTTTTTTTCCTCAATGTACACACAGCACCCCATATTGACAGAAAAACACAGAATTGTTGACATTTTTGCAGGTTTATTAAAAAAGAAAAACTGAAATATCACATGGTCCTAAGTATTCAGACCCTTTGCTCAGTATTTAGTAGAAGCACCCTTTTGATCTAATACAGCCATGAGTCTTTTTGGGAAAGATGCAACAAGTTTTTCACACCATATTTTGGGGATCCTCTGCCATTCCTCCTTGCAGAGCCTCTCCAGTTCTGTCAGGTTGGATGGTAAACGTTGGTGGACAGCCATTTTTAGGTCTCTCCAGAGATGCTCAATTGGGTTTAAGTCAGGGCTCTGGCTGGGCCATTCAAGAACAGTCACGGAGTTGTTGTGAAGCCACTCCTTCGTTATTTTAGCTGTGCGCTTAGGGTCATTGTCTTGTTGGAAGGTAAACCTTCGGCCCAGTCTGAGGTCCTGAGCACTCTGGAGAAGGTTTTCGTCCAAGATATCCCTGTACTTGGCCGCATTCATCTTTCCCTCGATTGCAACCAGTCGTCCTGTCCCTGCAGCTGAAAAACACCCCCACAGCATGATGCTGCCACCACCATGCTTCACTGTTGGGACTGTATTGGACAGGTGATGAGCAGTGCCTGGTTTTCTCCACACATACCGCTTAGAATTAATGCCAAAAAGTTCTATCTTGGTCTCATCAGACCAGAGAATCTTATTTCTCACCATCTTGGAGTCCTTCATGCGGGCTTTCATGTGTCTTGCACTGAGGACAGGCTTCCGTCGGGCCACTCTGCCATAAAGCCCGACTGGTGGAGGGCTGCAGTGACAGTTGACTTTCTACAACTTTCTCCCATCTCCCGACTGCATCTCTGGAGCTCAGCCACAGTGATCTTTGGGTTGTTCTTTACCTCTCTCACCAAGGCTCTTCTCCCCCGATAGCTCAGTTTGGCCGGACGGCCAGCTCTAGGAAGGGTTCTGGTCGTCCCAAACGTCGTCCATTTAAAGATTATGGAGGCCACTGTGCTCTTAGGAACCTTAAGTGCAGCAGAAATTTTTTTGTAACCTTGGCCAGATCTGTGCCTTGCCACAATTCTGTCTCTGAGCTCTTCAGGCAGTTCCTTTGACCTCATGATTCTCATTTGCTCTGACATGCACTGTGAGCTGTAAGGTCTTATATAGACAGGTGTGTGGCTTTCCTAATCAAGTCCAATCAGTATAATCAAACACAGCTGGACTCAAATGAAGGTGTAGAACCATCTCAAGGATGATCAGAAGAAATGGACAGCACCTGAGTTAAATATATGAGTGTCACAGCAAAGGGTCTGAATACTTAGGACCATGTGATATTTCAGTTTTTCTTTTTTAATAAATCTGCAAAAATGTCAACAATTCTGTGTTTTTCTGTCAATATGGGGTGCTGTGTGTACATTAATGAGGGAAAAAAATGAACTTAAATGATTTTAGCAAATGGCTGCAATATAACAAAGAGTGAAAAATTTAAGGGGGTCTGAATACTTTCCGTACCCACTGTATATTTAGCTAAACTGAATATGAGTTACTTATTGCTTTTAGATAGCTAAAGTGAGAGTTTTTATGAACAATTAATATCTACATTTAAAATAAATGCCTTTGAAACTGAACTAAATGAATTAATGTCTCTTAAAAAAATAGAAGTTCTTGAATTGATGGTCCATGAAGAACCATTGACATCCCATTTCGATTGCACTTATTTTTTTAAATATAGGAAAAGGTTCTTTGGATTATTAAAATGCTCGTCAGAATAAGAAAAAAAAAATATTTTAAGAACTGTTCACTGAAAGACTTTGAGGAACTAAAATGATTTTTATATGGCATTACTGTGAAAAACTCTGGTTGGAACCTTTATTTTTAAGAATGCTGATACTAATTGACAATATCTTGCATATCAAACATCCAGACATTTAAATCTGTGCAAAAAATAAAAATGACCCATAGAATAAAATGGCATAATTATTTCGTAAATAAAGGGGCTGGTAAGTGAACAGACAAAGTCTCCTCTGTCTCATGTTAGTAATATAGTGCCACCTGCTGGCAAATACAATCAAGTTTAATGTTTTCTGTACAATTTTAGTGATGGGGAGATGCGAAACTTTGGTGTGAATATGCATGATGTGATTTGTTCCAATGAAAGAATGGGCTATTGTAGTGATGCATTTGGCATTTGAGAGAGGATGAAGTAAGTGTTTGAGGTTTCTTTATTTAATGATGACATGGGAGGTTTTTGTATGATGCAGTCAGATTTCCTGTCACTGTGGGCACCAGGGCACAGTAGTACATGGCAGAATCTGTCTCTACAGCAGAGGAGATCTTCAGATCCACTTGTTTGTTTTCTTGATTAACTTCAGCCATAAATCTGGGTGGTCTGTCATCACTCATAGATCCATGTGGGAAGATGTAAAGGAGGAACTCCGGTTTGGACCTGGGATATTGTCTGTACCATTGTAAATTATTTACAGTACCCGTATATTCTTTGTAACTGCAGGACAGAGTAATACTGTCTCCAACATGTTTATTTTCATTCAGTGACAAGGGTTTTATTGTGTCTGCCTCTGTGCGCCCTGGTAATGGAGAGTAAAAGTCTAATTAGACAGTATAAAATGTTAAAACGTAGCAGCAAATAAGTAAAAAGCAACTGGTCTAAATCGGAGAGAAAAATGCAAATATATCTTACCAATACACATCCACAAAAAACAGAGGAGAGCGAAAATAATCATGACAGCAGAAATCTGAAGAAGAATATGAAAGACTTGAGTATCATTCACACTGGATGGCTTTGAATTCTGACATCCTCCCTCAGATTAAAATGCTCCAACATCTTGATATTAAGCTCCGCCCTCTGGGAAAGTTATTTAGTCTAGCTTGCTTTTTTATAGTGACTTTATATTCAAATCTGTTAACATGACATTTAGCAGTTACTGCAAACTCAGAGGTAAACAGTTTTTCATAATGTTATGAAGTTTCTAGCTTTATCAATGCGTAAACGCACATATATTCTGAAACATCACCTTCTTGCTTCATTTACTTAATTGCAAATCATCACACTTTGATTTGTTGAAATGTTTTGAAAAATTGGTTGAAATCTGATGTCGGATCTATGTCTGCTGCTAATGATTTCAGGTTTTTGTACAGTGTTGCAGTGTTTCCCGTCACTGTGGGCACCAGGGCACAGTAGTACAGTGCAGAATCTTCTATTTCTGTTTGAAAGATGCTGAGATTCATGCGTTTATTGCGTTCATCCGCCACAGATGAAAGTCGAAGTGCAGGCTCTGATCGGGCATTGAGCTCAGTGACAAATATAAGGAACTCTATTCGAGATCCTGGATATTGTCGATACCACTGCAAGGTGTTAACACGTCCACTGTAATCACAGGTGAGGGTAACATTGTCTCCTGCTGTGACGTGCTTCTCTGGGACCAGTGGCTTTATTGTATTTGCGTCAGCATTTTCTGTGTTAAAGATGAAACAAAGAGGCTATTATTCCTTTGGGCTAAATTAAATTTAGATACATATTGTTCACACTGAATATATAATAATTGGATCAGATGTTAAAAAATAATGAATAACTGACCTTTGAGCAGAGAAATAACAATTAAAAACAGGAACATCTTACTAATAAAGAGACAAAAATGACACTGAGAATCAATGCTGCACATTTCCTCCTTAAAACTCAATATAGCTGGAGCTGGATAATGAAAGACATGAATCGTATAGCTCCTCCCTCTGGCAGTGAATTATGATTGTTTAAGTGAATAATAGGTGAAATGATCCTCACTGAATATTTCAGCTATCTCAGACAGTTCAGAATGAGTCTAAATTAAAAATTGGGTGTCATATTGACTAATATAGTGGAATATATAGTTAAACAATATCTGGAATTTTATTATCAATAACAAATTCACCTAAAAATATATCTTGCACGCAATAACATTGCATCACTGATGCAAGCTCTCTTTTTACAGAAACCTTGGGAACAACAAATTAGATTAACAAAAGTAAACTAAAACCTGAAAGAAACTGACAGTATCTTGCAGATGAAAATCAATTTCTGACTTTTGAGCAGTCCAGTTATCATCAATACAGGTACAAAATCTGACCTGCAATAACCACAACAACACAGACAAGTAATCTGCATGTGAGACAAAACTCACATCCGGAGATGCACACCGAATTGACAGAAACACTCAATGTGGATATAGTGCCACCTCCTGGCAAAACATATCTGCTATTTCAGTCATATGGGAAATGCGAACCGTTGACTATATTGAATGTTCTGTATATGTTATGATTTGTTTCAGAAAAATTACAGACTATTGTGGTGATTATGTGCTTTGAGACTGGATGAAGTAAGTGTTTGAGGCTTCATCTTTCTTTAATGATGGCATGGGGGTTTTTGTATGATGCAGTCAGATTTCCTGTCACTGTGGGCACCAGGGCACAGTAGTACATGGCAGAATCTGTCTCTACAGCAGAGGAGATCTTCAGATCCACTTGTTTGTTGTCTTGATTAACTGCAGCAGTAAATCTGGGTGGTCTGTCTTCACTCATAAGTCCTTTTGGCAAGATGTAAAGGAGGAACTCCGGTTTGGATTTGGGATACTGTCTGTACCAGAATAAATTATTTACAGTACCTGTATAGTCTTTGTAACTGAAGGACAGAGTAACACTTTCTCCAACATGTCTATTTTCTTTCAGTGACAAGGGTTTTATTGTGTCTGCCTCTGTGCACCCTAGTAATGGAGAGTAAAAGCCTAATTAGTTAAAAGCAACAGTAACTAAATGGTAAAAAGTAGTAGTAAATGAGTAAAATAATAAATGGTTTAGACTGGAAAGAAAAATACAACTTTATCTTACCAATGCACATCCACAAAAAACTGAGAAGAGTGAAAATAATCATGACAGCAGAAATCTGAAGACTTGAGTTTCATTCAGACTGGATGCCTTTGAATTCTGACATCCTCCCTCAGATTAAAATGCTTCTACATCTTGATATTAAGCTCCGCCCAGTGGAAAAAATATTTGCGCTTATATTTCTCTAATGAAGTCTATACTTAAACTAGTTCATGTGACCTGCGATTCAGTCTCTGCCAAAGTGTATTAAAGAAATGACATAAGACGACTGTAATACTTTATTAAACTTCATCTGAAAACATTAATTGGTGGAGTTATTTCTCTCTCAAATTTTTTTTTATTACAAAAACAATAATGATACAGAAGAAACTGAATATTGGAGATCTAGTTGCTAATTTTAATTCCTTTTTTTCTTATTTCATTTTTGGCATATTCATAACTCCCAAGTGGTCATCATTTCTTTTTTCACCATTTTTAATGAACGTTTATATTATACTTATTTATATTATACAAATATTGCATTATACAAATTATACAAATAATATACAAATATTCCATTAAGAGATGCTTGTGTTACTGATGGCTGATTCAGTCAGAAATAATACATACTGTAGAAAACGTGTTTGTTAAGCATCAATGAAAAGCATGACTAAAATACAGAAAGATTTTGTGCAGAGGAAAAGGGTTTCCTGTCACTGTGGGCTGCAGGGCACAGTAATACCGTGCAGAGTCTGATACTTTAGCAGGGCTGATTTCCAGTTCCATGAGCTTTGTGAGTTTGTCAACTTTAGCAGATAACCAGTCGGCTGATGGATCGGCTTTAACTGGATCTCCAGATTCACTCATGTAGAGAAGGAGTTCTGGTTTGGATCTTTGATACTGCCGATACCAAAGTAGATTATAAACAGTACCACTGTAGTTGCAGGAGAGAGTAACACTGTTACCATCTTGAGCTTGTTTTTCTGAACCATGAGATGTTATTAGATCACCAAGAGAGACTCCTGAAAACAAGACATTCTAAATTCACTACTGTGATCAGATAAATGTAATACTAACCTATTTAAACTCAAAAGAGGTAATGATAAATAATAATAAAAAAAAGATTCTCACCTGCAAGTACTGAAAGTATTATAAGTGCACAGATCAGCATGATGGAATGAAATGACAAACTCAGATGTGTCTTTTCTTGACTGGAACACTGTGATTTAATCCTGGGAGCTCCACCCTGTGGCAAGATTTGACCTTCCATGATGACTTTTGAGCTCAATGTTTGCATGAGGGATCCAGAAAAGAGAAGAACACCCTCTTCTGGGTGAAAACAAACACTTTTAGACCATCATTATTCATAGAGGATGACAGCTTAAAAAAAGCACAGTATTTGTATTTTTACCTTCTGATGTTGTCTTCTGTCAAGATAGAAGGTTCTTATGCATCCCTCTTAAATCTGTTCTCTAGATTTAAAGTAGGCATCAGTTTGAGGAAATTGCAATAAGATAAAAAAAAAAATTAGAAAACATTGTTTTAAAAACAAATTATTGAAGCTTTCTTACAAAAAAGACAAACTAAAATATGTTATGCAATTACTGTAACACTTCATAATGTGAACATATATTGCATATGTCTTATCCATTTTAATAAATTGAAATTAAACATGAGATTAAAGCTTTCCATTTAACTTAAAGAATGGGGTTGGATCATTCATTGAGGTGTCAAACTGAAGTATAAAATCAGTAACAGTACAAAATGACTGGAATCAGATATTTTGTACAGTGCTTCTGGGCTTTCAGTCACTGTGGGCCTCAGAGCACAGTAGTACAGAGCAGAATCTGTCACTTCAGCAGAAGAGATTGTAAGATTCACTTGTTTCTTTGAGTCTTTTGCTGACAGATGAAGAGATGGCTCAGATGCCTCTGAATCTTCATTTACAAGTATCAGGAACTCTGGTCTAGATCCCCCAAAATTTAGATACCATTGCAGGTCAAATACAAGACCACTGTAGTTACAGGACAGAGTCACATTGTCGCCTCTGAAAATATGTTTTTCAGAAGACAATGGCTGTAATGTGTCACCAAAGGAATATCCTGTAAGACAAAATGTGACTGTATTGATTAAACTGATACTAAATGTAAAGGTATTTTTAAGTAAAAAAAGAATAAAATAAAAATATTTACCTATGAATAATGATGGTATCCAACAAAACAGAAACATGATGGTTTCTGATGAAGAGTGATTGTAAAGCTATCAAAGCAGGATGGCTCTAAATGATTCAGCCTTTCACACATTCAACTTTGTGAATTTGCTCCACCCTCTGGCTGAGGCTTTATCTTCTTCCCTGATGAGCTGTTTTTCTCTCAAAATGAAAAGATTTGACAGTGTTTCTTTAGATTTACAAATTAAAAAATAAAATGAAAAAATAACTGTTGCATCAATGATTTATTGTGCATTATTAGAAGCTGGTGTGTTACAATTTTTGTTCAATATATGATGTTAATGTATTGTTGATGTAAGTTATTGTGATAATGTAAGTTTTTGTACAGAGCAGGTGGGTTTCCTGTCACTGTGGGCCTCAGGGCACAGTAGTACATGGCAGAATCTGTCTCTACAGCAGAGGAGATCTTCAGATCCACTTGTTTGTTGTCTTGATTAACTTCAGCCGTAAATCTGGGTGGTCTGTCATCACTCATAGCTCCATGTGGGAAGATGTAAAGGAGGAACTCCGGTTTGGACCTGGGATATTGTCTGTACCATTGTAAATTCTGTACAGTACCTGTATATTCTTTGTAACTGCAGGACAGAGTAACACTGTCTCCAACATGTTTATTTTCATTCAGTGACAAGGGTTTTATTGTGTCTGCCTCTGAGCACCCTGGTAATGGAGCGTAAAAGCCTAATTAGACAGTAATTAAATGGTAAAAAGTAATAGTAAATAAGTAAAAAGTAACTGGTCTAGATTGGAGAGAAAAATACAACTTTATCTTACCAATACACATCCACAAAAAACAGAGGAGAGTGAAAATAATCATGACAGCAGAAATCTGAAGAATATGAAAGACTTGTATCATTCAGATTGGATGTCCATGAAATCTGACATCCTCCCTCAGATTAAAATGCTTCTACATCTTGATATAAAGCTCCGCCCTCTGGAAAAAAAAAAATAGTTTTGCTCGTCCTTCTGCAGTTCAGTCTTTATACCTTAGTCTTTAAACCAATTAATGAAACCTGTAGATCAAAGTCACTGGCAGTATATATTAAAGCAAAGGCATAAGAAGATCTTAATACTTAAACTTTAGCTGAAAACATTAAACAGTGGAGATATAATTGCTCATTTTATTTAATTTAATTTATTAAATCTTATTTAATTTTTATAACTCAAGACAAATGTTAAAACTAATCAGATAATTTTTGTATGTAGTTTGAATTTAATGATCTATAAGTAGGTGTATCAAGCTTCTTTGAGCTCTTCTGCTACGTTAAGCTCCACCTATCAATAGAAATGTGTGTTGTATTGATCCTTACGGATTTATTAAGAGATGCCTATGTTACTGATGGCCGATTCTGTCACAGAAATAATACATACTGTAGAATACATGTGTTTGTTAAGCATCAATGAAAAGCATGACTAAAATGCAGAAAGATTATGTGCAGAGGAAAAGGGTTTGCTGTCACTGTGGGCCGCAGGGCACAGTAATACCGTGCAGAGTCTGATACTTTAGCAGGGCTGATTTCCAGTTCCATGAGCTTTGTGAGTTTGTCAACTTTAGCAGATAACCAGTCGGCTGATGGATCGGCTTTAACTGGATCTCCAGATTCACTCATGAAGAGAAGGAGTTCTGGTTTGGATCTTTGATACTGACGATACCACAGTAGATTATAAACAGCACCAGTGTCATTGCAGGAGAGAGTAACACTGTTACCATCTTGAGCTTGTTTTTCAGAACCATGAGATGTTATTAGATCACCAAGAGAGTCCGCTGAAAAAAAAGACATTTATTGTGATCAGATAAATGTAATTCGAACAGTTTTAAATCAAAAGAGGTGGTGATTAAATAAAATAAACAAGTCACTGCAAGTACTGAAAATATTACAAATGCACAGAGCAGCATGATGAATGAAAGGACAAACTCAGATGTGTCTTTTCTTGACTGGAACACTGTGATTTAATCCTGGAGCTCCACCCTGTGGCAAGATTTGACCTTCCATGACAAAACTTGAACTCATTGTGTGCATGAGGGACACAGAAAAGAGACGAACGCCCTCTTCTGGGTGAAAACAAACACATTTAGACCTTCATGAATCACAGAGGACTTGGACAGTATTTGTATTTTTATCTTTTGATGATGACTTTTGCCAACTTAGAAGGTTCTTACACGTATCCCTCTAAAGTGGTTCTTAAGACTTATACATTAGTTTGCATTAGTTTAATAATGCATTGGTTTATAGAAAAATGTAATAATAGAAAACATTAACTTTAAGTTACAGAAGCTTTCTTACTGTACCAAAGAGACAAACTAAAATATTTGCTATGCACATGGGAATTACTGGAACACCTCATAATGTGAACATATATTGCACATTTATTCAATTTAAAAAAAAATCTAACATACAATTAAAGCTTTTTGTATAATTTAAACAATAGGGTTGGATTATTAATTGAAGTTTTAAACACTATAAAATCAGTTACACATGCAGACACGCACACAAAATGGTGAAGAAAAAATGTTCACTATGTGTTCACTCAGAACACAGAAATTGCTAGTAAATTTCATAATTAATTACAAAGAAATAGAAAGTAACACACTCAAATGTGAAATTTTAAAGTAGAAAGACTGAAGTGATAATCTTTGTTTTATTTACAATTAAAAAATGCTTTTACAGTGCAGTACAAAATTATCTCACTAAAATCAGAGTTTTTGTACAGTGTTCCTGGGCTTTCTATCACTGTGGGCCTCAGAGCACAGTAGTACAGAGCAGAGTCTGTCACTTCAGCAGAAGAGATTGTAAGATTCACTTGTTTCTTCTCTTTTGAGTCTTTTGCTGACAGACGAAGAGAAGGCTCCGATGCCTCTGAATTTTCGTTTACAAGTATCAGGAAATCTGGTCTAGATCCCACATATTGCTGATACCATTGAAGATTGTATACCAAACCGCTGTAGTTACAGGACAGAGTCACATTGTCGCCTCTGAAAATATGCCTTTCAGTAGACAATGGCTGTATTGTGTCAGCAAAAGAATTTCCTGTAAGGCAAAATGCAACTGTCTTAATTAAACTAACAATAAAGGTAAGTAACTTGTGCACAAATTTACAGTAAAGCACATGAAAATAATTTTGTTTAGTAAACAAGAATAAAATCATGAATTAAATTATTTACCTAAGAATAATGACAGTGGTATCCAACAAAACACAAACATGATGGTTTCTGATGAAGAGTGATTGTAAAGCTATCAAAGCAGGATGACTCTAAATGAATCAGCTTTTCAAAGATTCAGCTTTGTGAATTTGCTCCACCCTCTGGCTGAGGCTTCATCTTCTTCCCTGATGGGCTGTTTTTCTCTCAAAATGAAAAGACCTGACAGTGTTTCATTAGATAAAGAAAAAAAAATAACTGTGGTTTTATCAATGATTTATTGTGCCTGATTTGAAGCTGGTGTGTCACAATTTTTGCTGAATGCAAGATGTGTTACTGTATTAAGTTTTTGTACAGAGCAGGTGGGTTTCCTGTCACTGTGGGCACCAGGGCACAGTAGTACATGGCAGAATCTGTCTCTACAGCAGAGGAGATCTTCAGATCCACTTGTTTGTTGTCTTGATTAACTGCAGCAGTAAATCTGGGTGGTCTGTCTTCACTCATAGCTCCATTTGGGAAGATGTAAAGGAGGAACTCCGGTTTGAACCTGGGATATTGTCTGTACCATTGTAAATTCTGTACATTACCCGTATAGTCTTTATAACTGCAGGATAGAGTAATACTGTCTCCAACATGTTTATTTTCATTCAGTGACAAGGGTTTTATTGTGTCTGCCTCTGTGTGCCCTGGTAATGGAGTGTAAAAGCCTAATTAGACAGTAATTAAATTGTAAAAAGTAATAGTAAATAAGTAAAAAGTAACTGGTCTATATTGGAGAGAAAAATACAACTTTATCTTACCAATACACATCCACAAAAAACTGAGGAGAGTGAAAATAATCATGATAGCAGAAATCTGAAGAAGAATCTGAAAGATTTGTATCATTCAGACTAGATGTCTTTGAATTCTGACATCCTCGCTCAGATTAAAATGCTTCTACATCTTGATATTAAGCTCCGCCCTATGTAAAAAAAAAAAAAAAATAGTTTTGCTCATCCTTCTGCAATTCAATTGCAATTCTGCAACAGTCTTTATACCTTAGTCTTTAAACCAATTAATGGCAATTAATGAAACCTATTGATCAAAGTCTCTGGCAGTGTATATTAAAGCAAAGGCATTAAAACAGCTAAAAACATTAAACTATGGAGATATAATTGCTTATTTTTTTTTTTTTAAATGTCTCTTTCTCATTTAATTTTTGTCATATTCATCACAATTCTCAAGTGATAATTTTTTTCATTAACACTTTGAACAAATATTCTATGTAGCAATTGTTTTGAGGTTAAGATGGAGTTTCTAAGTCACACCACAGGACATCCCAACTAGTTATTAGTTTACTGGCAGTCTACAGTACTGACATCTAAACTAGTTCTATTGGTGGCCATGAGCAGTTAAATTGTGATTGCTGAAATGCAGTATAAACAGAGAATCATGGAGGACTGTATATAAGCAAAAGCCTCAGTACAAGTAATTTATTCATTTAAAATAGTCATCAAAACATTGTTTTTATACTGTTGCATGCTTTCTTGTGGCTGTGGGCTCCATGGCACAGTAGTACAGAGCAGAGTCTGATACAGCAGCAGAGGAGAAGAGCAGATCCACACGATTGTTATTATGGAGACTGGTGGACATCTGTGGAAGAACTGGACTAGCAGGCACTACAGCTTTGTTGGATTTATCAATCAGCAGCAAAAACTCTAACTTCGATCCAATCTTCTGTCGATACCAGTGCAGACGGTAAGCTGATTCATCGAATGTACAGGACAGAGTAGCATTACTGCCTTCGTTTAGAGACACATATGCTTTATCTGAACTGATAGGACTCTTATTAGCTTCACCTGCAAAGTACAATCCAGTGTTATTAATATAATAATGTTTTACGTTAATATAATACAATTAATAAAAGGTGTCAAAAATCTATGGCTTACCATAACTCAAGACAAATGTTAAAACTAATCAGATTATGATCATTGTTGTATGTCGTTTGAATTTAATGATCTATAAGTAGGTATATCAAGCCTCTTTGAGCTCTTCTGCCACATCAAGCTCTGCCTATTGATAGAAATACTGTATGTGTTGTTTTGGTCCTTATGGATTTATAAAGAGATGCTTGTGTTACTGATGGCTGATTCATTCACAGAAATAATACATGCTCTAGAATACATGTGTTTGTTAAGCATCAATGAAAAGCATGACTAATATGCAGAAAGATTTTGTGCAGAGGAAAAGGGTTTCTTGTCACTGTGGGCCGCAGGGCACAGTAATACCGTGCAGAGTCTGATACTTTAGCAGGGCTGATTTCCAGTTCCATGAGCTTTGCGAGTTTGTCAGCTTTAGCAGATAACCAGTCGGCTGATGGATCTTCTTTAACTGGATCTCCAGTTTCAGTCATGTAGAGAAGGAGTTCTGGTTTGGATCTTTGATACTGACGATACCACAGTAGATTATAAACAGTACCACTGTAGTTGCAGTAGAGAGTAACACTGTTACCATCTTGAGCTTGTTTTTCAGAATCATGAGATGTTATTAGATCACCAAGAGAGTCCGCTGAAAAAAAAGACATACTAAATTCACTATTGTGATCAGATAAATTCAATACAAATATTTTTAAATCAAAAGAGGTAGTGATAAATTAAATGAGTCCCACCTGCAAGTACTGAAAGGATTATAAGTACACAAAGCAGCATGATGGAATGACAAACTCAGATGTGTGTTTTCTTGACTGGAACACTGTGATTTAAGCCTGGAGCTCCACCCTGTGGCAAGTTTTGATCTTCAATGACAAGACTTGAGCTCATTGTGTGCATGAGGGATCCAGAAAGGAGAAGAATGCCCTCTTCTGGGTGAAAACAAATTCATTTAGATCTTCATGAATCACAGAGAATGAGAGATAAAAATCACAGTATTTGTATTTTTACTTTCTAATGTTGACTTATATAAAGATAGAAGGTTCGTATGCAGCCCTCTTAAATTTGTTCTCTAGATTTATACTTAGGCATTAGTTTGTGGAAAATGCAGTAAGATAAAAATTAGAAAACATTGTTTTGATCAAATTTTTAATCAAATTGTTTTAAACAAATTATTGAAGCTTTCTTAGTAAGAAGACAAACTAAAATGTGTTATGCACATGGAAATTACTGTAACACTTCATAATGATAATGTGAACATATATTGCACATTTAATATCCATTTTAAGAAATTGAAATTAAACATTAGATTAAAGCTTTCCATGTAACTTAAACAATTGGGTTGGATCATTCATTAAGATGTCAAACTGAAGTATAAAATCAGTAACAGTACAAAATGACTGGAATCAGAGTTTTTGTACAGTGCTTCTGGGCTTTCAGTCACTGTGGGCCTCAGAGCACAGTAGTACAGAGCAGAATCTGTCACTTCAGCAGAAGAGATTGTAAGATTCACTTGTTTCTTTGAGTCTTTTGCTGACAGATGAAGAGATGGCTCAGATGCCTCTGAATCTTCATTTACAAGTATCAGGAACTCTGGTCTAGATCCCCCAAAATTTCGATACCATTGCAGGTCATATACAAGACCACTGTAGTTACAGGACAGAGTCACATTGTCGCCTCTGAAAATATGTTTTTCAGAAGACAATGGCTGTATTGTGTCACCAAAGGAATATCCTGTAAGACAAAATGTGACTGTACTGATTAAACTGATACTAAAAGTAACTTGTTGGTAATGTGATTCAAAATTTAGCATAATATATATATATATATATATATATATATATATATATATATATTTATTTTTTTAAATGAAAAAGAATAAAAAAATTTTTTACCTATGAATAATGACAGTGGTATCCAACAAAACAGAAACATGATGGTTTCTGATGAAGAGTGATTTTAAAGCTATCAAAGCAGGATGACTCTAAATGATTCAGCCTTTCATACATTCAGCTTTGTGAATTTGCTCCACCCTCTGGCTGAGGCTTTATCTTCTCCCCTGATGAGCTGTTTTTTTTTTTTTCAAAATAAAAAGACTTGACAGTGTTTCATTAGATTTACGGAAAAAATTAACTGTTGCATCAATGATTTATTGTGCCTGATTAGAAGCTGGTGTGCCACAATTGTTTAATGCAAGATGTGTTACTGTATTAAGTTTTTGTACAGAGCAGGTGGGTTTCCTGTCACTGTGGGCCTCAGGGCACAGTAGTACATGGCAGAATCTGTCTCTACAGCAGAGGAGATCTTCAGATCCACTTGTTTGTTGTCTTGATTAATTGCAGCAGTAAATCTGGGTGGTCTGTCTTCACTCATAGCTCCATGTTGGAAGATGTAAAGGAGGAACTCCGGTTTGAACCTGGGATATTGTCTGTACCACTGTAAATTCTCTACAGTACCTGTATATTCTTTGTAACTGCAGGACAGAGTAACACTTTCTCCAACATGTTTATTTTCATTCAGTGACAAGGGTTTTATTGTGTCTGCCTCTGTGCGCCCTGGTAATGGAGAGTAAAAGCCTAATTAGACAGTAACTAACTGGTAAAGAGTAATAGTAAATAAGTAAAAAGTAACTGTTCTAGATTGGAAAGAAAACAAATATATCTTACCAATACACATCCACAAAAAACAGAGGACAGTGAAAATAATCATGACAGCAGAAATCTGAAGAAGAATCTGAAAGACTTGAGTATAATTCAGACTGGATGGCTTTGAATTTTGACATCCTCCCTCAGATTAAAATGCTTCTACATCTTGATATTAAGCTCCGCCCTCTTTTTTTTTTTCTTCTTTTTTTTTTTTAGATTTGCTTGTCTTTATACCTTAGTCTTTAAACAAGTTCAAGTGTATTAAAGCAAAGGCATAGGAAGACCGTAATGCTTAAACTTTAGTTTAAAACTTTAAAGGGTGGAGATATAATTGCTCATTTTTATTTTTTAAATGTCTTTTTTCTTATTTAGTTTTTGTCATGTTCATCATAGTTCCCAAGTGATAATTTTTATTAACATTTTTAACAAATATTCTATGCAGCAATTGTTTTGAGGTTAAAAAAACTTGTGTGAATATTATAAGAATGAAAAAAATGCTGTTTATGACTTTAAGATGGAGTTTAGCATGTCACACTGCAGGACATGCCAACTGGCAGTCTACAATACTGACATCTAAACTAGTTCTATTGGTGGCCATGAGCAGTTAAATTGTGACTGCTGAAATTCAGTGTAAACAGAGAATCCTGGAGGACTGTATATAAGCAAAAGCCTCAGTTCAAGTAATTTATCCATATAAAATAATCAAAACATTGTTTTTGTATTGTGTTGCATGCTTTCCTGTCACTGTGGGCTCCAGGGCACAGTAGTACAGAGCAGAGTCTGATACAGCAGCAGAGGAGATCTTCAGATCCACACGATTATTATGGAGACTGGTGGACATCTGTGGAAGAGGTGGACTAGCAGGCACTACAGATTTGGTGGATTTATCAATCAGTAGCAAAAACTCTAACTTCGATCCGATCTTCTGTCGATACCAGTGCAGACGGTAAGCTGATTCATCGAATGTACAGGACAGAGTAGCATTACTGCCTTCGTTTAAAGGCACATATGCTTTATCTGAACTGATAGGACTATTATTAGCTTCACCTGCAAAGTAGATGAACAATCCAGTATTATCAAAATCATCACGCTTTACATTAATACAGTAATATACAATTAATAAAAGGTGTCAAAAGTCTGTGGCTTACCAAAACTCAAGACAAATATTATCACAGAGCAGATTATGATCATTGTTGTATGTAGTTTGAATGTAAAGATCTATAAGTGGATGTATCAAGCCTCTTTGAGCTCTTCTGCTCTATTCCACATTAAGCTCCGCCTATCTATGGAAATATGAGTTGTATTGATCCTTGTGGACTCATTAAGAGATGCTGTTACTGATGGCTGATGGTAGTCTCAGAAATAATACATAGTGTAGAATACATGTACTTGTTAGACATCAACGAATGACTAGCATGAATAATATGCAGAAAGATTATGTGCAGAGGAAAAGGGTTTGCTGTCACTGTGGGCCGCAGGGCACAGTAATACCGTGCAGAGTCTGATACTTTAGCAGGGCTGATTTCCAGTTCCATGAGCTTTGTGAGTTTGTCAGCTTTAGCAGATAACCAGTCGGCTGATGGATCGGCTTTAACTGGATCTCCAGATTCACTCATGTAGAGAAGGAGTTCTGGTTTGGATCTTTGATACTGACGATACCACAGTAGATTATAAACAGCACCACTGTAGTTGCAGTAGAGAGTAACACTGTTACCATCTTGAGCTTGTTTTTCAGCACCATGAGATGTTATTAGATCACCAAGAGAGTCCGCTTAAAAAAAAAGACATACTAAATTCACTATTGTGTTCAGATAAATGTAATTCTAACAGTTTTAAATCAAAAGAGGTGGTGATTAAATAAAATAAACAAGTCTCACCTGCAAGTACTGAAAATATTACAAATGCACAGAGCAGCATGATGAATGAAATGACAAACTCAGATGTGTCTTTTCTTGACTGGAACACTGTGATTTAAGCCTGGAGCTCCACCCTGTGGCAAGATTTGACCTTCCATGAAGAGTCTTGAGCTCATTGTGTGCATGAGGGATATAGAAAAGAGACAAACGCCCTCTTCTGGGTGAAAACAAACACATTTAGACCTTCATGAATCACAGAGGAATTGAACAATATTTGTACTTTTACCTTCTGATGATGACTTTTGCCAAGTTAGAAGTTTCTTACATGTATCCCTCTTAAAGTGGTTCTTAAGATTCATACTTAGGCATTAGTTTATAGAAAGATTTAATAAAATAAAATAAAATAATTGAAAACATTAAATAACTAAAGCTTTCTTACCAAACTAAATTAATATTAATGCACATGGGAATTACTGGAATATTGCATATTTCTTCCATTTTAAATAAATTGAAATCAAACATAAAATTAAAGCTTTTTTATAACTGAAACAATAGGGTTGGATTATTCGTTGAATTGTTAAACATTAGTGTAAAATCAGTAACATACACACAAAAATGGTGTAGAAAGAATGTTTGCTCAGTAAATTTGTTAGTATATTTCATAATTTATTACAAAGAAACAGCAAATAACATATTGAGTCAAATTTGAAATTTTGAAGTGGAAATACTGAAGTAATAATCTTTATTTTATTTACAATTTTTAAAAGGTTCTGCAGTGCAGTACAAATCATCTGACTGAATTCAGTGTTTCTGGGCTTTCTATCACTGTGGGCCTCAGAGCACAGTAGTACAGAGCAGAGTCTGTCACTTCAGCAGAAGAGATTGTAAGATTCACTTGTTTCTTAGTCAAATGTAGTCTTTTGCTGACAGCTGAAGAGAAGGCTCCGATGCCTCTGAATTTTCATTTACAAGTATCAGGAACTTTGGTCTAGATCCCAAATATTGCCGATACCATTGAAGATTGTATACAAAACCGCTGTAGTTACAGGACAGAGTCACATTGTCACCTTTGAAAATATGCCTTTCAGTAGACAATGGCTGTATTGTGTCAGCAAAGGAATTTCCTGTATGGACAAAATGCAACTGTATTAATTAAACTAACACTAAAGGTAAATAACTTGTGCACAAATTTATATACAATATAGCACATCAAAATAATTCTGAATGAATGAAATTATTTACCTATGAGTAATGCCAGTGGTATCCAACAAAACAGAAACATGATGGTTTCTGACGATGAGTGATTGTAAAACTATCAAAGCAGGATGACTCTAACCGAATCAACCTTTTACACATTTAAAGACTTGAATGTGCTCCACCTTCTGGCTGAGGCTCTATCTTGCCTGATGGGTTGTCCTTTTCTTAAAATCAAAACACCTAACAGTGTTTCATTAGATTTGGAAAAATAAGAACATTTGCATCATTGATCTATTGTGGTGGATTGGAAGCTGGTGTGTCACAATGTTTGTGTTATGCAAGATGTGTTAATTTATTTAAGTTTTTGTACAGAGCAGGTGGCTTTCCTGTCACTGTGGGCACCAGGGCACAGTAATACACAGCAGAGTCTTTGACTTCAGTAGAGGAGATCTCCAGTTCCACTTCTGTGATTTCTTTTTTAGCTTGCGCTTTGAGACGTAAAGTGGGTTCGGAAGAAACGGAAGTCTCTGCATTAAAAATAAGGTACTCTGGTCTGGATCCTGGATATTGGCGGTACCACTGAAAGCTGGGCCCAATGCCACTGTATTTGCAAGAGATAACAGCACTTTGTCCAACTGAAACATGCTGTTCTGGTAAGAGAGATTCTATTGTATATGCATCAACACTCCCTGTAAAAGAAGAGAAGAAAAAATCTTATTGTTCTTATTAAGTAATTATTGTTCAACATATCTTTTAAATCTAACTGATGCCGAAAGGAGTTCCAGTACTGACATTAATGCAACAATGAGCATTAAACTATTACTTACCCTTAAGCAGTGAAAATATAATGAAGACAACCCTAAACATGGTCAGGGTTCTGTAGACTGAAATCTTGAAGTGTCAAACTCAGCCTTAAGTCAGTCACATTTAGCTTGAACTATAGCTGCTGTGTTACATCAGGCTGCAGAACTCCACCCTGTGGCAACAACAGATATCTTTGTGTTGGGGCTACAGTATGTTATATTCATGTTATATTCATACATACATTACATTTTCTGTAATGAAAGATGTAGCTTATCAGGGATCTCTATTGGCTTACAGTCATATAGAAAGATCTTCAGAGACAGAATGAATGCTGGATTATAGTTTAGTTCTGTACTACATTGAAGGAGCTTCTCAGCTCAGAAGAGCACCCTCCTGTGGGTCAAATTTGAATGACTGCTTCAAACTTTTCAGCTTCATGATACAGGAAAAAAATTAATTAATTGATTAACATCATTTCCTGTATAAGGAAATAAATTCTGCAAAACTAAGCACTGATGGGTCAGTTCAGTGCTGCAGTAGATTGTGACTCACTTATACATATGTAAACCTTTTGAATGGTTGCAGCAGAAGTGTTGCTCAGATATATGTGAAGCGAGCATCATATATAGGGTTTTTGTACCGTGTTTAAAAGTTTCCTGTTACTGTGGACACCAGCGCACAGTAGTATATCACAGAATCTGCCATTTCAGTGTTGGAGATCTCCAAGTGCACTTGTTTTTTGTCCTTTTGGGCTTCAGCAACATGACGGTCCTTCTGCTCTGGACCCAAATTTTCAAAAGCTTCCAAGATAAATTCTGGGGCAGTGTTGGGATATTGTTTGTACCACTGCCAACTTCTTATATTTTCTCTTATGTAGTTGCATGAAAGAGTCACCTTCCCTCCTTCTAAAACATGTTTTTCAGCATGCTGGGTTATTATTTCATATGCAAAAATATTTCCTGGGAAAAAAATGTTAAGAACAAAGGAATAACAGTCAACAATGCACTTTCAGTAAATGTATCTTTTAATTTAAATATAGTCTACAGATTTAATGCATATGTAGTAAATGTGAATTACTTTATATGTAAACTTAAAAAAGTACCTGTAAAAAGTGCTAAAACTGTGAGGCAAAAAATCAGCATCATGATAGGTGAGGATCATACAGTATATAAGATGAGCAACACAAGATCTGAGTTCTCTTTCTGTGGAAATGTTTTGAACTCCTGCCCACCGTCATAAAGCTCCACCCTGAGGATTGAGAAAATCTGTCAATTCTACTTAGTGGCAAAATGATTATTTTTACATTGTTTATGGAATGTTTTCTGAAACATTTTATGACGTTCATCTAAGATGGTTAAGAAAACATTGAAAAGTAACATGCCCATAATGTTTGCAAAATAATAAAATGGAACGATTCTGTTCACATAACCAAAAAACTGTTTTTAAACGATTAAAAAATGGACAAAGAACATTCAGAAATAATGTTTTCATAACTTAATGGGAATGTTAGCCGAATGTTCTGTATTTTGTTAGCTGGGATTTGTATTCTCACAGTTAAGCTTTTCTTTTTTTAACTTCAAAACTACTACTTTTATCTACTACACATATTTTTGGTCTCGTTTTTGTCTAATGTTTAAGTTAATTGTATTAGAAAGATAAACACCTTTCTGAACAAAAGTATGGATTAATGTAAAGTTAAAGTAATGTAAAGTTTTTAATCAGCATTAATACCCATCATTCTGTGCAGTAGGAAAAAAACAATTTCACATGTAGCACCAGGATCAGAGACACTATAGTCAAATGTGAGTGTCACTGAAAGGTTTTTGGGGAAACCAAAATTATCTTTCTTTCTTTCTTTCTTTTTCTTTCTTTCTTTCTTTCTTTATTCTTCATCATCTCAGGTTTTTGTACAGTGTTGAAGGGTTTCCTGTTACTGTGGGCACCAGGGCACAGTAGTATATTGCAGCATCTGCTATCTCAGTTTTGGAGATCTTCAGATCTAGTTGTTTTTCATTCTTTTGAGCTTCAGCAACATAACGGTCCTTCTGCTGTAGTCCCAAACCTTCAAAAGCTTGCAAGATAAATTCAGGTGCAGTATTGGAAGACTGTCTGTACCACTGAAGACTGTTAATATTGCTTCCATTGTAGTTGCAAGAAATAGTAACTTTTTCTCCTTCTAAAACATGCTGTTTAGTAGAGCGAGATGTTATTGCATTTGCAAGAACATTATCTGGAAAGACAAAAAGAGAAGAAAATTCAGTTTCAGTAAAGACGTATTTATATATGTTAAACAAGCAACAACATATAGCTTTGATATAAACATATCATTCACCTGCAAGAAGTGCCATGACTGTAAAGTAAAAGAACAACATTGTAATGCTGAGATACAGAAAGAGCAAAAGCACTCCTAACTTAAGTGCCTTCTGTATTTCTTTTGTAGTCCCACCCTAAGAACGACTCCCTGCTTTGTGCAGGAGACTTCCTTGTTCTCTTTTTTTTTTTTTTTTTTTTAATTGCCAGAAAAGTGGTAGAATAAATCAAGCATAGTTTCTTCCTGAGCTTTGCAGAATAAGTTAGAGAGATTAACAAAAGTAGAAATTTGGAAGATGGTTGGATAGACATTATATTGAATCTTAGGATGTACCTCTCTTCTTATATTAGAAACACACATAAAAAAAAAAAGTGTTCCAGAAAAATGTACATGTAAACTGAGTAATGTAACGATTGCTTTATTTGTTTACTGTTTTTTTTTTTGTTGTTTTTTTTATATCTCCATTCAATAAATGTTTGGTCATATTTAAAAAGAAAAAAAGTTTTGTCATAATTGGCAAAAACATGTTTTAAATAAGTGCACATAACTTGGAGAAAAAGCTTTGATGATTGAGGTAAAAGTCCTAGCTGGCAGAGGAAAATTATACAAAGCCAGTATGCTGCTATAATTTTTAAATAAATCTAAAACAAAAACAATACCTCTATCATAATACTTGTTCATATAAATGATTTGTTTCAGATTAAAATGTTCAAATTATTCCACAGAATTTCTTTTGAGAGTCTAGTTCACTTCTTACATACATTAAACCTATCGCGTTGACGATAGACGTGATAGCCAATGAGATTTGTGTGCTATTTCTTCTTCTCCGCCTTCTTTTCCTTATATGGTGTCGAGCACGCCATATACTCTTGTGAACGCCAAATTGTGAAATTTCCATTAGTTCAATTACAAGAAAACAGTGATGAATAGATCAACTGTGGATGAATAGATTTCTGTGGTAATTAACCTTCATGTTAAGCACTGAGGGTGACTTCTGTACTGTAGACTAAAAATATATACTATACTGTATGTTATACAGAAAGTTGTGTGGTGGTTTTTGAGATGATTATTTGCATGAGGAGCATTACAGTTCTTAGTGCACAACACCCTCTTCTGGGCTAAGTGAGTGACTTGTGAGACAACAAACACATTACATTTTGTTTAATTACCAGAGTTTGGAAAGATATTTTAAGTCTATGATGACCTTAACTATCTCTGCTGAGATTGACATATCGATGTTAACACAAGTGTGTTACATCCCAGGTTTTTGTACAGTGTTCTCAGGTTTCCTGTCACTGTGGGCTTCAGGGCGCAGTAGTAAAGAGCAGAATCTGTTTCTTCAGCAGAGGAGATTGTAAGATTCACTTGTTTTAGGTCTTTTGTAGCTTTTGCTGACAGACGAAGTGAAAGATCAGGTTCTGAATATTCTGTGACGAGAATGAGGTACTCTAGTTGAGATCCAGGGTATTGACGATACCACTGCAGATTATCTACGTTGCCGCTGTAGTTGCAGGAAAGAATCACTTTTTCACCTCTGAAAACATGCTTATCAGAGTCTAATGGTTGTATTGTGTTTGCAAAAGAAATACCTGTAAAAGAAAAAGAGAAATGCATCTTTATTAATAAAAAAGAAAATAGATTTAGCATCATAAACTCATGCATTGGTTCTCTAAAATTAAATTCATCCACACACCACATTCTCTCAATCTTTTTTTCTTTATCGTATTGGGGATGATACTATGAAAATTAGAATGTCTCTTACCGAAGAATAATGAAAATGTCCAACAAAAGAGAAACATGATGGATGATCTTCAGAAAAGGACTGATGACAAAGACTTTGAATCACCATCTTAGTGAGAGAGCTCCACCCTCTGAGTCTTCTTATTCTCTGATAAATACTGTCTGTTTGTGACAAGGCTTCAAAGATATAAACACTTTGTTGGATATCAGAAGATATTAGAATAATATCATTCTGATATCATTAAAAAATTTAGAATGTTTGCTCAGGATGTTCATAATGTATTTTTCATCATCTCAGGTTTTTGTACAGTGCTGAAGGGTTTCCTGTTACTGTGGGCACCAGGGCACAGTAGTATATTGCAGCATCTGCCACTTCAGCTTTGGAGATCTCCAGGTTCAGATGTTTTTTGTCCTTTAGAGCTTCAGCAACATGACGGTCCTTCTGCTCTGGACCCTGAGTTTCCAAAGCTTGCAAGAGAAATTCAGGGGTAGTGTTGGGATACTGTCTGTACCACTGAAAACTTCTTATACCACTTCCACTGTAGTTGCATGAAAGAGTCACTTTTCCTCCTTCGAAAGCATGATTTTTAGTTGAGAGTTGTGTTATTGCATTCGCAAAAACACACTCTGGGAAAAAATAAAATAAAATCACAACAGAAAAATTATATCTTCATTAATATACTTTTATAGACATATTAACAAATATAAATATCAAATGGAAATACCTGTAAGAAGTGCCAAAACGGTGAGGTAAAACAAAACCATTATGACTGTTGAAGATCATATATAAAATAAGATTTGGGGAAACAAGGCCTCCCACTGCTGTACCCATTCTGACCAAGCTCCACCCAAAGGATTGTGGGACTCTATGTTGACACTTAGAAATTAATAGTGGATACAGATATTTCCCACAACAGACACATATTGCCAGTGCAATGTTTAGATTATTTGATTAGAAATTGTTCTTATATTTACTGGACAACTTCTTCATTTATCAACAATTTAAATTTTTATGGCATTGGGACAAACTATTGTCATGTAAGATGTTGAAATCAAGAGAAGTAAGAAGTGAAAAATGTTTTAACTCTACCTTAAATCTGAAGTATATTATGTTTTTGTATAGGAATTCTTAGATTTGCTGCAGCAAACATCAGAGCGTTTAGATATCCTCATTTGTTTTTACCTGAAACCATTTAAACACAATTTAAAACTGTTTGACCTTCTGCTAAGCCTTCTAATGCCACCATGTGTCAGCAAGGTACGATGGACGTTTTGTGGTCGCAGCATTATGCAAATATATTTTTAGAGCATCATACAATAAAAACACAGTCATATAGAGGTTTTATTTACTATTTAGTGTAGTTCATTAGGGTTGTTCATTTTGTTGTTTTCCTCTTAATTTTGTACAGTGTTCTTGTGTTTCCTGTCACTGTGGGCTTCAGGGCACAGTAATACATTGCAGAGTCTGATACTGAAGCAGAGGAGATGTTCAGTTCCACACGGTTTTTCTCCTCATTTACTTTAGCAGACACTCCAGGAATTGGAGGGTCAGCTGGCTGCTCAAGGTTGGATTCACTAACCAGAAACAAAAACTCAGGTTTGGAGCTGCTGTATTGACGATACCACAGGAGAGAATCACTGCTGTAAGAACCATCATAATTGCAGGTCAAAGTAATGGAGTCACCATTGGCAACAAGTTCAGATGAGGAGAGAGGAGTAATTCCTTCTCCACTTGCATCACCTGAAACAGGCAGAGGATTGCAGTTTATTACTTAAATTATTAATGTCTGATTACTTATATTTGGAAGGTTTACTTAAAGGATTCCATATAAATGTCACATACCTGAAAAGAGAAGAATGAACCAGAGACTACATAGAATCATCATAAATCCTCACAAGCAGCTCAAACTTTATAACTCACAGACTCTGACTGATTTTGTGCACATTTCCTTTTTTGAACTCTTATACCAATTGATGATTCAAATCTTCTGTAAGATTTGTGAACACTACCATCTGCTGTGCACTTTATGCTATTACTTTAGTGAAAGTGAAAGTTGTGACGTATTGTCAAGTATGGTAACCCATACTCGAAATTGGTGCTCTGCATTTAACCCATCCAAGTGCACACACACAGCAGTGAACAAACGCACACACACACACACACCGTGAACACACACCCGGAGCAGTGGGCAGCCATTGCTCCAGCGCCAGGGGAGCAATTAGGGGTTCGATGCCTTGCTCAAGGGCACCTCAGTCATGGTATCGAAGGCAGAGAGAGTGCTGTTCATTCACAATCCCCACCTTCAATTCCTGCCGGTGCGAGAATCGAGCCGGCAACCTTCAGGTTACAAGCCCAACTCCCTAACCATTAGGCCACAACTTCCCTTGTAAAAAAATTAATTCATTAAAAAAAAAAAAAAAAAAAATTTTTTTTTACTGATTACTAATAAGTATGTATTACTAATTGCAGTAGCTATTTAGGGGCAAGTAGTCTAAATGATGTAGAAGGTATATTTGATTTTAGATTACATTTACATTTACATTTAGTTATTTAGCAGACACTTTTATCCAAAAAGACTTACATATGAGGACGATGGAAGCAAAGTCAACAAAAGAGCAATGATAAGCAAGTGCTATAACAAGTCTCAATTAGCTTAACGCTGTATACATAGCAAAGTTTTTTAAAATTATATAATAAATAAAAAATAGAATAGAAAAAGAATAGAGCAAGCTTGTCTTAGCGGCCTTTTTTGCTTTTGTTAATTGTGTTAGTAATCTAGTGTTAGTTTTTTTTTCTTAAGAATAGAATTAGAAAAGAGAGTGCTAGATTTAGAGGGTTAAATAAAGATGGAAGAGATGTGTTTTTAGCCGATTCTTGAAGATGGCTAAGGACTCAGCTGCTCGGATTGAGTTGGGCAGGTCATTCCACCAGGAAGGTACATTTAATTTAAAAGTCTGTGAAAGTGGTTTTGTGCCTCTTTGGGATGGCACAATAAAGCGATGTTCACTTGCTCACTTGTTCACTTAGATATATTGATTTTATACCAATTTATGTCAGTGCTACATAGATGTAACCTAAGCATCACTGCTGACAAAGCTCCAGTGTGTAAAACTGGAAATAATGCCACCATGTGTCAGCAATAATTAATTTGAATCAATCAGCTGTGAGAGAACAATTTAATTATTTAAAATACAACATATGTAGTTGGGCATCTTAAAGGTTCTTTATTGGTATTGATGGATCCATAAAGAAAATTTTCCATATGCAACCTTGGAACCTTTCTATAGAAGGTTTTTTATAGTGGAAAAATTTTCTTTTAATATTCTTGCCACTAAGAAGAAATTATTCTTTTAAGAACTGTTCACTGAAAGGTTTTTGGGGAAACTAAAATGGTTCTTTCATGGGGTCTTTCTTTCTTTCTTTCTTCATGCATTCTTCATCATCTCAGGTTTTTGTACAGTGTTGAAGGGTTTCCTGTTACTGTGGGCACCAGGGCACAGTAGTATATTGCAGCATCTGCCACTTCAGCTTTGGAGATCTCCAGATTCAGATGATTTTTGTCCTTTTGAGCTTCAGCAACATAACGGTCCTTCTGCTGTGGACCCAAACTTTCAAAAGCTTGCAAGAGAAATTCAGGTGCTGTGTTGGGATACTGTCTGTACCACTGAAAATTCTGTATGTTACTTCCACTGTAGTTGCATGAAAGAGTTGCCTTTTCTCCTTCAAAAGCATTATTTTCAGTAGAGAGGGGCGTTATTGCATTCGCAGAAACACTCTCTGGGAAAATATAAACAGATCAATAATAATAGTGCACCTTCAGTAATTGTAGCAAATATAGATTAATTAACACATGTAAATATTAAACGTACATACCTATTAGAAGTGCCAAAATGTTAAGGTAAATCAAAATCATTATGACTGGGGTAGATCAAATGCAAAATGAAGTTTGGGGAAACATAGGACTGCCTTCTGCTGAACCCATTCTCATCATGCTCCACCCAAAGGATTGTGGGATCCTCTGTTGATTCTTAGAAATTATTAGTGATATTTCTCACAACAGAAATCTGAGAAAAATGTCTGTCATTTCTTTATTGCTACTGCAAAAAAGTATTTTTTTTTTTTCATATTTGGTTTTTGAATTTTTTATGTACAGTACATTGAAATCAACACACTAAACTAACTTGGTTATGAAACAACAGAAGTAATTAAAATACATTTTAAAAATTACATTCAATTCAGCATAAATTATATTAATTTAAAAGAAAATAAACATGTATGTGCATAAATTAATATTTAATCTTCATTAATATGCATGTTTCATAGGACTATGCTACTAGATATATAAAAAAAATGTAAATATCAAATACCTGTAAGAAAGGCAAAAACAGTGAGGTAAAACAAAATTATTATTACTGGTAGAGATCATATGAGATTTGTGGTATCACAGGATGCCTGCTGTTCTTGTTCTTACAAAGTTCCACCCAAAGGATTGTGGGACCCTATGTTGATTCTTAGAAATGAATAGTGGATACAGATATTTCCCACAACAGAAGTATGAGGAAAGTGTCTGTCATTGTAAAATGTTTTGATTTTAAAAATCCTGTAAATTTTTGAAGCGTATTATGCATTTTATTTTCTTATATTTACAGTTAATTACAAACAACTCATTAAAAAGATCAAGTAAAGTCTTCCACATAATCTTAAATATGTTATAAGGGCTTCTGTAAACTGAGGAGTGTGTAGACGCACTACCTGCTTACTTTTTGTAAAAGAGAAATGTTATTGATATAATTTATTAGCACATCATTTGTTAAACGTAAGACTTTAGGATCAAGAGAATATTCATTTCCAAAAGAGAAGTGGAAAATGTTTTAACTGTCACATGAAAGGCCTTCATTCTAAAGAATATAACGTTTTTGTATAGGAACCTCTAAGTTTCATGTGACTGTGGTCATCAGTGCACAGTAGTACACAGCTGAATCTGCCAAAGCAACGTATAACATTGTAAGTTTGTTGGAGATCTTCATCAGTTTTGCCTAAAAAGTGTGGTAAAATGATTCCAGTTGCCACTGCCAAAGCTCCATGTTGATAGATTCTAACAAAGTACTCTGGTTTTGATCTTGGATATTGTCTGTACCACTCCACATTCAACACTCTTCCAGTGAATCCTTTGTAACTGCAAGATAGGGTTACATTTCCATCAACAACAGTTCTCATGATAGGTGATAGTGGGAAGATTGCATTTGCCTCTGTGTCACCTAACAAAAACAAAAAAAGCTTGGTTAGGGAAGCAGCTTGATGGGAGTAATAAAATACATTGCATTTAATAAGATTCAATTAAAAATTATTTATATTAGAGGAATTAAAAATATGTTTGCATGATTTAATCTCACCCAGATTAATCCATAAAATAGTAAGTGTGAGGATAAACATAATGGTTGATGTATTGGATGCCAAAATCAAGATGACTGTTTTACCTCCACTTTTATGAGATCCGTTCAGAGACACAAAACTCCTCCCTCTGATTCAGATGCAGGGCTGGACTGGTAATCTGGTATACCGGGTTTTCCCGGTGGGCAGACGCACTTTTGGGCCGGTGCAATTTTTTTTTTTTCGCCAAGGACCGGCCCATCACAAAGCACTATATAGACGGAGTGAGACAGGATCTTGCTCCGCTTATGTAAATATCGCTTCACCTCTCTTCCACCTTCCTCTCAGTCTCTCAAAATGGACAGACCAAAGCGAAACGGTGGTGCTGAAAAGCTCCTTGTCGTCGGCAGTTCCAAAATGTACACAGCAGCGTTAGTGTTTTTATTTTTTATTTATTTATTTTTTTGCCTCTTTATTGGCTTTGAACAATTACATAAACACACATATATGCGAAAGTATCCTCATAAACACAGTGATTTAGGTCTTAAGAGAGAGTGAACAGCTGAAAAAGAAAACACATATGTAACAGTATATTGGATCCGGACTTCGGTCTTAAAGTGGAAGCTGTCCAATGTTCGTCCTGTCTGCCATTCATATTAATCAAACAACAGTGAGAGAAAATATCTCACTCCTCTTGACTAAATCACTTATGTAACTTTAATAAGGAGAAATTAAAAAATTATATATATATATATATATATATAAATGGAATCTATACATAATACACGTGTTAATTATATATCTACTCGATCGATAGATAGATATAATTAACACAGTTAAGACTAATTAATTTACACAATGTATGTAGCGTTTCTTATTGTAATTTTTGCCTATTGCTTGCAATTAGTTTCTTTTCCTTATTTCATCACTGACTTTTTTTTATCTTCGAAACGGAGGACTCTAACCTGTCCTAATGCATGTGCGCGCCACGAGTGTAGAATATGTAAACACTTTTTTAATAAAACGAAAATTCGTCCCTTGCGCTTTTTTGGCCAAGTCAAGTATGTTCACAGAGGTTTCCATGGGCCAATGTGAATAAATCTAGATTTAAATATGACCTGACATTTTATTCTTATCCAAAACAACGAGATGGGATATTCTCATAGACACACACACACACACACATATATATATATATATATATGTGTGTGTGTGTGTGTGTGTGTGTGTGTGAATGGTATGTGGTGGTGGTGGGCCGCCTGGACCAAAAAATGCCAGGGCCGATTTTTTGTCCCAGTCCATCCCTGTTCAGATGAATGTCTGTAGTACAGTATGTAGCTGCACTGGTCTAATGAAATGATAGCCACGCTTCATACAGATGTCTTTTGCTGTTTATTTGTGTCTCTGTCGCTCTCTTTTCAGCAGACACCGTGAAAACTACAAGAAATAAAACATATAATGTTCAAAATATGCATTTCTCACAGTCCTTTTCTCAGTCTCTCATTCAAATGTCAGCTGATATGCAAGTGAACGTGCGACAAATCAGAATCCAATGACATCGCTATTTACACTTAACATCGTTTACGTAAACTGATATAAAACAACATTATACACAAAATGCTACATATTTAAAGATGAATTACCGTGTGCGCCCTCTTAGACCATGCAGATAAAGGAACTCTTTTTCAGGCTGTATACAACTCAGGTTTCTCTGCATCCATGTTAGATTGACCCATAATGCAATGGTCCCGCGCTCAACATGTGACCTGTTACGCTTCAACAGTAACTTTTTCTTAAAGAACCCCTAACTTTAAACATTTCAAGGGAGCTCATTTTCTACTTATTACACTGTGAATATCACATTCATACATTTTAGTCAAGTATCTTTAAACAATAAATGAACTCAAATTAATATGAATTTATAACAGAAACAATGCACAACTCTGTGAAAACATGACTTTGACAGTTACACTCCCACCAAATTACTATAATTTATGATGAACTTTATGTAAATGTTTGAATAAATTTAGTAATTTCTTAAATCAAATGATAGAACTATATATTTGACTCTTGGTTCAAAACTACTAGATGAACTTGTGACACTTAAAAGTCTCAAGATTAGACAACACATCAGATTTAATTGTTCTCTAGGAGTACCACTAATTTATGAATAGGACGTTCAAGAATTAATGGATTAGTCAGTCGTTGACCCTTTTTCCCTAACTTTCGATTTCCTATTTTAATTTTGGCTTTTCGCACCAGTCCGTCTTCATCTGCACAAGCATCAAGCACTCGTCCAAGTCTCCATTCATTGCGAGGAAGCGCTTCCTCCTTGACAATGACAATATCTCCAACCTTAACATTTCGTTTTGGAGAGTGCCACCGTTGTCTGAGGGTGATGTTTGCCAGATATTCCTTCCTCCATCTACTCCAAAATTGCTGTGTCAGATATTGTACTCTGCGCCACCTTTTTCTCGCATACAGGTCCTCTGGTGCAAATTTCCCAGGTGGAGGCAGAGGGACAGATGATTTCATGGTGAGTAAATGGTTTGGGGTAAGCGGCTCTAGCCCCTTGGGATCATTGATGGTATCTGTGGTGAGTGGGCGGCTATTTATGATTGACATGGCTTCATAGAAGAAAGTTCTCAAGGAAGCATCATCCAGTCTTCCTGCGCTCTGAGAAAGGACCCAGCTTAGAACACTTCTAATTGTTCTGATCTGCCTTTCCCAAACCCCTCCCATGTGTCTGGCATCAGGTACGTTCAAAATGAAGTCACATTGTTTCTGGGATAGGTAAGCAGTTAATCTCTCCTTGTCCAATTCTTTCAAAGCCTTTGTCAGCTCGTTTTTCGCTCCAACAAAATTTGTCCCTTGATCCGATCTGATTTCTCTTACAGCTCCACGGATAGCTATAAAACATCGCAAGGCATTTATGAAGGCATCAGTGGTGAGATCTTCCAGCATCTCTATGTGGATTGCTCTTGAGGAGAAACAGGTGAATATGAGACCATATCTCTTATGCTCTTTCCGCCCTTGCTTGCAGAGAAATGGCCCAAAGCAATCCATCCCACAGTATGAGAATGGTGGAGAGGGGTCAACACGGTTAGCAGGTAGATCCGCCATCATCTGTGTCTCTGTTGGCCTGCGAGCTCTCTTGCATGTAACACATTTCTTAATGTGGTTCGCCACAACTTTGCTGCCACCAACAACCCAGTAACCACTTGCTCTCAATTCATTAAGGGTCTGTCCTCTGCCTTGGTGCTGAGTCTTTTCATGGCAGTAATCAACGATGAGGCGGGTAATCACACTATCTCTTGGAAGGACTGCTGGGTGCTTCGAGTCAAGAGGTAAAGAAGCTTTCTTCAATCGCCCTCCCACCCTGAGAACACCATTCTGCAGTACTGGGTCAAGTTGGAACAACGGATGACTATGTGGCAATTTGCCATGTCTCAGTATTTGTATCTCATCTTTGAAGGCATTCCTTTGTACCAATTTTACAAGCTTGATGCTGGCATTTCTCATGTCTTCGACATTTATGGGTTTAACTGTCTTGTCTCTTGCTAATTGCTGGATTCGAGCGACAACTTTCAATGCAGTGTGCCATTTTGAAAACTGATTAAACCTCTCCAAAAAATTATCATCATTTGCTACCTCTGTTTGTAGCACTTGCGTTGTCCTGATTTCAGGATCACCAATCAGAAGCTCTGGAGTCGTTTTTGATGTGACAATTTCTCTTTCCCAGAGAAACTTGGGTCCAGTAAGCCAATTTGAACTTATCAACTCAGACACCTTGAGGCCCCTGGATGCGTGATCTGCAGGATTTTGTTCGGTGTCTATATAATGCCACTGGGCAGGGTCTGTCACTTCTCTGATTCTTTGGACTCGATTCGCTACAAAAACGTGAAACCTACGGGCTTCATTGTTAATGTAGCCTAAGACTACTTTTGAATCGGTCCAAAAATATTCTTGGTCAATTTTGAACTCCAGCTCATCCTTTAACATGCTACTGACCGCTGAAGAGATCACTGCAGCTGTTAACTCAAGCCTGGGTATAGTCACGATTTTGGTAGGCGCAACCCTTGCCTTGCCAATGACAAAGGAACAGTGCACTTTGTCTTCACTCAACACTCGAATATATGAGCACTGACCATAGCCATGGCTACTCGCATCTGAAAAGTGATGGAGTTCGATCCTCTGAACAGTCCCTAGATGTTCAGGAGCAAAACATCTTGCAATCTGGAGATTTTGCAAGTTCTTCAAATCAGTTAGCCAGCTAGTCCATTGTGGCATTAACTCTTTGGGTAGTGGGTCATCCCATTCAATGCCCCTTTGGCACATCTCCTGTAGTATTTTCTTTCCTAATAGAAGGAAGGGAGCCAGGAAGCCTAATGGATCGAACACAGATGCGACTGTTGAGAGGATTCCTCGCCGTGTTGCTGGTTTCTCATCCAGGGCTACTTTAAACGAGAAGGTGTCACTATTTACACTCCATTTAACTCCCAACACCGTCTGGACTGGGAGTTCATCAGAACCAAGCTCCACATCCTGAACACCACTGGCTCGCTCACTGACAGGGATAGACTCCATGACCTTTCTGTCATTTGAAATGAACTTGTGTAGACGCAGTTTCCCTTTTGCACACATATTTCGGGCTTCTTGTACAAGTTTGATAGCTGCGTCCACATTTTTCACACTAATGAGCCCATCATCAACGTAGAAATTACTTTTGATGAAGCTGGCTGCTGCTGGATACTCTCTTTCGTTTTGACATGCAAGATACTTCATTCCATAATTCGCGCAGCCAGGAGAGGATGCTGCTCCGAAAAGGTGGACTTTCATGCGATACTCCTTTGGCTCTGAGTTTGTATCGCCATTTTCCCACCACAGGAACCGTAAGTAATCTCTGTCTTCCTGACTTACATGGAACCTGTGAAACATCCTTTCTACATCACAAATAACTGTGATTGGATATTTGCGAAACCTGCATAATACCCCCGTTAGCCCGTTAGTGAGATCAGGTCCAGTTAACAAGTGATCATTCAATGAGGTGCCATCATATTTGGCAGAGCAATCGAACACAACTCTAATCTTCTCTGGCTTTCTAGGGTGATATACCCCCTGGTGAGGAATATACCAGGCGTTTCCTGCCTGGGGTTGGTGTTCGGCTTTCTCTGCATCACCATCCTTGAAGACATCTTCCATAAATTTAACATAATCATCCTTGAATCTTGGGTCTTTATCAAATTTTCCTTTCAGACGCTTCAACCGCACCAGAGCCAGCTGCTTATTTTCAGGTAACTGTGGGCGTGTCTTAAAGGGGAGGGGCATCTCGAGGTGTCCCTCTGAGTTCTGGTGAATTTTCTCATTCAGAAGCTGAGTGAACTGTATATCATCTTGTGATATGCTCCTTTCCCGTGGACTTGTATCTCTAAAGTCTGATTCAAGGGCTCTGATGACAGAGGTAGGTGTCAGTATTGGGAGTTCCCTAACAGATACACGATGGCACAGGCCTGTAACTTCAGTTGACTTTGCAATCCGAGGTGAAGAGCCAACTATGCTCCAACCCAAGTCTGTCCTGACAGCATACGGTTCGTCATCACGTCCTGTGATGACTTGGCGTGGTGCCAAAGCTCTTGAGCAATCATAGCCTATCAGGAGTCCGACTTTACAATCCAGCAGCATTGGGATTTCCTGAGCAATTTCATTCAGATGATTCCACCTTCTAGCGGTTTCAGGAGTAGGAATGTGGGAACGTTCAAGTGGAATGAAGTCTCTGGTATAGGCAGGTGGCAAACTGATTAAGCCATGGGAAGAAAAACCCCTAACTCTGAGCCCACTAACTCTTTCACTTTGAACAACAGAATCCTTTCCCATCATTGTGGTGAGCTTTAACTTGACTGGCTCTGAAATTGCACCCATCCTCTCACATACCTCTTGATCCACGAAGGTGTTGCTGCTCTGTGTATCCAGAAGGGCATAAACTAAGGTCTCTTTTTCAGGTGTGGAAGTTGAAGAAATCCATACAGGCACTATCATCGATGTACTCCCACCATCGCCACTGTCTACGCAACAGGAAAGGGAAGACGTGTTTTGCTCTGCTTGCATAGCATGAGAAAACGTGACTGCTGCAGAAGAAGGGCGGTCTTCATGAAGTGGTGTTGGATGATGTTTCTTGCATATACTACAAGTAGCTTTACTCCTGCAATCCTTTGAGTTGTGTCCTCTCCTAAGACAGCCAAAGCATAGGTTATTGTCTAATATGAACTTTCTTTTGTCCTCCACAGACTTACTGGCAAATGTTTGGCATTTGTGGATGGAGTGGCTTTCCCCACAACACCTGCAAGTGACTGGGTTTGAAACTGAAGGCACAGTGTTGACTTTATTGGATCTGTTTGAATCCACCGAGTTGCTTACTCCAACACTGTATGCCTTTGAGACTGTTCTTGATTTATCTGATGCTTTCACATCGGTGATGAATGCATTAGCCTTTGAGCGCTTAACTTCTCTAGATGGCTTTTCTTCAGAGAGCTTCAGAGCGTGAAAGGAGGTTACAGGGTTGCATGCTATTTCTGCTTCTTGCGCCACGAAATCAGCAAACTCTTTGAAACTAGGGTATTCCTCCAATTGTCTCAGCTGCATTGTTACATGCCGATTCCAACGAGACGTCATCCAGTCTGGGAGTTTTTGAAGCATTTTCTGATTCTCCTCACAGTCGTTTAACACCTGAAGCCCTTTGATGTGTGGCATGGCATTGCTGCAGGCTGTCAGAAAATCACTGAATTGCCTCAATTTAACTGACTCTCTCGATCCAATCTTTGGCCAGTTATTCAGTTTTTCTCTGAACGCACGCTGGATTACAAATGGATGGCCATACCGAGAATTCAGTGCTTCCCATGCTTGATCATAGGCTTCATCATCCTTTCTGTAGAAGCTTCCTTCCAATACAGATTGTGCCTCACCGCTGACATATTTTTGTAGATAGAACAACTTATCAGCTGGATTTGGACATCGCCGTTCTATTAATGCCTTGAAACTTGTTCTCCACTCTAAGAACTTAAGTGGATCCCCTGTGAAAACTGAGGGCTCAGGTGCAGGAAGTCTGCTGAGAACCATTGTGTCATGCAAGGCTTGTACAATTGATGCTTCACCATTACTATGGTCTCTTTGTTCCTTGTTACCGTTTTTAAATGCTTGTTCTTTTTTAATTTCCACAGGAAATACTAAAGGACAATTGGCTACCTCACTTCTTGCTGCTGTACTATCATTACGGGACTCACCTGAGTCAGCTTCAGAGTACACCTTAAGCTTTGCAGCTATTACCTGAAGATCTCTCTGATTCTCCAGTCTTTTAAGTTCTAGCCTTTGAGTAGCAATAGCCTCCTCCATCTTCATCTCTGCCTGCTTTGCGGCCAACTGTGCGACACACTCTGCTCTTTTTGCAGTGATGCTTTGCTGATCTAATGAGCAGCTTGAACGGTGACTACGAATAGGCTTGGAGCTTGTAGACGAAAATACTGACTGAGCATACTCTTTGTCAAGCGTCATACGAATTCTTGCATCTTCTGCATTAACATCAAATTCCTCTAGCCCCACTTCACTCAATCGCACTTTCATCAGTCCCATCAAATCTGCAGTCACTGCTGTACAGGAATCCATTTTTCTTCTAATCTCAGTAGAAGGAACTGATTGAGATCTTATAAGTTCATAGACATTTTTCACTTGAGTTTCCATTCCCTCTACACTATCCATCAGGTCACTTAAGTCTTGGTCAGAGCACTCTCCCTTAAGTTTGGTACGTGTGGCTTTTACTTCTTCTTTCCAGCTTTCATACACCTTGATGAATTTACTCTCCTTTTGAGAAACTTCTTGCTGCTTAAGCTCCTGCATTTTTGGAGTTAACTTTCTCTCTCGTAAGGATCTCCTGGGTTCAACAGCAGTAGGTTCTGTCATTGCTGTTTGAAGTAACTGTATATTAGAGTGAACATCACCTATGAGTGACTCTAATCTTTCCCTTTCAATATCACTAGTTTGACATTTTAATTGTTCGTTTAACCTAGTCAACTCTTCTTGAATGGTCTCAATTTGCTCACTTGATTCACCACATTGTAATTTTTCTCTATGGACTGACATTGTAACCAAACACTTTAGTACATTGTTACTTAACTATTACTCTCAGAACACAAGTACTCTTAGCACCATTCACAACAATGTCACTACTAAAGCATAAATCAATTAAAGCAATATATTATAACACTTTACTTTTCCCCTTTTTTTTTGTGTTTTGTTTTTTATGTCCATATCGATGTAGATGTAGCACAGTCAAACCTGCAGTTAACTGCAGAGCAGAACTCTTCTGCTTGAAACAACGATGGAATAAACACTGTACTCTGGAGCCTGTAGAAAAGATACTGTAGGATGCTGTTGTCTACACGAATGAATGTCGCCCTCTACTGGTCGGGTCGTGATACTTTCCTCGGCTGTGACAGCTATGAAACGACGAGCCTCTTCTCTGACGCGTTCTCTGCCCACGCGATGCTGCCGAGATCGTTTCCTCCTTTACTCCGACGTCTTTTCTGCACGCGTTGCTCCCGCGATCTTCCCTTCTCTTCTCATCCGACTGGTAACGTTACCGTTCCACACTTGAAGCTGTCGGCCTTTCTGGGGTTACGTTTTCACTGTAGCTGCACTGGTCTAATGAAATGATAGCCACGCTTCATACAGATGTCTTTTGCTGTTTATTTGTGTCTCTGTCGCTCTCTTTTCAGCAGACACCGTGAAAACTACAAGAAATAAAACATATAATGTTCAAAATATGCATTTCTCACAGTCCTTTTCTCAGTCTCTCATTCAAATGTCAGCTGATATGCAAGTGAACGTGCGACAAATCAGAATCCAATGACATCGCTATTTACACTTAACATCGTTTACGTAAACTGATATAAAACAACATTATACACAAAATGCTACATATTTAAAGATGAATTACCGTGTGCGCCCTCTTAGACCATGCAGATAAAGGAACTCTTTTTCAGGCTGTATACAACTCAGGTTTCTCTGCATCCATGTTAGATTGACCCATAATGCAATGGTCCCGCGCTCAACATGTGACCTGTTACGCTTCAACAGTAACTTTTTCTTAAAGAACCCCTAACTTTAAACATTTCAAGGGAGCTCATTTTCTACTTATTACACTGTGAATATCACATTCATACATTTTAGTCAAGTATCTTTAAACAATAAATGAACTCAAATTAATATGAATTTATAACAGAAACAATGCACAACTCTGTGAAAACATGACTTTGACAGTTACACAGTATTTCCTTGTGCTAGAATCTTTGAGACCAGATTCCGTGTCTTTAGTAGATGTGTATCAATGTTTTTCTTTTTGTAACTTTTGCTAAGATGAAAAAAACATCAGTATTGCCACTAGATATACAAGTAACAGTCTAATCACAAGAAATACATGATTCAAGAAATCTATAGGTGCGTCCCAAATCGTGTACTTATGCACTATTCTATGATGTTTTGTAGTATAAATAGTGCGAGTAGTGTGTTCACACTGAAAATTCCAAAAATAAAAAGTGCACTTTAAATACCGGGATGATGCAATTAAATAACCGAAAAAATGAAGTGTGGAATGTTGAACACTTTGTGCACTCAACTGTCGCAGCTTTAATTACGTCGCGAAGGGGGTGGGGCTATCAGACTCCGATTATTAATGACAAAATAACCTTATATAATTCGGACACTACATGGTTGAGTGCATACTGCATAAGTACATAGTGTATAAGTGCATAGTGGATAGTGTGTCATTTGGGACGCAGCTTATATGTTTGCTACAGCAAACTTTAGAGCATTTAGACATTTGTATTTATCTGAAACCCACAATTTAAAATTGCTTGACCTTCTGCCAAGCTTTCTGGTTATGCACATTTTGTGGCAGCATTATGCAAATATATTTTTAGAGCATCATAAAGTAAAGACAGTCATATAATTCACTGTTTAATGAAGTGCATCAGGTTGTTCGTTTAGTTGTTTTCCCCTAAATTTTAAATCAAATGTTACACCAATTGATGATTCAAATCTTCTGTAATCTGATTGAATACTGCCATCTGCTGTGAATTTCATGCTATTAATTTACTGATTACTAATTAGTTTGTATTACTAATTACAGTAGCTATTTAGGGACTAGTAGTCTGACTGATGTATAAGGTATATTTGATTTTAGATTCTGTTGATTTTATACAGTTTATGTCAGTGCTATATAAATGAAACTGCTGACAAGGCTACAGTGTGTTATAAGATATAAAACCCGAAATAATGCCTCCATGTGTTTGCAGTAATTAATTTGAATCAATCAGCTGTGAGAAAACAATGTAATTACTGATAAAACACCATGTTTAGTTGGACATTTGAAAGCTTCTGTATTGGCATTGATGGTTTCATAATAAAATATATCTATGAAACCTTTCCATATACAGAAGGTTCTTTATATTGGAAAAAGTTTCTTTCAACATTCTTGCCACTAAGAAGAAGAACTGTTCACTGAAAGGTTCTTTCAAAAATGGTTCTTTTATGAAGTCTTTCTTTCTTTCTTTCTTTCTTCATCATCTCAGGTTTTTGTACAGTGTTGAAGGGTTTCCTATTACTGTGGGCACCAGGGCACAGTAGTATATTGCAGCATCTGCCACTTCAGCTTTGGAGATCTCAAGATTCAGATGATTTTTGTCCTTTTGAGCTTCAGCAACATAACGGTCCTTCTGCTGTGGACCCAAACTTTCAAAAGCTTGCATGAGAAATTCAGGTGCTGTGTTGTGATATTGTCTGTACCATTGCCAACTCTTTATGTTACTTCCACTGTAGTTGCATGAAAGAGTCACTTTTCCTCCTTCGAAAAAATTATTTTCAGTAGAGAGGGGTGTTATTGCATTCGCGGAAACACTCTCTGGGAAAATATAAACAGAATATCAATAATATAGTGCACCTTAAGTAACTGTATCTGTTCGTTAATATATTTTTTATAGGGGTATTTAGTCTTCTAGCAAATATAGATATATAAACAAATGTAAATATCAAATTTGCATACCTGTTAGAAGTGCCAAAACGTTAAGGTAAAACAACATCATGACTGTGGGAGATCATCTGCAAAATGAGATTTGGAGAAACAAGGACAGCCTTCTGCTGTACCCATTGTCATCAAGCTCCACCCAAAGGATTGTGGGATCCTCTGTTGATTTTTAGAAGTTATTAGTGATATTTCTCACAACAGAAATCTGAGGAAACTGCTACTGAAAAAAATAAATAAAAATATAAATAAATAAATAAATATATATATATATATATATATATATATGAATTTTTATGTATAGTACATTGAAACCAACACTTTAAAATGAACAAGTAAAGGGATCAACATAATATCAGTCTTAAATATACAGTATCATAAGGGCATTGGTGAATTGAGAAGTGGATTGTTGCTTGCTTAGTTTTTTTAAAGTTTTTTTAATGTTTATCATTTATCAACAATTTGAATTGTTACAGTATTGGGACCAAGTCAAAATTATGTCATGCAAGCTCTTGAAATCAGCAGAATCTCCAAAATATTTAAACATATTTTATCTGTGATATGAAAGTCCTTAAATCTGAAGTATATTATGTTTTTGTACAGGAGCTCTTAGTTTTGTGTGATTGTGGGCTGCAGTGCACAGTAGTACACAGCTGAATCTGTCAAAAAAACATTTGAGATCTGTAGATCCACTTGTTGGAGGTCTTGATCAAGTTTGCCTGAAAATCTTGATATGGTTATTGGTAGGTCTTGACCTTTGTGCGAATAGCTGTAGATACGGAACTCAGGTTTTGATCTTGGATATTGCCTGTACCACTGCCCATTCAGCACTCTTCCAGTGAATCCTTTGAAACTACAGGATATAGTTACATTTCCACCTACAACAGTGCTCATAATAGGCAATAGTGGGAAAATTGCATTTGCCTCTGTGTCCCCTAAAAAAAAAAAAAAATAAATAAATAATAATAATAATAAATAAATAACTTGGTTATGAAACTACAGTAAATAAAAAAATACATTTAATGACATTCAATTCAGCATAAGTTAAATTAATTTAGAGGAAAGTAAACATGTATGTACATAAATTAATCTCACCCAGATGAATCCATAAACTAATAAGTGTGAAGATAAACATAATGGTTGATGTATTGGATGCCAAAATCAAGATGTTTGTTTCATCATATAGGCACACTTCCACTTTTGTGAGATCCCAGAGACACAAAACTCCACCCTCAGAGTCAAATCAATGTCTCTACAGCACTTTCTTGTCTCCTTGTAGTACTTTACACCAGGGTCTTTCACTGCAGTACAGGTCTTTATCAACATGTTTTGCTTTTGTAGCTTGCTAATGACCTGCCTTTCAGTTACTAAATCATCAGGTTGTTCGGTTAGTTGTTTTCCTCTTAATTTTGTACAGTGTTCTTGTGTTTCCTGTCACTGTGGGCTTCAGGGCACAGTAATACATTGCAGAGTCTGATACTGAAGCAGAGGAGATGTTCAGTTCCACACGGTTTTTCTCCTCATTTACTTTAGCAGACACTCCAGGAATTGGAGGGTCAGCTGGCTGCTTAAGGTTGGATTCACTAACCAGAAACAAAAACTCAGGTTTGGAGCTGCTGTATTGACGATACCACAGGAGAGAATCACTGCTGTAAGAACCATCATAATTGCAGGCCAAAGTAATGGAGTCACCATTGGTAGCAAGTTCAGATGAGGAGAGAGGAGTAATTCCCTCTCCACTTGCATCACCTGAAACAGAGAATTGAAGTTTAATACTCATTCATCATGCATTATTCATTTCTGATGACTTTATTTTTGAATGGTTACTCAAAGGATTCCATATCAATGTCACATATCTTACCTGGAAAGAGAAGAATGAACCAGACACTGCATAGAAACATCATGGATCATCACCAGCAGCTCAAACATTATAACTCACAGACTCTTGACTGATTGTGTGCACATTTCGTTTTTTGAACTGTTACACCAGTTGAAGATTCAAATCTTCTGTAATCTGAGTGAACACTGCCATCTGCTGTACATTTTTTGTTGTTGTTGTTTTTGCTTTACTAATTACTTACTAATTGCAGTAGCTGTTTAAGCACAAGTAGTTAGTATACAGGTAGACAGTATATTTGACTTTAGATTCTGTTTATACGAGTCATTTGAGTTTATACAGGATGAAACCTAAGCATCATCACAGTTAAGCTACAGTGTTTTATGAGACATAAGACTGGAAATAATGCCACCATGTGGCTCCAAACAATTTTACATTTTACTTCAATCAGCTGTGAAAGAACAAGTTTATCATTCATAACACAGCATATTTTGTTGGCCTTTTCGATCATCTTGGGGTTTTGGAATATGGGCAGCCAGTTTATAAAAAATAAAGTTATTGGGTTACTTTATTGAACCACCAAATCTGCAATTTTGTCCTTTTTTTTTTTTTTTTTTTTTTTTTTTTTTTTTACAGAACTTTTAGAAATTAAAGGATCATTTGTTATTATAAAAATCTTTTCAAATCAAATGATGTAAAATACACAAAAGGGTAGTTGACATGGAATACTCGGGAATATGACACATCCAGTGATGAGGACATGCTATACTCTGTTGAAAAATATTTAATATAGCATTATTATGCATGCTTGTTTATGGCCATATTAAGTGGGAGACAACAAATATTTGTACTTTTAAATAAAAATTTTATACCACAGGGCCATTTAAAATAAACTAGTGAGGTCAACAAGGGTGATTTAAATTGGCAAAAGACTTAAAGAATCTTAGTGATCCATCACAGTACATAAGATTTGATCTTTCTCTTAAACATTAATATAAATTTTAACCTAAAATCTTCCCCAGAAACTCATGCCCATTCATTTTCAAATTTAATTTGATCATATTTGTTTTGAAATATCTAATATTTTTGTGTTCTTTGTAGCTATTTTTTAAATAATTTCTTATGAAAGATCTTAAGCATTTTGTTTGAATTTCGATTACTTGTTTAATCTGCAAGCAGAAAGAATGAGGCTATTCCAAAAGAATGGAGATTCAGTTGTTTTTTTTTTTTTTTTTTTTTCACTTCATATAGGTTTTTGTGCAGTGTTGATGTGTTTCCTGTCACTGTGGGCTGCAGGGCGCAGTAATACAGCGCAGAGTCTGACACTTCAGCAGAGGAGATCTCTAGATCCACTTGCTTATCTTTCATGCTCATTTTTCCATCCATTCCAGGGATACGGGGATCTGCATATGTTACATGTTTTGTGGATGACTCCGTGACAAGGAGCACAAATTCAGGTTTGGATCCAGGATACTGTCGATACCAATGTAGACTGTTTGCACTTCCCTCATATTTGCATGACAGTATGACCGGCTGCTTTTCACTGACATGAATGTCGTTCTGCAATGGTCTTATTGACTGTGCAAATGTATCTGCACAGAATAAAAAGCTTTCAGTTAGATGAATAACAAGATGAAAACTTTCACAAAATGTAAATCGCAAATGATAAAATAATGTTTAATTAATTACTATGAACTGGCATAAAAGCTTGTTAATACAATTAATTACGATTCTATCTTTAAACAAAGCTATATAGTATTGTATATCACTTACATTCTGCCATTGAAAACACAAGCAGACAGCACAGAAGCATCATCTTTGCACCATAAACAGCGAATGAAAACTGCACACATGTGAATTTTTGTGAGATCCACCCAAAAGCTCCACCCATAGCTTGCAATGTATAAATGAAAACATTCAGAGACATCACGTTATCAGTGTGTCAGAAATAGTTTGAAATATTGTTTATTTAACTGAAGAATGATATGATAAGAATGGGGAAAAAACTAGGCTACAATTCTATAATTGAATTAATTTTTTTTCTGAAAATGCCAAGCTTTGCAAATTTATGTACAAATTTATTTATTTTATTATTTTCTTTTTGAATGAAATAATTTTTTGAAAGGATCTTTTCCTTTCATAAAAAAAAACATAAATATAAGATAAAAGTATAATACATAAATACATAAAAATACAATATATTATAATGCATAAAATATTATACAATTTGAGTAAAATTAACCAATATATTTAATTAATCTTTATTTAAGCATATGATCACAGTGAAGGTAAACCAATGCTTTTACAAAGTTTTAAGGATGTGTATTATTTTAATTATATTATTGTCATAGAGGATATATAACATTTTACATAATAAGGACTTCCCATAGAGGTTTTTGTACAGTGTAATTGTGTTTCCTGTCACTGTGGGCTCCAGAGCACAGTAGTACAGTGCTGAATCTGTGACTGCAGCAGAAGAGATCTCCAGATAGACCTTCTTCTCCACCTTATTCACGTTGGCATTCAGTCTTGGGAAAGGGGGATCTGCATGTTGTACACTATTTGATTCATAAACAAGAAGCAGAAATTCAGGTCTGGATCCAGGATATTGTCGATACCAGTGTAAAGTACGTGCTTGGCTATCATATTTGCAGGAGAGAATGACTGTCTCTCTCTCAGCGGCATGTTCTGTGGTCTGCGAAGGTGCTATTGACTGGGCAAAAGATTTACCTGCAAATAGAGCATGAAAAACATCAGGAGAAAAAATACACTGAATTTTCAGCCATTATCTACAGTATGAAATTATGAAAAATTGAATTTTTTAGCATGTATTTACATAAATAGTAATATTTTTTGTAAATATACCTGAAATTAAATTAAATTAAATTTGAAAAAAAAAAAAAACTACTCACCCTGCATGGCTAAAAGTACAAGTAGGTAAAAAAAAGAAGTCATTTCTGCACTGCTGAAGAACAGATTGAAATCAAATAAGAGATGAATGCCAACACAATATCTTGAAACTCCACCCACATATCATAGTGTGATTATGATTACATAAAATGTCATAGACTCTCAGAAAAAAGGGTGAATGCTAGTACCTTGAAGATACATATTAGCTTTTATTTATTTATTTTCTGAGAATGTACATGTGAAAATCCATTTTGAATATTAATACTGTATGTAGTTTTTCATGTGAGAAAAGGTAGAGCCTGGTAGAATTATTGTCATCACATTTGGCATCATATCAAAATGGCAACTTTTTGACAAACTTGAGTGGGTAAATTACAAGTGATTAGATTAGTTAATGCTTTAATAATTAATGATATATCAATATTTTGGTGTTAATACTGCAGGACAAACTCTGAAATGCAGTAATGAGAAGAATAAGAAAAGCTTTAAGCATTATGCACCATAACATAATGTGGTGAGAAAGTTAGGACTAAAATGTGTCAAAATGTAGACTGTACACTGGTCAGAATTGTTAGAATGGTTTACTAAATACATGTCTTTAAATTCTGGCTATATGTATTTCAATATTCTGTTTTTTGAACACGAAGTCAGTTGTTAAGGCAGTCTTAATCATTGGCTCCCAAATACTGGATCAAAATGCTCAAACACAAATAAGCATAATCATAAATTGAGCACAGATTCCAGCTTCCATTTCCATGTGTTTCATTTTTGTACAGTGTATGTGTGTTTCCTGTCACTGTGGGCTGCAGGGCACAGTAGTACAGAGCAGAATCAGTTAATGCAGTGCCTGTGATCTCCAGATCTACATGATTTTTCTCTTCATTTAATTTAGCAGATATTCCAGGAATTGGAGGATCAGCTGGTTGCTTAAATGCAGCTTCATTAACTAGAAACAGGAAGTCTGGTCTGGATTTCGGGTCTGGATTTCGGGTACTGACGATACCAGTGGAGAGCATCTATAGCAGCTGATCCATTGTAATTGCAGGACAGGGTGATTGTCTTCCCTTCTGAGACTAATTCATGAGGAGAGACTGGTGCTATTCCCTCACTAGAGGCATCACCTAAGAGAAACAGAGGAAGAATGATGGGAATAATGAATGGAGATGAACAGAACTGCAGAAGTAAAGCATGTGTGATATTGTTTTGTTCTCAGTTGTGTTTATTTGATTAATTGCATGCATCTTACCTGTTAAGAGGGAGATAAGCCACAGACAAAGCAGGAATAGCATTACTGACAAGGAGCAAATGAGCAACTATGTCTGAACCCTCTGCATGCCTGAAAAAATTGCCTTGTATCTCCCCTTATGTACCCCTGAAGAGGGTTCAGTTTGTATTAATTTTTGGTTGAAGACTGCCCTCTTGTGGAACTTTTTAGCCATAACATCACAAGTATCTACAGGTAAAAAGTGTGGAAGAAAAAGATGCACAAACAACCGAGAGAACCGCAGCCTTATGAGGATTGTCAAGCAAAATCGATTCAAGAATTTGGGTGAACTTCACAAGGAATGGACTGAGGCTGGGGTCAAGGCATCAAGAGCCACCACACACAGTTGGTATTTGGAATTTGGCTACAGTTGTCGTATTCCTCTTGTGCGTTTTACCTGGGCTAAGGAGAAGAAGAACTGGACTGTTGCACAGTGGTCCAAAGTCCTCTTTTCAGATGAGAGCAAGTTTTGTATTTCATTTGGAAACCAAGGTCCTAGAGTCTGGAGGAAGGGTGGAGAAGCTCATAGCCCAAGTTGCTTGAAGTCCAGTGTTAAGTTTCCACAGTTTGTGATGATTTGGGGTGCAATGTCATCTGCTGGTGTTGGTTCATTGTGTTTTTTTGAAAACCAAAGTCACTGCACCCGTTTACCAAGAAATTTTGGAGCACTTCATGCTTCCTTCTGCTGACCAGCTTTTTAAAGATGCTGATTTCATTTTCCAGCAGGATTTGGCACCTGCCCACACTGCGAAAAGCACCAAAAGTTGGTTAAATGACCATAGTGTTGGTGTGCTTGACTGGGCAGCAAACTCACCAGACCTGAACCCCATAGAGAATGAGAAAATGAGAAACAAGAGACCAAAAAATGCAGATGAGCTGAAGGCCACTGCCAAAGAAACCTGGGCTTCCATACCACCTCAGCAGTGCCACAAACTGATCACCTCCATGCCACACCGAATTGAGGCAGTAATTAAAGCAAAAGGAGCCCCCACCAAGTATTGAGTACATATAGAGTAAATGAACATACTTTCCAGAAGGCCAACAATTTACTAAAAATGTTTTTTTTTTTATTGGTCTTATGAAGTATTCTAATTTGTTGAGATAGTGAATTGGTGGGTTTTTGTTAAATGTGAGCCAAAATCATCACAATTAAAAGAACCAAAGACTTAATCTACTTCAGTCTGCGTGCATTGAATTTATTTAATACACGAGTTTCACAATTTGAGTTGAATTACTGAAATAAATGAACTTTTCCACGACATTCTAATTTATTGAGATGCACCTGTATATCCATACATTGGCCTGGAGAAACACGTCTCAGTAAAATAGTCATTAAATAGAATCAAATCCAGTGAGGATAATAGTGAATATTTGAACTTTTGCCTCTTAAAGAGCAAGAAAATCAGCTGGCTGTAGTTAGTATCACATATCACATCATATTACAGTGCATTAAAGAGGGCATATTTTCTTCAACTGAACTTATGTTTTACATTTCAAACATTTAAATTATGTTTTTACTTAAATTATGTTCTTCTTTTTGGAGCTTACTTTAGGTTTTTCTAATTGATGATTTTATTATCACAGATGTGCATTTCTGCACTAAAACATTAATTTGTAGAGTTAAAAGTGGTTAACTATAGTATAAAGCAGAGCTATAGAGTTTACTCAGAAAAACATAGAAATGATTTGAAATAGTGATTTAATTTCAACACCATTTGTGTATTGCACATGTTGGAGGTTTTTGTACAGTGTTGTTGTGTTTTGTGTCACTGTGGGCTGCAGGGCACAGTAGTACAGAGCAGAGTCTGTCACTTCAGCAGAGGAGATGATCAGATCCACTCGCTTATCTTTCATACTCATTTCACCATCCAGTCTAGGAATAGGGGGATCTGCAAATACTACAGTCTTCTTGGATGACTCAACGACAAGGAGCAGAAATTCCAGTCCTGATCCAGGATATTGTCGATACCAAAGTAAATTCTGTACACTGCCATCATATTTGCATGACAGATTGACTGGCTTCCCCTCAGTAACTTCTGTTCTGTCCTGCAGTGGTGTTATTGTCTGTGCAAAGCATCCATCTGCAAAATATGTGTAGAACGTGTTGATAAAAAAGAATGAAAATTGTACAGTATGACAAGCATGAATAAATGCGGTTGAATTATTGCGAAATCAGACAGCTATTTAAAAAATAGAGAAAGAAATTATATATATACGTTTTTTATGTAAAAATAAGTATATATAAACTTTCTTTTGCTTACCCTGTATTATTGAAAGCAGAAGCGGAATGTACAGGAACATCATGACTGCACTGTAAAAACCAAATGAAGCTCATAATTGAGAAATGAAAGTCTTTCTTGAATCTCTCTCAAAGCTCCACCCACAATCTAAAAAAATTAAAAATAGGGCACAATGTACTGTATTAAAATTAAGGAATTTTACATATTTAATTTTTTACAGGTGTTGTACTTGTATTTTGTATTTTGCACTGCATTGCATTGTGTTATAGCATTAATGGAAATGTCCATTAAAATAATGGATAATGTCCATAATTGCCTTTTTTCTTTTCATCTTTTCATCTGATGATTAAATGTTTCAATGAATTTGGCCAGAATGAATGAATAGCAGAGAAAGAATGAGAAAAGAATGCATGATTTTATCTGGGTGTGATTACATGTAAAATTATTGCTGAATTTCAAATTTGGAAGTTTGTGTCAAGTTCTTCTTAAAACATTTTGTATGTATTTGTTTTTTACAGTAGTGCTAATTTTTTTCTAATTTATTTTATTAAAATTTTGTATTTTTGTATTTTTGACTCATTCTCAAGTGTGTTTTCCCTATTGCCAAAAAAAAAAAAAAAAAAAAGTGGATGTATAGCTTTAACGTACATGTCTATTTCAGTTTCAGACAGCTGCAGGTGTTACCACAAACTCATTATATCCTAATTTGACTGTTACCTATATCAGGTTTGGTGATTCCTCTGCACTTCAAAGGCAACACTAATACAGACAGAGATGAATATCAGTTTAAACTAGAACTGTGCTAGAAATGAGTTATTCTTGAACATCAAAGCAGAGTGACAACCTAACCTTAGCAAGATGAGGAGATGCATCTTGACAACTTTTTACTTTTATTTGTACAATGAAATTAGCACAGCAACACAAAAAAACCAAACTGAACTGATTCGGCACAGTGGTTAGTGCATATATACATAAAATTGTGATGTATAAAACAAGTTGAGAAACATATATCTTAATATATATTCACAGTGCTCCACTTGTTAAATACATTTTTTTTCTGCTACATGTTTTCGTACAGCGTAGCTTTGTTTCCTGTCACTGTGGGCCTCAGGGCGCAGTAGTACACAGCAGAGTCTGTCACTGCAGCAGAAGAGATCTCCAGATCCACATGCTTTGTATTTTTATTAATTCTTGGTGTTAAACGCTGTGGTATGTTGTCACTCATCAGTCCACTTTCATAGATGTAGAGGAGGAACTTTGGTGTAGATCTGGGGTATTGACGGTACCAGTGGAGATTATCAGGTACGCCACTGTAGTTACATGTGAGTGTTACATTTATACCTGATAAAACTTGTTTTTGTGAGTCATGGGACGTTATCATGTTTGTCAGGATGTTACCTATGAGAATAAAAAATAAATAAATGAAATCAAGAACAAAAAGACATAAAACCAGACAATAAAATAAAAGTATTTTCACTGATCACAATCTCTTCATTAATTTAAGTCATTAATTCTGAGAAATGAATCAAACTCACCTATATGAAGAACCAAAATGAGAAAGACAGGAAGGGACATGTTGGCTGATGCTCTGACAGACCGACAGTGATGTGATTCCACATTAGAAAATAAGCCAAGTCAAACTAATCTTAGAGCTCCACCTCTTGAGACAGTGCTGTACCCACTGTGAGAATAAAAAGGAAACAAAAAAAAAAGACAAATGATTTTACTGTTTCAGTCCTTATTCATATATGACAGGAGTTGATGCACAGACACTGTCCTGGGTCAATATGGCTTTAAGATGACATAGCATGACAGTAAACCTTTTAGTGACTAAGCACTAAAAATATTCACACTGTATATAATTGAGAGAAATGCAATATATTGCAATATAGATTGCAAAAATAAAGAATTAGGAAAGAACAATGTTAAAAAAAACTGCACATGCAAAAATTAGTCTTCACCTATTTGGACTAGTTCTAAAGAGCTATGCCATAAAAAATGAAGTCATTGATGACTAAATTCTGCAGTGAGGGCACAGATATTATTTGCATGCATCAACAATTTTAAAATATTTGCTGGTCTGTGAGAAATTTATGAATCATGATTAAAATCTCCAACCTGATCTCACAGGAAAACCTAGCAATTTTACAAGGTGGCGATTTCGTATGAATTCATAGGATGTGAATCGTATGAAAATGTGTAATTTTTAGAAAAATGTCAGCATGAAAGCCCTTCCATAGCCCCATCTCTACATTTAACAGTCACTAGGGTGAATGAGATTGAGAAATGAGAATACAAATTCATACGAATTAGCCACTAACTTAAATTGTTAAAAAAGACCATGAGGTTGTTGAAATCTCTGCTTATATAAATTTCATTGTCAGATTTATTTATTCTTTAAACTTTACTTACCCTTTTCACAAAGAGAGAAATAAGCAGTGAAACATTAGTTTTAAGAACATAATTTTGCTCTCTCTTAATATTAATAAATGGTCTTTTGTAATGTTTCTCTGCTTCATTTTAATCTAATAAAATTAATGGCAATTAATTTACTTTGATCGGTCAGCCATACAGTAGTTTCATCACTAAATAATAAATAGATTTTAAAATAATAATAATGTCCTGAACAGTGTAATTACTGTGTGATTCAGAATATATGTGAAACATATGTATATTCAAGAGGATGCAGTGTTTCTATGGTATTAGTATATTTTTCAGTACTTAAATGCGTTTTGTCAAGGCATATTTAGGTTTTTGTACGGCGCTGCCGGGTTTCCTCTCACTGTGTGCTTCAACGCACAGTAGTAAACTGCCGAGTCTGTTACTTTCGCAGAGGAGATCTCCAGATCCACAGAGGTTTTCTTTTCATTTAATATTACGGACATTCCAGGCTGCATTGTTTCAAACTCCCCGCTGTTTTGTAGTATCAGAAGAAGGAAATCTGGAGTTGATCTTGGATATTGACGATACCAGTACAATGAAAGGGCTGTGGAGTAGTTGCAAGACAGTGTTATTTTATCCCCACTTTTCCCATGCACCTCAGTTTGGACAGGAGTGATGACATCTCCACAGAGGCCAGCTGAAAAAGAGAAATGAGTATTTGTTAGTGTAGGTTTATTTTATTTAGAGTAGGTTTATTTTGAAGTAGGGTAGTTAGAGTAGGTTGTTTTGGTTGACCTTTGTGGACCTGACCTCAGGAGGATTTATTGCATGGTTCTAATGATGAAAAATCTGAAACGTTTGTGGTTACAAGATTAAAGGTTTTAAAATTAAACTGAAATTGAGCTACTCACCTCCGAATGCAGATAGAAAGCTAAGTAAACACAGCAGCATTGTTCAGGTCGATGTTCTGACTGACAGCTAAGCTTGTAGCTTATCTATTTCAAAACCACATCCTCAGGATGGCCTAGATGGTGTCAAAACACTAAAGCCCCTCCTACTGACCCCAAACACACACGTGAGTCCAGTTTTCAAAAAAAGCCTCTATATTATTTGCAGAACAAACATGTTAACATAAGAAATTCATGTTGGATATTATATTTTATTATACAACAGAATCAGACTTAACTCAAAACCCAAATTCATCGCCAAAACAGAATACAGACACATATGACTAAACTCGATCACAGACTATAAATCTTTGAATTTGTTTCATACCTGTTTAATTGTGGTTTTAACAATTTGTCTAATGGTTTGGATTTGTTATCTTTCTGAGAAATTACATGGATTTTACATGGATATTTAAGATTTAGGTCAATAATCTTGAGCAGTATCATTCTGTATATGTACATGTTCTGCATTTCAACACTTTTGTATTCAGAGTACAACTGCTGCTTTATTAAATCTATTAATCTCTTGGTTTTGGCTACTGTATCAGTTGCAGGTGTTCCCACATGCAGCAATGGTTTTGGCAGATAATACATATTGGTTTGGCTAATACTTTGATGATTTTGAGTTAAAAGTAAATGTGTTTTTGTAAAGCTTCTCAGAAACTTTGTATCACTGGGTCTTTCCAAAGAGCACAGTAATAGAGAGCTGAATCTTTCAGAGTGGCTGCTTTAATAATCAGTTCAGTGGATGTTCTGGTTGTTGAAGATTCAAAATGAGGATCTGGTATATTTTTATTGCTATCTCTTGATCGTGCACCTTTCCACAGTATATACTGTGGTTCACTGTTAGGATACTGTCTGTACCAATAAAGATCAACCTGTTCACTGGTTGTTTCATATGAGCAACTCAGTGTCACCCGGTTGGTTTCTTCTTCAATAATAACAGCTTGATTTGGTTCAATGCGATCACCAAGAGCAACTAGAAAGGATGTAAAAAGTGGTATGTCAAAACTTAAAAAAACAGTTTTTATACATTTATATTTAAATTTCATATTAATTTTACATAAATACCTGATGCAGCTACAAGAATTAGTACTATTGATCTTGTCATCCTGAATCACCTGTGTGCCTCTGTTCACAATTCTTTAAGGTGTTGTTTCTGAGCAGTCTAGTTCCACTTGTCACATGTCAACTTTATGCACATACTTATGATGTTGTTGTGCATCGTAAAAAAGTGCTGCCCCCTTGTGGCCTTTGTGCACACTCTTTGGTCTCATAGGTTGATCTAAACCATTTTGTTCTCCGTTTAGCTCTAAGTAGGTTTTTGTATGGTGTTCATGCGTTTCCTGCCACCGTGGGCTGCAGTGCACAGTGATACACACCAGAATCCTCCACATCTGCAGGAAAGATTTCCAAATTCACCAGCTTGTTATCTTTATCAACTGAAGCTGTCAGTTGAGGATGAGGAGGTGTAGCCGTTTGATTTTGTCCCGACTCCATGATTAGAACCAGGAATTCCGGCGCAGAGTTGAGATAATGTCTATACCACTGTAGATTATTCATTGACACAGTGTAATGGTATTTACAAGAGATTGTCACTTTTTCATTGACGTTTGCATGGACTACAGGAGATGTTGGGGTAATGCTGTCTTGTATACTGGCACCTGAGAAGAATGTTGAATTAGAATTTTAAAGCAAGTCAAATCAAGCCACATTTATTTGTATAGCTCAATACAGATTGTTTTAAAGCAGTTTCACAGAAGTAAACAGGAAAATAAACTTCAATTTCAACTGTAAGCAACAGAAGACAATTGTCATGATTCAGCTTGAGTCAGTTCTGTTTCGGCAACTTTGCCAAAGTTGGAAAGCAACTAAAGTTAGCATAAGGTTAGCATCAAATATGCACTGCTGATGTACTGTATAAAGAAAGAAATGCATCTATAGAACTGAAATCTTACCAATGAATGCCATTAAAACTAGTAGCAAACAGAACGCCATTGTTTAGAATGATGAATTCCTCACTGAGCTTTGCAGAACTACCATAACAGCCTCCATACAGACATCTGAAGCTCAGCTAGTGTTTTCAACACCCAATCACAGTGCAGGGATGTCTCTGGCAGGTGTCACCAGATGCTATAGTCTTTGAGGGGCTGTTACAAACTCATACACTGATGCTCTTGTTATCTCCAATAGTCTAAACTAAATGCTATGTAAATTTAATGTATATTTAATGTATGTTTACCAGCTCGAGAACATTTTATAGTTTTGTGCTGTGTATATAGCAAAACAAAACATCACAATTAAATGTGACAGATGTCAGGTTGGTATTATATCACTGGCCTCTGTTTGTTGTTTTAGGTTAGATTAATTTCATATTGGTAAGACAAAAGACAGAAGTTTTAATCTATGGCAAAGTTTTTATTTTATTTTTAGTTTAATTTTTATTTTCATCATTTTTAAATTAGTATAATTATGTTAATCCGTTTAAGTTGATCTATTTTAAGATGTATTATTAATATATAACATATATTTCAGTTTTATTACTATATTTTATTTATTTATATTTATTTATATTTATTTAATCTTAAAATATTTGGATATACCAAAATGTATAATAATTATGTAATATGTATCATATATTGTGTGTAATATGTTATTTTATTCTACAATATAAATGTTTTCACATAATTGTGTAATATAATGTTATTTTATATATATAAATACTATATAAATGTATGTATATGTTTTATAGAATATATTATGAAGTGGCAAAAAGGAAATAATTACATAAAATCTGAATATGTAAATTGTGAATATATATAAGTAAATCAGAATATATTTTTATAAATCTGATTTTATAAATGTAAATCAGAATATATAGTTGTAAGTCTGAATATATGGAAGTAAATCAGAATACATATTTATAAATCTGAATATAAAGATCAAAATCTTAATATATAAATGTAAATCATTAATATATAGAAGTAAATCTGTGTCCACATACTGCAATTTATATTTATATATTCAGAATTATAATTACATATTAACAATTTACATTTATATATTCAGACTTATAACTATATATTCAGATTTACTTCTAGATATTCATGATTTACATTTATATATTAAGATTTTTATTTTTGTTTTCTGATTTAAGTTTATATATTCTGATTTACTTCTATATATTCAGACTTACAGCTATACTGTATATTATGATTTACATTTATACTGTATATTAACAATTTACGCTTCAATATATACATATATAATATTTTTGTAGAAAATATATACAAATATTTTAGCTACATTAGCTATTAGCTATTACGTAATTTTTTTAATTCATGTTGTTGTTTTATATATCAGCATTAAATAGTGTTGCTTTTATCACATGCAGTACAGACAGTGAGAATGGCAACAAACTCTATTACGTGGACTGTGAAGTTCAGGTTTTTGTTTGAATACTCAATATCCTGTTTTCACAGTGGGCCTCAAAGCACAGAAGTACACTGAAGAGTCAGACAGATGAAGGTTCAGGATAGTCAGTGTAATTCTTCTCGTGGCAGAATCCAACCGGGACTGAAATCTTTTGTTGGGGAAGTCTTTGGAATTACTTCCATTTCCAAAATTATGTCTTACTAAAATATATTCTGGAGATAAATTATTTATTTGCCTGTACCACAGCAGAGCAGGCATTGTGTCTGTCGTATTGTATTCACATTTCAGAGTCACAGTCTCTCCTATGTAAGAAGAAGAGCTTGTTGACTGACGTACAGTGTGTTGTCCTCTGCATTCTGTGGAAAGCACATAATGTTATTACCTCACACTGCCTCTCACATCACATTCTCAAACAACAGAAATAAATAAATAAATAAAAAAGTGCTGTACCTAGAAAGAATACAACAAAAAGCATATCCCTCAGCCAAGTTCTCATCATGGACCAAAAGCAATTACAGAGAACAGAGAACTGACACCCACTCTGACTGTCTGTACAACCTCTGAACTGTCAGGATTGTGTATCCTTTCACACAACATACATAACTTTCATTGTAGGTCAAAACTCTAGGTGCTCCCTGCTGGTATAATGTAAAAATGCAGCATCATTATCATGATCATCTCCTGAACTTCAACTTGAAAAATATCAGCCAAGTCCAAAGAGAAAGGAAATCAAGAAATTATGTTCACAGTGAAAATAATATTCTTCGGTTCTCTGATCACCTTGGTCATAGTGTTGGTCTTTAATGAATTGGTTTACATTTAAGTGGAATTTAACAGGAATTTATTCATTTGCTCACGTCTGAAATACACATCAAATTAATCCTTCCACTTTTTTGTGCATATCAAAACTATATTATTACTATTATTGTTATTATTTGTGTTTTCTTTTGGATTTCATGTACAGTTTAGTTATTACAGAATATATAAAACATGTTTGTGTGGTTCTTTAAAAGAATAAATAGCCCCACAAATAATATTTGGTGGCTTTCCACCAAAATGGTGAACGGAAATAAATGTGCATCCAAAATAGCAGACAGAAGGAAACTCATATATGTATTTTCCCTGTCTATTAAAAAAAAGTCACTACACACTACGTTTCACTACAGTGAGATTTTTCACTGTTTGATATTAAGCCACAAAAGACATGTATTTCACAAATCATCTGGCCAGTGTACTGAGCCTAAAGGACCACAAGATGGCAGATTAATCCTAGTATAGTCAAAAAGATAGACCATGATATTGTCCTTTTTTCATAATGAAATGTATTTTTTTTTTTTTTTTTTACTGTGCATTATTAGGGCTGTTACACTGTTTAGGTTTTACAGTATTATAACTTATTGAAGGAGGATTACATCATTAGAAATCATCTTTTTTTTTTTTTTTTTTGCAATGTCCTCAAATAGCTGAAAACCTAAAAAATAAAAGGACAGTAGAAACAAATTGTTTGTTATGGGTCTATGTCTTTTCTACTGTGTATAGGCATGTTTTTGTACAGTGTGTAAAGGTTTCCTGTCACTGTGGGCTCCAGAGCACAGTAGTACAGAGCAGAATCTGTCTGTTTGACAGAGGAGATGATCAAATCCACACGGTTTTTTTTTTCATTCAGTCTTGCTGAAAACCGAGAATCCAGTTTCTCTGCACTCTGGACCCGTCCAGAGGTTTGCAGAATTAATAAAAGATATTCAGGAGCTGATCTGGGATATTGGCGGTACCAATGCAAACTAATTGCAGTTGAGTAGCTACAGGACAAAGTTATATTGGCACCCTCCTCATGAAAGACCTCAGTTTGGTCTGATGTAATGGGACTCTCAGACCTTCCACCTGAAAATTATGATCAAGGTAATTAGACATCGTAATGACAGACTCTGAACTGTAACAACTTTTGTTTTGTGTAAAGTTTACAGTGTAATTATATTCAAATATGGTATATTATTAAGACAAACCCAATAATAACAATAAAAAAATATACTCGACTGTTATGTAATATTAAATTATACTCACTCCCAACAGCACAGATCAGGATAATTGTGATGAGCAGCATCATGCTGAAATGGCACGTCTGTGATGATGGCACTTGAGATCTTTACAGCTGCTTGAAGCTCCTCCCCCTAACTCAGAGTGAATATTGAACATGAAGAGATCTCAAGCTGTCAGGTTTTTGTACAGTAACATTTGATTTCCTGTCACTGTGGTCTGCAGAGCGCAGAAATACAGTGCAGAGTCTTTAACTGCGGAAAAGGGAATTTCCAAATCCACACGATTTTTATCCACGTTCAGTTTTCCTGAGAGGCGCTCGTCTGAAGTCTGTATCACTTTTCCAGAGCTTTGTAGGATGAGCATGAGAAACTGAGGAGCTGATGTATGATGCTGTCGATACCAGAGGAGACTGTATGCTGAAGAATAACTACAGGATAGTGTTATGTTCTCAGTCTCATTTACACGCACTTCTGTGTGTTCAGGGGTAATGCTTTCTGCATGAGTCACATCTTAAACATGAAAGATAAGAGAAATATATTAAAGTATATAATGAGATATAAAGAAAAATATTCAGTAGTACAATCACAAACAATTGTTAAGTAAAAATATACCAACCTGCAAGGCTTAAAATCCAAATACATATGTACAGCAACATTGTGAGACTAGACAGAGCAAAATAACATAACATGAAAAGTGACAATCTAAAGTCTACCCTGGAAGCTCCGCCTCTTTCCTCAGTATGGAATTTTTTGCAATGTTGTAGCCGCCAATCACTTACTGCTTTGAATTCTTCATTTTCCTGGTGTAACCACATCTCTTGCTGCTCAGAATATTATTTACTGTAGGGAAGTATTTTGTGGTTTGAAAGACAGCAGAGTTTTTGTACAGCCTAATAAATACATTTTGTCACAGTGTTCTTCTAGCACACAGTAGTAGGAACCAGTGTCCTCCAGTTTTAGGTCGTTAATGATCAGAAAAGTGGATGTCTTTGAAGTTGCAGAATCATAGCGAGGATCTATGCTTTGAAAGCGTATCTCTGATCGTGCACCTTTGAGCAAAACAAAAACTCTGGTGCCTGTCTTGGGATCAGCCTACTCCAGAAGAGCAAACATGAGAGCTGCTTGATTCATACAAGCACGTGAGAGTTGCAGATTCCCCCTCTTTACCAGTGACGGTTTTTGTCTTTGGTGCTATATGAGCACAGAAAGTGATTTCTGCAATGTGAAATGTCAGAAATATGAGACAGATGAGAGGTGATGTGGTCATCTTCAATGTGTACAATGTGTAATTATACCCTGAACTTTTTTCACAGTGAATCCTTTTATTGTTCTATCAGCTTCTTATAAATGCAAAGAGCATTACAGTTAGTGTCTGATTGGCTCATCCCATCTTGAAGTATGTTACCACATCACAGTGCAGTATTGATGCAGTACTATTATCCAAACACAGAACCAATAGGTGGCGACAAGTGACTGGACTTTGAGTGAGTCATTAAATGATTCATTGAACTGATTAGTTCAAAATGCTTATTCATTCAGTAATGAAACATGTCTTTATTGAATCATTCTTTATTGATTATTTCATTCAAAAGCTCGGATTTATTCAGGAATGAAACAAGCAAATGGTTTTATGAGCGAGTCTGTTTTTATGACTGAATCATTCACTCAATTGAATTGTTCAAAAACACAAACACCCCTAACTATGTGTTTCTGGGGGACGCAGTGATTCTTTTATGGCTTCATTTGGAACAATTTGAGTTGTGTCTAAAATGTAAGTTACTTAATATTAATGCCCTGTTAATAATCCAAGACAACAGTCGTGCTGATAATATATAAAGCTTACTAATTATTTAATCACCAGAATTTCCCCACATATGTCAGCTCTTGTTTACTCTAGGCTACATGTAGCTGTTTATTTATTTGCTGCAGGTGTTACCATATCTTTCAATCTGGTTTATAAAGACACAAATGTGGTTTGATATTCATTTGATAACTCACTGTTCAAAGCAAGGTTTCTGAGTGAGTTTTTGTAAAGCCTGTCAGGCGTTTTGTATCACTGGGCTGTTACTCTTAGAGCACAGTAATAGAGAGCTGAATCTGACAGAGTTGCACTTTTAATGGTCAGTGAGGTGGATTTTTGGGATGTAGTTGATCCGAATCGATGGCGGTCTGGTATATTCTCATAAGTCTCTGATCGTCCACCCTTTCCCAGCACAAATTCTGGCTGTGTGTTAGAAAACTCTCTGTACCAATAAAGGACAACATAGCTGCTGCTTGTGTCATATGAACACTCCAGTGTTACAGAATCTCCTTCTTTACTGGTAACACTGGTCCTCTGGTCACTAGAGCGAATCCAGTCTTGACAGATTACACCTGGAAGTAAACATTTTTAATAAGATAAAATTTCACTAAGATGTGTGTGTGTGTGTGTGTGTGTGTGTGTATATATATATATATATATATATATATATTTAAAGATTGAAATAATCATACAAATGTATTAGAATTGTGGATTGTACCTGATGCTGTAAGAAAAAAACAGCAGTAGATATTTTTCCATTTGTTGACTGAGTATTTGGAGTCTTTTCATGATCACATCAGAAAAGTCTTAATGTGTTGATTTTCTTGAGAGGTTAATCTTTAAATATCACCGGGTGGATACAAAAACAGAAAGTAAAATTGCTCTTGACTGCTTGTCACACAACGTCTGCATTGCTCTGAGACTTGTAGGTCCTAAAAAGAACAAAAAGATCAAATATTTCAATGAGTTTTCTGTTCCTAAGTCTTCCAGCAGGTGGCGATGTAATGTCATAAAAGTGTTGTACTTCAGCTGAGCATAATTTTATACATCTTTACAGGATGTATTTACATCTTGTCAGGGTACTGTATGTAACTACAGTAAATCTAGAAGGTTCAGTAGTTGATAAGTTATGCATTTGAATAGTGTTATTATGATTCATTTTTTCCATGATTCAGATAAAATTGTATTATTTATTTATTTAGTGACTGATTGAAACATATGTATTCCAAATATGTAGAAGTTTTTTTTTTTGTTTTTTTTTTTCAAATATTTTATGAAGACGTGCAATGTATGCTACATTCAACTACAGTATTGCTGTTGGGAGGGTTTTTGTACAGAGTTCTTGTGTTTCCTGTCACTGTGGGCGTCAGGGCACAGTAGTAAATTGCAGAGTCTGTCACTGTAGTGGAGGAGATCTCTAGATCCACATGGGTTTTCTCTTCATTCAGTTTCCCAGAGAATCGAGGATCTCGCTCCACAATTTCTGATTTTTGTGAAACCTTTCCGGTAGAGTGTATAATAAGCACAAGAAATTCAGGAGCTGATCCGGAATATTGGCGATACCAGTGCAGTGTGGATGCTGAGGAGTAGCTACAGGACAGAGTAACATTTTCTCCCTCTTTCTTATAAATCTCAGTCTGGACTGGTGTGATGACATCCGCAAAACTGCCACCTTCAAAATTGAAAGTCAAAATTTATGGAAGTTTAATTTACATAAAAATGAACTAACACAAACTCCATACTTATTAATCTCAACTAGACAATATAAAAGAAAAGACGGATAAATGGAGTACTTACATATAAGAGAACAAATCAAACCAGTTAAACAGAGCAACATGTTGATGATGAGTAGGATGATCTAAACTTTGTTCATCTAAACTGTCTGTTCTTTCCTTGTCACACAAAAGAGCAGACTCCTCCCCTGAAAGCAGTAATTGAAACGGCACTGAAAAACAAAGAATGAGCGACAGTATAGAGTGGAGTCAACATGAACACACAGGTGAGAAGTATTGTTGTAGAGCTGATCAAGAGTTAAAGCTTATGACACTCCATAAGAGACTCTTCAGTATACTTATCAAGAACTGTGAGGACAATTATCCTCCTCATTTTTTTGTTTGGGAAAACAGTTGCACTTACACTTCCAATACAAATCTATGCAACTATTTGGTTCATAGGACTCATGTACTTTTGCAAAAATTATATTTAACTCAAAACTGTCTCATGTTATATCACATTTTGTAGCTTATGATATGAAAGAAGCTTCTGAATGTTATGGCTTGCAAATCCAGTTGTCTGTTTCAAATGCAATTCTCTTATACTGTCTTGACAGTGATGTAATGTGTGATCTATCTTAGTTTTTGTACAGTATTGTTGGGTTTCCTGTCACTGTGGGCGTCAGGGCACAGTAGTACATTGCAGAGTCTGTCACTTTGACAGAGGAGATCTCTAGGTCCACGTGGGTTTTCTTGTCATTCAGTTTTCCAGAGAATCGAGGATCTTGATCCACAATTTCTGACCTTTGTGAAATTTTCCCAGTAGAATATAGAATGACTAAAAGATTTTGAGGAGCTTGTCCAGGATATTGGCAATACCACTGTAGAGTATATGCGGAAGAATAGTTACAAGACAGAGTTATATTTGCTCCTTCTGGATGAAACGTCTCATTTTGGACTGGAGTGATGACATTTGCAAAAGTGCCACCTGCAAGAATCAAATTCATGCAAAATAATGTAAAATATATTAAAACATCATAACACTTTAGTTGTTAGTTAAAAAATAATAATAACAATAATTCATTATATTCAATCTAGAATACATACACACAAGACAACTAAGCAAAACTTGCAAGCAGAGCATCATTTTGCACAATGTTGTATTCAGCACCAACTGTTGTTCAACAAATCATTCATTCCTTGTCAAGTAAAGGAGGACGTCTCAGATTAACTCCTCCCCTCAAATCTGCAGTCTATAATATATGAAATAGCATCTGAATATAGCAAATGACAGATATGAACGTGCAGATCAGGAGTTTTACTGTAGTACAACTAATAGCCTGTAGATTGTTGCATTTAGAAGGTATTAAAGATGCATGTAAACGTTTGTTGTTCTATATTTTGGCCTCTTACTTTTAGTCAGTGTAGACCTACAGTACTGCTGACTGAAAATTGTTCCATGGAAGACTATATTTTCAGAGGTTCTTTTGTAGGAAGATTTATTAAGGCATGACAAAAACAATGAATTATCATCTTCCTTTATCGTTTCCCCCTAAGCACACATTTCGTTTTCCTCAAGCAGGTGTTTCAATATTGTGTTTGTGAAAAAAAAGTGTTGTGGTTTTACACAAGATATGATTGTGGTTTAATTTTTATTTGATTCAGTTTTTAAAGGCAAAAACTACATGTGAGTTTTTGTAAAGCTTCTCAGGCATTTTGTATCACTGGGCTTCTACTCTTAGAGCACAGTAATAGAGAGCTGTATCTGACAGAGTTACACTCTTAATAGTGAGTTCAGTGGATGATTGGGATGTAGTCGACTGAAACCGAGTGTCCGGTATATATTCAGAACTGCTCCCTGATCGAGCACCTTTCCACAGTAAAAATTCTGGTTCTCTATTAGGATACTGTCTGTACCAGTAGAGATAGACATAACTGCTGCCTGTATCATACGTGCAGCTCAGCGTTACACGCTCTTCTTCTTTTCTGTAAATATTAGTTTCCTTTGGTTGAATGCTGTCAGATAAAACACCTGTAAGAGAATTGAACAGATTTCACAACAGGTCAGTTGGCTTGTCCAAAAATTCATCACATTTCTAAATTAAAATTACAATAATAAAAACAGTTTCTTCAACAAATTATGTCATTACTGTAATAGAGTAACATTAAAAAATATTTGCATGGCCAAAACATTTCAATGTATAAATTGTATTTGTGTCTGCCTAGATTAAATGCTTTATACCTGGTGCTGTTATGAGAATCAGTAAAAAGCATCTCTCCATGTTGGGAAGGTTTACTAACTTGTTTTATGGAATGAATGTACGATTATAGTAACTTGTTGTGAAGTTGCAGTGTGGGTGTGGTTTATTTAGACCACCTTTTTTCTTTTTCCTTATTAAAAACAAATATGTACAAATATCTTAAAATTAACTATTAAAACTAAAATTACTTGAGTAATAGTTGAGGAAGTTTCTTCCTCCACTAATTCAGTTTTATCAAGATGTTACTATAAGGGTCATTCAAAGTAAAACAGAGGCTATTTAATGGATTTAGAATGTTCAGCAGAATGGGCTGCACGATGAACTATATTTTAATCGTTATCATGATTTCTGCTTCTCCCAGTTTTTACGCATAATCATCTGCAATGTTTCACTACAGGTTATTTATCATTTTCTTTATCTTACATTGGTAACAAGCCTCTGCTAGCTTTCTGTTGGGTGTCCTCTCTGAAATGTTTTAATGTACACAGCACCCCCCAGTGGTGGTATAAAATTTATTCCCCATTGACAACATCCACAAGTCTAACAAGGATAAAACATTTGTGAGTCTGAAGAATATGATGGATTATAAATTTTGACTTTATTTATTGATATATTTTTAAACATGATGGCACATCTGGGAATATAGTTTGATATGCCATTAATGTTCATATATGGTCTCATTCAACAATTCGAACATACTGTAAAGGTACAGAAATACTAACCAGCAAGAAAATGTATAGTTGAATATGAGAATCAGAATCTAACTGACAAATTCATTTGTATGGATATACAATTTTAGAATTGTATGAAACTTTCCCTGTAGCATGCAATATGACTAAAAGGTTTTCAGGAGCTGAACTGGGATATTGTCGATACCACTGCAGACTAATCGCTGAGGAGTAGTTACAGGACAGAGTTATATTGTCCCCCTCTGTCTTAAACACCTCAGTTTGGACTGGTGTGATAATATTCCCAAAAGTGAAACCTGCAGATGAGATTATTACCATTTGACTACATTTTGACAACAAAGACATACAAAAAAATAAAGGTGCTTCACGATGCCATAGAAGAACCTTGTTTGTCTAAATGATTCCATAAAGAACCTTTAACATCTGAAGAGCCTTTCTGTTTCACAAAAGGTTCCTTGTGGTGAAAGAAGGTTCTTCATATTATAAATATGTAAGAAAGAGATGGTTCTTTAAAGAACCTTTGACTGAATGTTTCTTTGTGGAACCAAAAATGGTTCTTCAATGGCATCGCTGTGAAGAACCTTTTAAGCACCTTTATTTTTAAGAGTGTAAGCAGAAAAAGAGGGTTGAAATAGGATACTTTACTTACATGCGAGACAACTAAACAAAGCCAAAACAAACAGCAGTATTTTTTAGGATGATGTTTCAGTTCATCTGCAAGACAAACTGTTACTGAATAACATTCATTCATTGTCTAGCAGAGGATGTCTTTGGTAAGCTCCTCCCCTTACAGTCTTTACATGTTTAATTTATTATCTTCTTTAAACAACACTTTATTTTGTTCTGTTGAGGTGACGTTTGCAAAAGTGCTAAAAACATCAATGTGTCTGGTCAAAAAACCTCATACATTTAACTGACAGGAAAAACCTGTCAGATAAATGGGCACTTTATAGGCTAATTTGTTAATCAGCAGCATGAATGCTGAATTACAGTCACTTTTTAATACCAATAATCACCTAATGAAACAATTATACTTCATTTCATTCATCTCAGTTAAAAGGGGTCAGTTTGGAAAATATACACAAAACAACAAAACTTGCAATGTTGTATTCAGCAGAAACTGTTGTTCAACAAATCATTCACAAGTAGAGGAGGACATCTCAGATTAATGCCTCTCTTTAAAGTTGCAGTCTATAATAGATAAAATAGCATTTGAAGCCTAGATATGACAGATATGAACATGCAGGTCAGGGGTTTTACTGTAGTACCACTAATAGCCTGTGGTTTGTTGCAGTCAGAATGTATTAAAGAGACTTTGAAACATTTGTTGTTCTATATTTTGGTCTCTTACTATTAGTCAGTGTAGACCTACTGCTGACAGCATGTGTCTGTTTCCCCCCCAAACTGTTTTTCCCCCATTGAAAACTATGTTTTCAGAGGTTCTTTGTAGGAAGGTTTACTGACATGACAAAAACAACAAATTATCATCTTCCTGTATAGTTTCCACCTAAGCACACACTTTTTTTTTTCTTCCAGCAGGTGTTACAGTATTGTGTTTGTGATGTGTTGTGGTTTTACACAAGATATGATTGCGGCTTCATTTTTATTTGATTTTTTTTTTTAAAGGCAAAAACTACATATGAGTTTTTGTAAAGCTTCTCGGGCATTTTGTATCACTGGGCTACTACTCTTAGAGCACAGTAATAGAGAGCTGAATCTGACAGAGTTACACTCTTAATAGTGAGTTCAGTGGATGATTGGGATGTAGTCGACTGAAACCGAGTGTCTGGTGTATTTCCATGACTGCTCCATGTCCGGGCACCTTTATATAGTAAATATTCTGGTTCTCTATTAGGATACTGTCTGTACCAGTAGAGATAGACATAACTGCTGCCTGTATCATACGTGCAGCTCAGCGTTACAAGCTCTTCTTCTTTTTTGTAAATATTAGTTTCCTTGTCTTTTGGTTGAATGCTGTCAGATAAAACACCTGCAAAAGAATTAGACAGATTTCACAACAGGTCAGTTGGCTTGTCCAAAAATTCATCACATTTTTAAATTAAAATTACAATAATAAAAACAGTTTCTTCAACAAATGTCATTTTGTTAAGTACAGTAATAGAGTATAAAAAATGTTTGCATTTAATGTACATTATATTTGAGTCTGCTCAGATTTCATGTTTTATACCTGGTGTGAATATTAGAATCAGAAGAAAGCATCTCTCCATCTCTCCCAGATTTACTAACTTCTGAAGTTTAAAGGTAATTGTATGATTGTAGTATCTTGTTGTGACATTGCAATGTGGGTGTGGTTTATTTAGACAACCTTCTCTGTCTTTCCTTAAAAGCTGAGATGATTGTGCCTTCAGTATATGTAAGTATGCAAGTATCCCCCTCTACTAATTCAGTTTTATCAGCAAGATTGACTGTGATTATGTTTATTATGTTACTAGAAGGATAATTCAAAGCTAAACAAAATAGAACCTGTTTGGTAGAGTTTGAATATTCAATATTTGATAGTGAGGTTTGTGCTTGTAGTCCTCTCTGAAATGTTTCAGTGTACACAGCACCCCATGGTGGTGGTGTGACAAATATGCTAAAACATCTTAGAATACAGTTGTATAACAATACTCCATCAGTGATCTGATTCAATACTGAGATTTTTGTAAGGTTAGGGTTTGGGTTAGGGTTAGGTTTAAGCAGGGATGTTCAATCCTGCTTCTGCAGTTCCTCTGCTGCAAGGTGGCCCTCCATATGATCATTATGCTGGTAACACATCCTGATATCATCTAAAATGATCTGCCGTACAAGATGTGCTACCAGTGTTCCTACCGTATTTCATGTGGTGGTACAATGACGTGCCCATGCTTTAACTTGAAAATGGCTGGCATACCTGCTTTTAGCACATCCTGAGCAGTTTCATAAATTTGGGTGCTTTATAATTCATGCAAATGAGCTGCCTAACCATATATCAGTTTGTGCTGTGCATTGATGTTTTTCAGTGTTATTTCATCTAACCTATATTAGGCCATTGTAAGTAGTAAATATACTGCTGTCTGCCAAAGGTTTCTCATGACCATGAAAACCCTGTTTCAGTAACTTGTATTTTTCATGGCGACTGTATTTTGCACTTCTGGGGAAAAAAAATTGTGCAACAATATTGTCAAATTTGCCAATATATTATTAAACTTTTGTGTTTTGTCACATTATTGTCAAAATAGCTGGCAACAAAAATGAGTATACCCTAAGTGAACATTTCAAAACTGTGTCCAAAGTGTCAATATTTTTGTGTGAGCACCAACCACTGTTATCTAGCATTGCCTTAATCCTCCTGGGCTTGGAATTCACCAGAGCTGCACAGGTTGTTGCTGGGATCCTCTTCCACTCCTCCATAATGACATCACGGAGCTGCTGGATGTTAGACACATGACGCTTCTCCACCTTCCGCTTGAGGATGCCCCACAGGTGTTCAATAGGGTTTAGGTCTGGATAAATACTTGGCCACTCCATCACCTTTACCTTCAGCTTCATCAGCAAGGCAGTTGTCATCTTGGCCATGTGTTTGGGGTCATTATCATGTTAGAAAACCCAGTTTCTGAAGGGAGGGCATCATGTTCTGCTTCAGAATGTCACAGTGCATGTTGGCATCCATGTTTCCCTCAATGAACCACAGCTCCCCAGTACCAGCAGCACTCATGCAGCCCCAGACCATGATGCTACCACCACCATGCATGACTGTAGGCAAGACACAATTTTCTTGATACTCCTCACCAGGCCGTCACCACACATGCTGGACACCATCTGAGCCAAACAAGTTTACCTTAGACTCATCAGACCACAGGACATGGTTCCAGTAATTCATGCTCTCGGACAGGTTGTCTTCAGCAAACTCTTTGCAGGCTTTATTATGAGCCAGCTTCAGAAGAGGCTTCCTTCTGGAACGATGGCCATGCAAACCGACTTGTTGCAGTGTGTGGCGTATGGTCTGAGCACCGACAAGCTGACCTTTCACTTCTGAAACCTCTAAGGATGTAGTATCACCTGACTAGTTACTATCCAATACTTTAAAAAACTCTCAAAAGCTTACAATGATTTCAGTCATTACTAGGGAGTTATCATGATCTTCACTTTAGAATACTGATCCAAATAATTATTAATTCCTTCTGAAGAATTTGGTAATACTTGAGTCATTACTAGTGGGTTACCATGACCTTTACTTTAGAATTAATTATACATTATGTATTATTCATATTAATTATGAACCTGTATACAGTAGTTCTTAGGGAGGTATGAAAAAAATAATAGTTACTGATTAGTTTCTTGTTAGTTACTAGTAGTTATTAAAGTGCTAATATTGCGTTACTCATGTGTTCTTGTGTAGTTATTCATTAATGATGGAACAGTATTCTAAAGTGTTACTCATTTTACATTTAAATAATTACATTTCTTTTGCATACTTAATATAATGTGACAATTTGAATTACTTGAATCCTTTGATGTGTATTTGGGTGATGGCAGTAATCTATATGTTGTACTTTATATGTAGAAGTCTATGTATTTTTCAAAACACTTTTTAAAATGACCTTTACTTTCTATTCATTATTACAGCATGCTTTAAAAATGTGATGGTTGTATGTTTTTCAGATCATTATGAGCACCGTGGCATCCAGCTTGAATAAATGACAGAAGAAGAAGCTCTGCTCTTTGTTCAACCATGCCAACCTCAGCCTGCTGTTCAAAGCCAGTGTGCATGGCTACAATGTCACTGTGTTTCACCAAAAGTGCAATATGCAGGGACCAACTGTTATTGTAGCTTACAATAAGTCTGGATATGTTTTTGGAGCTTTCACTAGCAAAAATTATGCACAGACAGGACAAAATGTTGTAGATGACAAAGCTTTTCTCTTCAGCTTTAATGACAAAGAAATGAAAGAAGATCCTCTGCGTGTGGTCAGTGGAAATCCGCAGTATGCTTTCACTGACAATGGTCCAAACTTTGCATCTTTGGTATTTCTTCACAATAACACAGCCACAGTCCACAGTAATCCAGGAACATACCAATTCAATCCACAGAAGATGCATGGGAAGGACTTGGAGATGACAGAATTTGAGATGTACAGAGAGGAAGGTTTGTATTATTTTGTGCTACTTTTCAGATAATTGCTGAGAAAGTGGATGTAGATGTATATGTGGATGTAAGTGCTGGTCTGGATGTAGATGATTTTGCCAATATTTTGAAGGATCACATTCAAGACAAGTATCAGATGAGAACTTTAGGTAAAATGTAAACTTATAGTTATTAGGTCTGGAAAATCAATTATATCATTTTTATTCAGTATTTTCTGTCATGTCTTAATGATTTAATGATATTCTACAAGTTTTTCTTAATTTTTTCTTAGTTTAACCCATCGTTGCCTATACAGCTAGACTCCCCTCATTTCCATAAATCTCCTGGCTTGAAGGACAAGATTCACTGTGTGGTGTATGTGATTGACAGCAGCAAAGCCAAGCTCCTCTCAGACAAAATGATTGAGAAGTTTGTGGTTTTTCGAAAAAAAAAAGCGAACCAGCTGGGTAAGTAACAATTTAGAACAGATTTTAATTAATTTCAGGAGACATGAGTGTATTATACCATTTAAGTGATGGAAATTCAGTCTAGTATACTTATTACAGGTGCAACCTCTCCAGCAACCTGAAGATAAAGAGAGGGTTCACCCAAAAATGAAAATAGGTTAAACTATATGGCTAGTGTAGCAAAACCATGGTTCATTTGTAGTTACCATGGTTTAGCCATAGTAACCTTTTTTTTTTTTTTTTAAAGTAAAGCCATGGTTAATTTTCATAACGGCCTTAAACATTACTTTTGTTAATGTAACCTAATGTATTTAGGTTAATTTAGTGAAACTGCACAACACAAATGTTGTGCCATTTTTGCCAATTGTTGTGCCAATTTTCAGGATGTTTTAGTTCATCTGCAGGACGGAGTGTTACTGTTACTGTAAAATTTATTCATTGTTTAGCAGAGCATGTCACCAGCTAGCACCTCTCATTAAAGATAAAAGCTTCATATTAAAATAATCTGCTGTAAGAGTGATATTTGTGTTTTTATAATATTTATAAGCAAACATTCTTAAAACAACAAACTTTAGTTTGGATACAAAAATGGCTCTAGAAAATCTGACTCACATTGACAAGCAAGGTCAGCCAAATCAATGAGGAGTTATGAATCACATGAGCACAACAGTCACTTTTTCATAGAAATAATTGCTGAATGAAATTTTATGCTTAATTTTATTTATCTCAGTTACGTTTCAGCAGGTGCTGCATATAAATTTACTTATAAACTAGGTCTGTCAATATATGCTTGATAATTTTAAGTTAAAGGTAAATGTATGAATCTAATGGAGAGTCATTTGTGCAGCTATAATGTCTGTAAATGTGGGTGTGGTTTCTGATATTTAGACCACCTTCTGTCTTTCCACATTAATCCTGAGAGAACGGTCAGCTATAGGATTTCCTCTTGATCTGTTATATAAATCTCAGAGTTACTGTCTCTTTGTGATTTAGATATTTGATTATTCTGCACTCTGTATGCTGTGTGTAGGAAAAATACCATTAGCATTTTGAATCAGTTCAGACTGAATGTGTTTCTGTTGTAACTTCACCCCCTTGTGGCTGATGACAAACATATACTTGTATCACAAAACTGATGCGTTCATAATAGAGATAAAAAATTCGCAAAAATGCTCCAACTAAACAGTGTTAGCACACAAACAGTATATTGCATATATTATAATATATATTTCATATATTCAGAAAACATGCACTGTATGGTACATTCACCTAGTATAACTGTTGGGAGGGTTTTTGTACAGTGTTGTTGTGTTTCCTGTGACTGTGGGCTGCAGGGCGCAGTAGTACAGAGCAGCATCTGTCAGTTTAGCAGAGGAGATCTCCAGAATCACATGGGTTTTCTCTTCATTCACTTTCCCAAAGAATCGAGGATCTCGATCCACAATTTCTGACTTTTGTGAAACTTTTCCTGTAGAATGTAGTATTATCAAAAGAAATTCAGGAGCTGATCCAGGATATTGGCGATACCACTGCAGTGTGGATGCTGAGGAGTAGCTACAGGACAGAGTAACATTTTCTCCCTCTTTCTTATAAACCTCAGTCTGGACTGGTGTGATGACATTCGCAAAACTGCCACCTTCAAAATCAAGAGTCAAAGAGTTAATTTGTATAAATGCAATGTACATAAAAATTAACTAATACAAACACCTCACTTATTAATGTCAACTAGGCAAAATAATAGAAAAGACAAATAAATGGAATACCTACATATTAGAGAACCGATCAAACCAGTTAAGCAGAACAACATGTTGATCAGGATGAAGTTTTAGTTCAGCACAAGATGTTCTTCAACTAAACTTTCAGTTATTTTCTTGTCAAACAGATGATGTTTCAAGCAAACTCCTCCCCTTAAACCTATAATTGAAACAGCAGAAGTATTGTTGAAGAGCTGATTAAAATGACTGTCTGTTTCAAGTAAAACATGAATTAAAGCTTATGACACCCCTAATGGAGTCTTTAATAATGACAGTTCACCTCCACTTTATGTCTGGTAAAACATTTTCAATACAAATCTATGTAATAACTATTTGGTTTGTAGGACTAATGTTAATTGGCAACTTAAGTCTCAACACATAATTGTATCATGTTTGCAGTCGTATTTGCAGATGAAAAGAAAGACGCTTCTGAATGTTATAGTAAGTGCTTGACAGTGATGCTATGTGTGAACTATCTTAGTTTTTGTACAGTGTTGTTTATTTTCTGGTCACTGTACCATACTTGGCTACACATCATGTCACTTTCACTTTTCACTTTCACTTCCTAATAGCCTGTGGTTTGTTGCAATCAAACAAAAGGTATTAAAGATGCATAGAAACGTTTGTAGTTCTTGGTCACTTAATTTTAGTCAGTGTAGATGTGCTACTGATAGAATTAAAGTTAGCAAAAAAATCTAATTTGCTGAAAATGTACTCACCCTCACCCAAAGTTTGTTTCTTCATTGGAACAGATTTGTAGAAATTTGAGAGTCCAAACTGCTGATAAAAACATCACAATAAAGTAATCTACACGACTACAGTCTAACAATTAACATTTTGTGAAGTGAAAAGCTGCATGTTTGTAAGAAACAATTCCATCATTAAGGCATTTTAACTTGAAACCATTGCTTCTGGACAAAATATGACTCCATAATACTTAATATTCACTGTTTTGGACTTTTGTTCTTGTAAACAGCTAAATTCTGGAGAAGGGTCTGGCTGCAGACTTGCGCTTGCGTTTTCAGACTTCTCTCAGACACCTGCACTTCTGCAAGTGACGTCACTTGCAGTCTTTTTTATTTTTTATTTTATTGTATTTATTCATTATTTTTTAAATTGAATCTCTCAACATTTTACACAAGTAGCCAGGTGGTGAAGACAAGAAAAAAGAAATTAAATTACAACATCACTTGCAATCGATGCTTGCACTTTTTTTTCCGCAGTATTGTAAAGGGAATGAGCTGTGTTCTGACCTGAAGCACGAGAAAAGCTAAAATGTTGGGGCTGAAGACAGAGAAAGCAATAAAAAAAACGTAATTTCGTTTAATGTACATTAAAATTACATTACATGTATATATCACAGTTATACTACATTAACATTAGAATTGTTATGTTAACAAAAAAATCAACCAAATCAACAAGAGTGAGTGTGAGCTTTCACAATTTCTTACGAAAATGAATCATTTTCCAAGCCTAACTAAATAACTGGAGGCAGAGTTATTTTTAACTCCATGTAGGTCACAAACCACTGAAATCGGCTGATAAATGTAAACGTTATCGTGTTTTTATCCAGAAAAAACGCAGCTCCTCCGTTTATCTCCATTTGTTTTTAAAGTAGTCTTGCCCAGACAAACATGGCGGACTCATTGACGTATCGCAGCAACGGCTCAAAGCGGCCAATGAGGTGTCTAGGTATTTTATATGTCTATGGTCTGAGAGTGCAAGTCTGCAGCCAGACCCTATTGAAATTCTGTGCATATTTCTCTCCTAACATCAGACAAGACCACTTTTTTTTTCTATTGTTTCTATTGGAGAAACAATAGATTGAAGCAACGGTTTGAAGTTAAAATCTCTTGATGAATCCGGCTATTACAAATGCATAGCATTTGGCCTCGCATAACATTAATTGATGAACTGGAGTCAGGTGGATTTCTTGCAGATTATTGTGATGTTTTTATCAGATGTTTGGACTCTAATTCTGAGGGCACCCATTCACTGCAGAGGATCCATTGAGTAAGTGATGTAATGCTAAATTTCACCAAATCCATTCTGATGAAGAACCAAACTCATCATGGATAGTATGAGGGTGAGTACATTTTCAGCAAATTTTCATTTTTGGGTAAACTATTCCCTTAAAAAAAATGAAACAGCGTTTAATTGTAAGATATCCTTATTCACACTCTGGCAAGTGATTTTAACACGGAAAACTTTATTTTTTTAGAGGCTGTTTTGTGGGAAGGTTTATTGTGGTATGACAACAACAATTATTGAAATTCTAATCTTCTTTTACAGTTTCCTCCTAAGGACAGTTCTTTTATTCCAGCAGGTGTTACAATATTGTGTTTGTGAAAGAAGTGTTGTGGTTTTACACAAGATATAACTGTGGTTTAATTTTCATTTGTTTCTTTTTTTCAAAGCCAAAAACTACATGTGAGTTTTTGTAAAGCTTCTCAGGCATTTTATATCACTGGGCTTCTACTCTTAGAGCACAATAATATATAGCCGAATCTGACAGAGTTACGCTTTTAATAGTGAGTTCAGTGGATGTACGTGATGTTGTCGACTGAAACCGAGTGTCTGGTATATATTCATACCTGCTCCATGACCGGGCACCTTTATACAGTAAAAATTCTGGTTCTCTATTAAGATACTGTCTGTACCAGTAGAGATAGACATAATCACTGCTCATATCATACAAGCAACTCAGTGTTACACGCTGTTCTTCTTTTCTGTAAATATTAGTTTCCTTTGGTTGAATGCTGTCAGATAAAACACCTGTAAGACAATTGGACAGATTTCACAACAGGTCAGCTGGCTTTTCCAGTTATCCAAAAATACATAACATTTGTAAATGAACATTACAATAACAAAACAGTTTCTTTAAAAAAAAAATTATATTGTTATTGTAATAGAGTAAAAAATATGAGCATGGATAATTAATTTTAATATACAGTATGTTTGAGTCTGCTCAGATTAAATGTTTTATACCTGTTACTGTTATTAGAATCAGTAGAAAGTATCTCTCCATGTTGGGAAGGTTTGCTAACTGTCTTTGTAAACTGAAGTTAAAATGTAAATGTGTAGTGTATGTATATAGTGGCCTATTGAGAAGCTTCAATGTGGGTGTGGTTTATTTAGACAGCCTTCTCTGTTTTGCCCTATTAACAGCAGAGATGATAAGATTGTGCCATCAGGCAGTGTACATTAATTCAGTTATGTTCATTATGTTACTATAAGGATCGTTCAAAGCTAAACAAAATAGAGGCTATTTAGTGCAGTTAGAATATTCAATATTTTAAAATGCAGTTTGTGTCTATTGCATTATATTTGCAGTCTAGTGACACATTTTGTTATTGTGTGTTGATTGATATCTATATACATTATTGATCTAGTGCATTTTGCGAGGAAAAACAAACCATTTAGGCCCTATGAAATCTGTCACAAAATTGATTCAGTAAAATTCACAATCCTATGGGAAACATTGTGTTTTACCCAATGATTTATATTTTACTTTAAGGACATGAAGCCTGTTTTTTGACCATAAAGATTTTTAGCAATGTGGCATTATTAATTTTCATGACATTTAAGAACAGTTTCACCAAATTACACAAACGTAGAGGGCAATAGGAACCGTCTTCTGTTGTTCCATGCACCTGTGAATTCATTTCTGATATAGTTAGTCATCCTTTCTGAAATGTTTTAATGTACACAGCACCCCCCAGTGGTGGTGTGACAAACATTTATCCTCCCATTGACAACATCCATGAGTCTAACAAAGATAAAACATTTGTGAATCTGAAAAATATAAAGGATGATTAATATTGACTTTATTTATTGATATGTTTTCAAATAGTTATATAATAGTCCTATAGTGATATTCCAACAGTGATCTCTAAGAAATACTAAGCAGTAGAAATACTAATCAGCTGGAAGATGTATAGTTAAATATGAATTTGAATTGTAATGTTAATCTGTGTGGATGCTATTTGTTGTTTTTAAAACTCATTTTAAGACTATAGAGTCAGTCAGGTTCTTGTATGGTGTGTTGAGTATTTCCTGTGACTGTGGGCTTCAAAGCACAGTAATACAGAGCAGAGTCTGATACAGCTGCAGAAGAGATGATCAGATCCACACTGTTATCTTCTTTTCTGTGACTGATGGATATTCCAGAAACTGGAGGATTAGCATGAGTAGTTGATCCATAGTAATCCAGGATGAGGAACTGTGGTGGTGAACCTGCATATTGTCGATACCAGAGAAGACTATCAACAGAACCAGTGTAGTTACAAGAGAGTTTCAAACTCTCAGTCTCAGTGGCAAATGCTGCATCAGTGTATGGGGTGATGACATCTTTAGCTCTGTTACCTACAACAAAAGCTTATTTAAGCATGTTTAAAATGAGATATGGTGATGATAAGTAATGATACATGTAAGAATTTACCTTGAGTTAAAGTCAGCAGTATAAGCACACAGGTGAACATGATGGCATTTGCTGCTTCCGTCAGTGATATGTGATGCTGATTATCACTGAACTAGTCTATTTCACAGGCCTGTCTTAAGCTCCGCCTCTTGACATATCTAACTTATAAAGCACTTGTTATTTTTCAAAGTAATATAATTTCTCAAATGTTCAATGTACTTAACAGGGATATGATGTGTTTTTGCATAGTATTATTCAGTTCCATGTCACTGTGGGCTCCATCTGTGACTTTAGCAGAGGAGATCTCCAGAATCAAATGGGTTTTCTTTTCATTTTGTTTTCCAGTGCATCAAGGAACTAGATCTACAATTTGGACTTTTGTGAATCTTTCCCTGTAGTATGAAATATGACTAAAAGGTATTCAGGAGCTGAACCGGGACATTGTCGATACCACTGCAGACTAATCGCTGAGGAGTAGTTACAGGACAGAGTTATATTGTTTTGACATTCCCAAAACTCACACCTGCAGATAGGATTCAAATTTAAATCATTTAAATGAAAATGTCACATGCCACAGCAGAACAGCACACAAGAAAATGATATAAACCTGGCACTTTGGGATAGAATGAAACCGAAACAAAAAGCATAATTAGGATGTTGCTTTAGTTCATCTGCAGAACAGTGTTAATGACTAAACGTTTATTCATTGTCTATGAGAGCACGTCTCCAGCTAGCACCTCCCCTTAAAGATACAGACTTTATATTCAGATCATAATCTGCTGTAAGAGTGATTCTTATGCTTTTATAAAAATTTACTATGTAAGCAAACATTCTTCAAACAGTACTTTAGTTTGGATACAAAAGTGGCTCTAGAAAAATATGACTCACATTGACAGGCAGAGCCAGCCAAATGAATGAGTAGTTATGAATCACATGAGCACAACAGTCACATTTTCATAGTAATAATTGCTGAATTATGCTTAATTTTATTTATCTCAGTTACGTTTTAGCAGGTGTTGCATATCCTGTTATTCACAGAGACTTTGTTGCTCACATAAAGTACAGCTGTGGTTTGATTTTTAGTTGATCAAATACGGTTCAAAGCAGTTATTTTGTGTGTGAGTTTTTGTAAAGCCTCTCAGGCATTTTGTATCACTGGGCTCCAACTCTTAGAGCACAATAATAGAGAGTCGAATCTGACAGAGTTACACTCTTAATAGTGAGTTCAGTGGATGTTTGGGATGTAGTCGTCTGAAACCGACGGTCTGGAATATCCTCGCTGCTCCATGATCGAGCACCTTTACGTAATAAAAACTGGGGTTCTCTGTTTGGATACTGTCTGTACCAGTAAAGCATAACATTATTGCTGCTTGTATCATATGTGCAGCTCAGTGTCACAGACTCTCCTTCTCTCCTGATTATTTCATCCTTGTCTTTTGGTTCAATGCTGTCAGCAAATACACCTGCAAGGGAATGAATGATATTTCATGAAAGCTGAATTATACTCATTTGTAACAATATATAATGTTAGCTTTCTAATTTATATCTACATAATTAAGACTTGGATTCCTCAATCTGTTTTAGTGCAGTGCTAATTTACTTTACCTGATACTGTTATGAGAATCAGTAGAATGCATCTCTCCATGGTGAGAAATTTACTTATAAACTAGGCCTATTAACATATGCTTGATGATTTTAAGTTAAAGGTAAAAGTATGAATGTAATGGAAAGTCATTTGTGCAGCTATAATGTCTGTAAATGTGGGTGTGGTTTCTAATGTTTAGACCACCTTCTGTCTTTCCACATTAAACCTGAGATAACGGTCAGTTAACAGGATTTCCTCTTGATCTGTTATATAAAGCTCAGTGTTACTGTCTCTTTGTGTGTTTTACATCTTTGATTATTCTGCACTCTGTGTGTAGGGAAAATACCATGAGTGCTTTGAAAGTTAAAGGGTTAGTTCACCCCAAAATGAAAATTATGTCATTAATTACTCACCCTCATGTCGTTCCAAACCCATAAGACCTTCGTTCATCTTCGGAACACAAATTAAGATATTTTTGATTAAATCTGAGAGCTATCTGACCCTCCATAGACAGCAATGCTACTGAAATGTTCCCAGGTCCAGAAACGTAGTAATTACGTCGGTAAAACAGTCCATGTGATATCAGTGGCTCAACTTCAGTTTTGCGACGCTACGAGAATACGCAAAGAAAACAAAAAATAACAATTTACTCAACAATTCTTCTCCCCCGAGTTATGTCTTCCACCATTTTAGAGAGTATCACAATACATACGCATGCTTTCCCCTAAGCGTAAACAACGCTTATCATGCAGATTATACGTTCATCCGCGCTTTCCCCCCAAACGTAAATAACGCTGATTACGTCAAATACGTTCTTGGGTACTCTCCAAAATGGCGGAAGACGTAACTCGGGGGAGAGGAATTGTTTGAGTAAATTGTTATTTTTGTTTTCTTTGCGCAAAAAAAAAAAAAAAAAAAGTATTCTTGTAGCATCGCAAAACTGAAGATGAGCCACTGATGTCACATGGACCTGTTTTACCGATGTATTTACGTTTCTGGACCTGGGAACATTTCAGTTACGTTGCTGTCTATGGAGGGTCAGATAGCTCTCCGATTTAATAAAAAATATCTTAATTTGTGTTCCGAAGATGAACGAAGGTCTTACGGGTTTGGAACGACATGAGGGTGAGTAATTAATGACATAATTTTAATTTTGGGGTGAACTAACCTTTTAAACATCAGTTCACATTGAGGGCCCTATCATAGACCCAGCGCAATAGGCCTATTTCACAATATGGCGACCGACCTCGGAAGTAGAGAAGCTGTACATGTTGCGGCCCGCTACGATCACCATTCATTATTTAAATGCACTGGGAATAGTTGTTTTCTCACCGTCATTACATTAATTTATTTTCTTATAAAGTAAAAATAGCCAATGTTGTCCTTTTTTATAGGGAAGGTTAAGAAATTTTTTGAGAAACTTAATTTTTTTATTGTCAAGGTATGTTTTGTTTGGCAGTTGCTATTATAGCTAATTTCCAATTTATCACTTGTTGGCTTTATGGATGAATTTCAAAGTGGTTTAATAAAAAAACTTATTAACTATTTGTGTATACTGGGTTTAACTATACTTGTGAGGGCCAATTTTCCTCACTTATATAGTGAAATATTATGACAACCGATTAGTAGGCACATTTTACTGGTCCTTGCTTGTTAAAAAGGCTTATAAATCAGCCGAAACGTTTTTATTTAAATCTAGCGTTTTGCACGTTTCTATAATAAGTACGGTTAGTGGTAATGGTTGGGTTATAAAAGATATAACTTACCTGATAGAAAACAGATGCAAGTCTAAGCAATGTCCTCACTAATACTCAAACAAGTGTGTGTGTGTGTGTGTGGACACTACAGTCTCAAATAGTTTTGCAGGAAAAAGTGGTAATTAGGTCCAAGTGTTGTCAATAAGAAAGCATGAGGAGCCGCATCAGCTTGAAGTAAATACAGACTGGATTTAGCTAATGATGATGGTATATTTTCTGATAAGATGGTTTCAAATATATTGGTTGTCGCTGTGTCTATAACAACTTATTATTAACAGCACCCTCTGCGAATAGGATTAATATATCATGGCATGTGATTAAAAATGCATGTTTTCTGTGCCTACTGATCTACCTTTTATATTATGTAGTAATGGTCATTTTAACCCTTATTCAGTGTTCGGGGGATTGTTAAGCAAACACCAGGCCTGTTATAGGCTCTGCACCCAGTTAAAAAAAAAAAAGAAAAGAAAAAACGTATTCTTCAAAACAGTTTTATTTTGACAACAGTTAATAAAAAAAAAAAAAAATCAATGTAAAGCGCATGATGTGCAAATGAGATTACAATGTAGTGCAAGAGATATACATGTTTTATCATGACATCTGCAAGCAAGTTTGAAAAAGCAGCTCAGCAGAGGTTCTTCACTGCAATGCTGAGAACTTTGATGTTAATGTTCTTCCTTGTGGTGTCTTCAGCCACCCTGATGCTTCACACCTTGGTGTTAGTCCAGATGGAAAAGTGGACCCAAATGAAAAACCTCCCTATGGCCTGGTAGAAGTGCCCTAATGTGAAAGTCATTGGATAGAAATATGTTTCACTTTATCAACATAAGGAGGTTTGATTCAAACAGCTCATTTAAATTATGGACAGTGGTTCCATCCAATTAGTTCTAGTTACTTTAACTAAATAATTTCTGTTTAAAGTTACTCCCTTCAGCAAAGCATTTTTGTGTGTGATTGTCTTGTAATGAGTCATAAAAGACAAGATGCGTCACAAATGATCATGTATTTGTTAAACAAGAGCAAAACATACAGTTACATACAGTTGAAACCACATTAGACAATTACACAAAATAGCAGAAATATCAAACTACTGTCATTTTGTAATTGGCATTTAAAGGTAACCAATCAAATCTCATTCAGGACCTGACTCCAGAAATAACTTCTTCAGTACTTCAAATGTGTACCTGGAGTCGCCACCCATTCACTGCAGAGGATCTATTAGTGAGCAAGTGATGTAATGCTAAATTTCACCAAATCTGTTCCAAACTCATCATGGATAGCATGAGAATGAGTACATTATCAGTAAATGTTAATTTTTTTGTGTAAACTATTCCTTTAAAAAAATGAAACAGTTTAATCTTAAGATACCCTTATTTACTCTCGCAAGTGATGATTTTAGCATGGATTTTTTTTTTATTTTAAGAGGCTCTTTTGAGGGAAAGTTTATTGTGGCTTGACAACAACATTTATTAAAATTATAATCTCATTTTGCAGGTTCCTCCTAAACACAGTTTTGTTTTTTTCTTCCAGCAGGTGTTACAATATTGTGTTTGTGAAAGAAGTTGTTGTGGTTTTACACAAGATATGATTGTGGTTTAATTTTCATTTGATTCTTTGTTTTTTTTAACGCCAAAAACTACATGTGAGTTTTTGTAAAGCTTCTCAGGCATTTTATATCACTGGGCTTCTACTCTTAGAGCACAGTAATAGAGAGTCGAATCTGACAGAGTTACACTCGTAATAATGAGTTCAGTGGATGTACGTGATGTTGTCGACTGAAACCGAGTGTCTGGTATATATTCATAACTGCTCCATGACCGGGCACCTTTAAGCAGTAAAAATTCTGGTTCTCTATTAAGATACTGTCTGTACCAGTAGAGATAGACATAATCACTGCTCGTATCATACAAGCAACTCAGTGTTACACGCTGTTCTTCTTTTCTGTAAATATTAGTTTCCTTTGGTTGAATGCTGTCAGATAAAACACCTGCAACACAATTGGACAGATTTCACGACAGGTCAGCTGGTTTTTCAAATGATCCAAAAATACATAACATTTGTAAAAGAAAATTACAACCACAAAACAGTTTCTTAAACAAATGTAAGATTGTTGTAATAGAGTGAAAATATGAGCATGACTAATTCATTTAAATATACAGTATGTTTGAGTCCGCTCAGATTAAATGTTTTATACCTGTTGATGTTATTAGAATCAGTAGAAAGCATCTCTCCATGTTGGGAAGGTTTGCCACTGTAACTGTCTTTGTAAACTGAAGTTATGGTGTATGTGTGTAGTGGCCTATTGTGCAACTGCAATGTGGGTGTGGTTTATTTAGACAACCTTCTCTGTTTTGTCTTATTAAAAGCAGAGATGATAAGATTGTGCCTTCAGTCAGCGTACATTTCATTCAATTATGTTTATTTTGTTACTATAAGGATTGTTCAAAGCTAAACAAAATAGAGACAATTTAGTGGAGTTAGATTATTCAGTATTTTAAAGTGCAGTTTGTGTCTATTGCATTATATTTGCAGTCTAGTGACCCATTTTGTTATGTGTGTTGATTGACAACTACAGTATATACATTATTGATCAAGTGCATTTTGTAAGAAAAAACAAACCATTTAGGCCCTTTGAAATCTGTCACAAAATTACCCAAATGAAAAAATACTATAGTAATTTATAGTAAATACTATAGTGTTTTTGAACCATACTATAGTAAAGCACTTGAATTAATTTGTTGTGGTAATTCTATAGTTGCTGTGGTAATATAACAGCTATAGTAATACAGCATAAACAAATTACTTTACCCAGTACTGTACTAAGTTTTCCACAACTATAGGGTATATTACGCTACAATACACTAGTTTACTGTTGTAAAAACGAAAGTATACTACAGTATTTATTACAGTTTATCAGTTCACTATAGTTAATACTACAGTATGCTGTAGCTTTCATTAAGACAATAGAGTCAGTCAGGTTCTTGTATGGTGTGTTGAGTGTTTCCTGTGACTGTGGGCCTCAAAGCACAGTAATACAGAGCAAGAGCAGAGTCTGATACAGCAGCAGAGGAGATGATCAGATCCACACTGTTATCTTCTTTTCTGTGACTGATGGATATTCCAGAAACTGGAGGATTAGCTTGAATAACATATCCTGAATAATCCAGGATGAGGAACTGTGGTGGTGAACCTGCATATTGTCGATACCAATGAAGACTCTCAACAGAACCAGTGTAGTTACAAGAGAGTTTTACTCTCTCAGTCTCAGTGGCAAATGCTTCATCACTGTATGGGGTGATGACATCTTTAGCTCTGTTACCTACAACAAAAGCTTATTTAAGCATGTTTAAAATGAGATATGGTGAAGTAATGATGCATGCAAGAATTTATCTTGAGTTAAAGTCAGCAGTATAAGCACACAGGTGAACATGATGGTAGTTGCTGCTTGCCTCAGTGATCTGTGACACTGATCATCACTGAACTAGTCTGTTTCACAAGCCTGTGTTAAGTTCCGCCTTTTGACATAACCCTCTTATAAAATAAAGGATCGATACCTAAATCTGCTTGCACTTGTTATCTTTCAAAGTAATGTAATTTCTCAAATGTTTATTGTATTCATGAACATGCAGAGATAGGATGTGTTTTTGCACAGTATTATTCCTGTTTCCTGAGTCATATTGTCCCCCTCTGTCCCAAACACTACAGTTTGGACAGGTGTGATGACATTCCCAAAACTGGCACCTGCAGATAGGAATATTCAAGTTGAAATTAATATTTAAATAAATAAATATTCATATGAAATAACAGGAGGGCAAACAAAAATTATAAAATCCTGACACTTTGGGACAGAATACACTTATATGTTAGAGAACAAAGTAAAACCAAAACAAAAAGCACCATTTTCAGAATGTTGTTTAGTTGAGTGTTTCCCAACCCTGTTCCTGGAGGCACACTAACACTACACATTTTCCAACTTTTCCTAATCAAACACATCTGAATCAACTCATCAGCTCGTTAGTAGAGACTCCAGGACCAGAAATATACTGGTCAGATAAGGGAGACATCCAAAATGTGCACTGTTGGTGTGCCTCCAGGAACAGGGTTGGGAAACACTGGTTTAGTTCATAGGCAGGACAGTTACTGAAGTAAGATTCATTCATTGTCTAGCAGAGCATGTTTCCAGCTAGCACCTTCCTTTAAAGATACAGACTTCATATTCAGATAATCTGCTGTAAAAGTGTGGTGTTTTTTTTTTTAATTTATAAGTTTAAGTTATCACCTTCTTCAAACAACAGCTAGTTTGGAATATTGAGGTTTGAAAAAGTGCTAAATGTGTCTGTGTCTAAAATGCTACTACGTCTTAGTCAGTTTAACAGGAAAAGTCAGTCAAATGAATGGGCAATTTATCATTTATGAATCACCATCAGTCACTTTTTCATAGCAGTAATTACCAAATGAAGCCATTATACTATATTTTATTTGTTTCAGATAAGTTTTAGCAGGTGTTAACGTATCCTGTTATTCACAGAGACTTTGTGGCTCACATAAAGAACAACTGTGGTTTGATTTCTAATTGATTAAATACTGTTCAAAGCAATTATTGTGTGTGTGAGTTTTTGTAAAGACTCTCAAGCATTTTGTATCACTGGGCTCCAACTCTTAGAGCACAGTAATAAAGAGCCGAATCTGACAGAGTTATACTTGTAATAGTGAGTTCAGTGGATGTTTGGGATGTAATCGACTGAAAGCGACGATCTGGTATATCCTCATCATAGCTCCATGATCGAGCACCTTTACGCAGTAAATACTGGAGTTCTCTGTTTGGATACTGTTTGTACCAGTAAAGCAAAGCATAAGTGCTGCTTGTATCATAAGTGCAGCTCATTGTCACAGACTCTCCTTCTTTCCTGATTATATTATCTTTGTCTTTTGGTTCAATGCTATCAGCAAATATACCTGCAAGAGAATTAATTATGTTTAATAAAAGCTGAAATAAACCCCTGCCCTTTCTGTTATTACATATACTGTACAGTGCTATGAATGACCAACATAAAACTATAACAATATATGATGTCAGAATTCTAATTCAACATCTATAAATTAAATATGCACGTAATAAACAATTTGAATCCACAATATATTTTAGTTCAGTGCTGATATTTGAGCTGCACTTTACCTGGAATTGTTATAAGAAATAGAATACATCTTTCCATGGTGAGAAATTTGCTAATAAAATAAGCCAAGAAATATATGCTTAATGATTTTAAGTTGAAAGATAAATGTATGTAATGGAGAGCAATTTGTGCAGCTATAATGTCTGTAAATGTGGGTGTGGTTTCTGATATTTAGACCACCTTCTGTCTGTACACATTAAATCTGAGATAACTGTCAGTTAACAAGATTTTCCTCTTGATCTGTTGTACTTGATGTATTACATATAGCTCAGAGTTATTGTCTCTTTGCGTCAAAGTTATTTTTGAATATTCTTCCTTATATATTCTGTGTGTAGTAAATAAAAAATATAGCATTTTGAAAGTAAATAGTCTTTCACTCATTTCAAACTGCATATATTCTTTTTTTATAACTTACCCCCTAGTGGCAGATGACAAACATACTTAGCAGGGATATGACCTATTTTTGCAATGTATTATTAAGTTTCATGTCACCGTGGGCACCATGGCACAGTAGTACATCGCAGAGTCTGTCACTTTAGCAGAGGAGATCTCCAGAATCACATGGGTTTTCTTTTCACTCAGTTTTCCAGAGAATCGAGGATCTAGATCTACAATTTCAGACTTTTGTGAAACTTTCCCTGTAGCATGAAATATGACTAAAAGGTATTCAGGAGCTGAACCGGGATATTGTCGATACCACTGCAGACTAATCGCTGAGGAGTAGTTACAGGACAGAGTTATATTGTTCCCCTCTGTCCTAAACACCTCAGTTTGGACTGGTGTGATGACATTCCCAAAACTCACACCTGCAGATAGGAAAATTTAATTTTAAATCAACTTTTAAATAAATATTAACATGCCATAACAGAATAGAAAACAAAAAAAATGATATAAACCTGACACTCTGAGATAGAATATACTTACATGTTAGAGAACAAAGCAAAACCAAAACAAAAAGCATAATTTTCAGCATGAAGTTTTAGTTCATCAGGACAAAGTGTTTGTTATTTGTCTGAATTAATGTTACTGAAGTAACATTCATTCACTGTCTAGCAGAGCATGTATTCAGCAAGCACCTCCCCTTAAAGGGATAGTTCACCCAAAAATGAAAATTTGATGTCTATCTGCTTACCCCCAGGGCATCCAAGATTTAGGTGACTTTGTTTCTTCAGTAGAACACAAACGAAGATCTTTAACTCAAATCGTTGCAGTCTGTCAATCATATAATAAAACATACACAGACAAAACCAAATTAAACCCTGCAGAAATGATCAATCTGTGCAAGAAACTAAATTAAGTATTTATATCATTTTTTACCTCTGATCTACCACAATGTCCAACTGTCCTGAACGTGTTTACAACAGCCGGTGCGTGACGCATCAACATGCTCTGGCATAGTAGACGCATGCACAGAAGCGATCTGTCACGCGTATATGTCACTCATTGTTTACACTGTCACGCGCCGGCTGTTGTGAACGCGCTCAGGACAGTTGGACATTGCGGTGGATCAGAGGTAAAAAATTATATAAATACTGTTCAGTTTCTTGCACAGACCGATCGTTTCGTGTCTTTAGACCTCAATGTATCGTCACGAGCCGCAGGGTTTAATTTGGTTTTGTCTGGTTTTTTTTTTTTTTGACTCTCAAAGCCGTGGGTCCCATTGACTCTACTGAAGAAACAAAGTCACCTACATCTTGGATGCCCTGGGGGTAAGCAGATAAACATCAAATTTTTATTTTTGGGTGAACTATCCCTTTAAAGATACAGAATTCATATTCAAATAATATGCTGTAAGGTTGATATTTAATAGTGTGTGTATGTGTGTTTGTTTATAATATATAAATCACCAGCATGAACACTGAATAACAGTCACAGTCATAATAATATTAGTAATAATTTGCAAATTAAACTTTTATATTTAATTTAATTTATCTCAGTTAAGTTTTAGCAGGTGTTACCATATCCTGTTATTCAAAGAGACTTTGTGGCTCACATAAAGTACAGCTGTGGTTTGATTTTTAGCTGATCAAATATGGTTCAAAGCAATTATTTTGTGTGTAAGTTTTTGTAAAGCTTCTCAGGCATTTTGTATCACTGGGCCCCAACTCTTAGAGCACAATAATAGAGAGCTGAATCTGACAGAGTTACGCTCGTAATAGTGAGTACAGTGGATGTATCTGATGTAGTCGACTGAAACCGACGGTCTGGTATATTCTGATTGTTTCTCCGTGATCGAGCACCTTTATACAGTAAATACTGAGGTTCTTTGTTTGGATATTGTCTGTACCAGTAAAGCAAAATATTGTTGCTGCTTGTACTGTATGTGCAGCTGAGTGCCAATGACTCTCCTTCTTTACTGATTATATTGTCCTTGTCTTTTGGTTCAATGCTGTCAGCAAATACACCTGCAAGAGAATGCATTATATTTCATAAAAGTTTAATGAAATCCCATGTTCTGTCTGTTGTTACAGTAATAGTACTAGGAATTATAGAATGTATTATGCTATGAAATATATAATGTCAGCCATCTAATTCAATTGATAATAATAATTAATTAAATATGTACATAATTACCACTTTGAATCCTTAGTATATTCTAGTCTGGTGAAATGCACTTTACCTGGTACCGTTATAAGAATCAGTAGAACACATCTCTCCATGGTGAGAAATTTATTAATAAACTAGGCCTATTATATATGCTTAATGATTTTAATTTGAAAGTAAATGCATGAATTTAAGGAGAGTCATTTGTGCAGCTAATATGTCTATAAATGTGGGTGTGGTTTCCGATATTTAGACCACCTTCTGTCTTTCCACACTAGAAACTGATTTGACTGTCTATTAATAGGATTTTCTTTTGCTCTATTGTACTTGATCTATTATATAAAGCTCAGAGTTACTGTCTCGTTGTATTTGATATCTTTGATTATTCTGCCCTCTGTATTCTTTGTTTAAAGAAAATACCTTTAGAATTTTCAGTGTAAATCATTCACTCAGTACAAACTACTTATTGTTTCTGTTGTAACTTCACCCCCTAGTGTCAGATGAAAAACATGTACAGCACATGTATCGTAGAACTGATGTGGACAGTGGACAGGAATTTATATGAAAACTTTCCAGAAAAATTTTCCCAAATTTACACTATATTACATAACGTTTAAGAAGAATGGAATCCATAATAATTTTCATCAGAATAAACTGTTATCTTCCATCACCAGCAATTCATCTTGTCCAATTGTTTCATTTTTTTACAGTGACGAATGGATCTGTATTTGACTACAAAGAGCAGAGTAATTCATAATCAAATTGCATTTTGAGAGCACAATTTTGTATTCTGAATATATGCCTTCACATGTATGATGGTTATATATATCACTTCAAATTGGCAGCTTAATAGTGTTTAAAGTTTTTGTACAGTTTTCTTGTGTTTCCTGTGACTGTGGGCTGCAGGGCACAGTAGTACAGAGCAGAGTCTGATACAGCAGCAGAGGAGATGATCAGATCCACACTGTTATCTTTTTTTTCTGTGACTGATGGATATTCCAGAAACTGGAGGATTAGCATAAGTAATGTATCCTGAATAATCCAAGACGAGGAACTGTGGTAGTGAACCTGCATATTGTTGATACCAGTAAAGACCATCAACAGAGCCAATGTAGTTACAAGAGATTTTCAAACTCTCAGTCTCAGTGGCAAATGCTGCATCAGTGTATGGGGTGATGGCATCTTTAGCTCTGTTACCTACAAAAAAAAAAAAATATATATATATATATATATATATATATATATATATATATATGTGTGTGTGTGTGTGTGTGGATATCTGAGGATTGTTGAGCATATTTAAAATGAGAGTACTGTAATAAAATGAGTACATGTAAGATCTTACCGTGTGTTAAAGACAGCAGTACAAGCACACAAGTGAACATGATGAACAGGCTGCTGCTCGCCTCAGTGATCTGTGATGCCAGTCACTTGTGGAATGGAGAAATTCACCAAAATCTGAATCTGTGACAGTATTACTGATTTTGTGTTCAATATGTACCTTGTTTTTTCATGCACCTTGTTGATTGTGTGAAGTTGCACCAGTTTGAATGAATGTAGATATTCTAATGTGTATTTATAAAGTGGGTGTGGTTATTGACATCACGCTCTAATTACACATACACAGGTTTGTCTTGCTACTTTGACTTCTGTTGTTTTATACTGAACTAATGACATTTTATATTCCATAAACCTGTCAGCATTGTTACCCTTTCATTAAGACATTTAGTATGTTAATTCATTCTCCCAGTAATAATTTAGGGAAAACCAGGCATTTAGCTGGTTGTTAAAACAGTACTCCTCCTACCTTGATGGTGTTATCACTGCCATGCTATAGCTACACAATTTTTTGTTCTATGTTACTGTGTTTCCTGTGACTGTGGGCTTTAAAGCACAGATCCACTTGCTCTTTTCTGTGATTGATGTTTATTCCTGGAACGGGTGGATTAGCTGGAGTTGTTGCCCCTGAATACTCCAGTATGAGAAACTGTGGTGGTGAACCTGTATATTGGCGATACCAGTGAACCGCACGAGCAGAGCCGCTGTAGTTGCAGGAGAGTGTCACATTGTTAACCTCAAGAGCAAATTCTCTGTCACTTTTTGGAGTGATGACTTCTGAGGCTCTGGAACCTGCAGATGAAAGTAGTATGAAATGTAACACACAAATATGCTCGCATCTTGTAAAAACAAAAAATTGATATATAAATTTTTATATAGTATATTTAAATAGTGGTATATTATATGTTATAGTATATTATATAGTGTATTTTAACATTTTACATGATGTGTTTCAGTGTATTTTTAACGTGTTTCAATATTTTTCTAAAATATTACAGTATTATACCTTGTGTTGATGACATCAGTATGATAATATAGATGAACATGTTCACTCAACAAATTACCAGGAATAAGCTAAACAAAGAGCAGCTGCTTCACACAGAGTTTGATTATTACTTATCTGTGCACTATTGTCTGTTAAACTCCTCCTCTTTCCATTATATACATGAAAGCTATACAGATTCACTTAATCTATAGAGAATAATGGATAAAGAACTACTTTAGATATGTTAAATATTTTTATATATGCATTGTTTTCTTGTTTGTTTTTCTTAATTTGTTTTAGTTAAAAAAAATCAGTCATTTTGTTTACAGAGTCATTTCTGAATCTAAAGTACTTTTTAAATAACATACTTAGAAAAGCAAACACTAAGTGATACAGTAGTTTCACATGGCCCCTATGTAACCTTTCATAATCTCCTAAATTCACAGGTGTTGCCATACTGTTATTTCCAGAGCTGTGGTTTACCAAAAAATAATAAACTGTGGTTTGGTGCTATTTGATTAAAGACTGTTTAAAGCGTGTTGTGTATTTGAGTTTTTGTAAAGCATCTCAGGCATTTTGTATCACTGGGCTGCTCGAAGAGCACAGTAATAGAGAGCTGAATCTGACAGAGCTGCTTTCTCAATAATGAGTTCAGTGGATGACTGGGATGTAGTCGACTGAAACCGACGGTCTGCTATATTCTCATTGCCAGTCTGTGATCGAGCACCTTTGAGCAGTAAATACTGAGGTTGTCCATTTGGATACTGTCTGTACCAGTAAAGCCAAATATTGTTGCTGCTTGTACTGTATGTGCAGCTCAGTGTCACAGTCTCTCCTTCTCTCCTGATTATAATGTCCTTCTCTTTTGGTTCAATGCTGTCAGCAAATATACCTGCTAGAGAATGTGTTATATTTCATAAATGCTGAATTAAACCCCTGTTGCATCTGTTACTGTTACAGTAACAGTGCTATGAATTAACAATATAGAATGTCAGCCATCTAAATTCAGTTAATAATATCTATTAATTAACTATGTACATAAATAACACTTTGAATCCTCTGTGTGTTTTAATCTTGTGAAATGCACTTTACCTGGTACTGTTAAAAGAATCAGTAGACCACATCTGTCCATGATGAGAAATAAACTAGGCCTATCAATATGATTTTAAGTTGAAAGGTAAATGTATGAATGTAATGGAGAGTCATTTTTGCAGCTAATATGTCTATAAATGTGGGTGTGGTTTCTGATATTTTAGACTACCTTCTGTCTTTCCACACTAGAAACTGAGATGACTGTCAATTAATAGGATTTTCTTTTGCTCTATTGTACTTGATCTATAATATAAATCTCAGAGTTACTGTCTCTTTGTGTTTGATTTCTGTGACTATTCTGTGTTAAAGGAAAAAACCATTAGCATTTTGAATGGAAATGATTTACTCAGTTCAAACTGCATGCATTGTTTTTGTTGTAACTTCACCCCCTAGTGGCAGATGACAAACTTTTACATGTATCACAGAATGGATGCATTCAAAATTGAAACTGAAATGTGCAAAATTGCTTACTGAAAGCTTTTCAGAAATGTTTTCTTGTAAATAAAATAGCATAATAGTTTGCATTCAAATAAAGTCTGATACAGCAGCAGAGGCGATGATCAGATCCACATTGTTATCTTCTTTTCTGGGACTGATGGATATTCCAGAGACTGGAGGATTAGCATGAGTAAATGTTCCATAGGAATCTAGGATGAGGAACTGTAGTGGTGAACCTGCATATTGCCGATACCAGTGAACACTATCAACAGAACCAGTGTAGTTACAACACTCTCAGTCTCAGTGGCAAATGCTGCATCGCTGTATGGGGTGATGGCATCTTTAGCTCTGTTACCTACAAAAAATAAATAAATAAATAAATCTGAAGATTGTTGAGCATACTTAAAAATGAGAATACTGTAATGTAATGAGCACATGTAAGATTTTACCTTGAGTTAAAGTCAGTATAAGCACACAAGTGAACATGATGAACAGGCTGCTGCTCGCCTCAGTGATCTGTGATGCTGATCACTGAATGAGTTTGTGTTCTACAGGCCTGTGTTAAACTCCGTCTCTTAATTATTTTATAAATAACAGAAATTATTAAACACAAAACACTTGTGGAATGGAACCAAAATCTGAATCTGTGACATTATTGCTGATTTTGTTTTCAATATGTTTACTTGAACATTGCACTACAAAATAATGTTTACTTGAGCATTGCACTACTAAATCTTTTTGCACTATGCGCTGCTTCCCACAAAACCTCTATTCTGAACAATTTAATGTACAAAATATATATTTTTCTGCACATTTTCATGCACAAATATCTCTTTAGCACAATTTCATGTACAGTATTTATATAAAGTTCTTGTACAGTCTCAGTTTGTGTATGTGTAGTCAACTAGGTATAGTAGTTATAGTATTTATAGTATATGTATAGTCAGATGGTTAAACTGTTGTATAGCTCTATTGTTTTTCCTATACTTCCATTGTTGTATGTTTATCTTATGCTCAACTAGTATGTAGCATCGTGGTCCTGCGAGGCACGACATTTCAGTCCACTATATGTCCACACATGTAGCACACATGTAGATTGTGTAAAGTTGCACCAGAAAAATAAAAACATTAGTTTGCATTTTATTTTTGGGATTTTTTTTTTCATTCCATATTTCTGCAAAACTGTGGTATGCTTTACCCTCTACGTAGGGAGGGTTTTTGTACAGTGTTGTCTATTTTCCTGTCACTGTGGGCTCCAGGGCGCAGTAGTACGTTGCTGAGTCTGTCACTTTAGCAGAGGAGATTTCAAGATACATGTGGGTTTTCTCTTTATTCAGTTTTCCAGAGAATCGAGGATCTAGTTCCACAACTTTAGATTTCTGTAAAACGTTCCCAGTAGCATGTAGAATGACTAAAAGAAATTCAGGAGCAGATCCAGGATATTGGCGATACCAATATAGACTCGCTGCTGAGGAGTAGTTGCAGGACAGGGATATAATGTCCTTTTCTGTTTTGTATACTTCATTGTCGACCGGTGTGATGACATTCCCAAAAATATTGCCTGCAGAGAGAAATATAAAAATTTGACTTGTTAAAGATGCATATAAACAGATAAGCGAGCAATAAACAAAAATCCTGCCGGTCTGGAACAGAATACATACCTGTAAGAGAAAAGAGCAAAATAAAAACAAAGAGTATCATTGTTCAGGATGATATACAAGTTAATCTGCAACACCTGTTACTGTTACTGAAGTAAGCATTTAATTTTTTTCCCCCTCCATTAGAATGTCTCAGTAGCCCCTCCCCTTAAAGCTGTAATTCATAAACTGCAATGTATGGAAACCCGTTTCAAAATACAAAGAGTTTGTTTAAAATAAAAATCTTTTGTTACATTATAAATGTCATTTACTGTCACTTCTCATTAATTTAATGTGTCTTTGCTGAACTATTAATTAAAAAAATAAATAAATCTTTACTGACCCCAAACTTTTGAACGGTTGTGTATATGTAAACCACACTTTAAAAAGTACCTGTTATGAGGAGTTAACAATGTATAACATTGTATAAATACCATACAATTTTGTTATATGTTCATACAATTAAGTTCACAACAACAAGATTGAGGAAACCTAAAGAGGTGGACCTAACAAAACCAACAAAAGGTGGGGGTGCATTTGACTTTTTTTCTTCAGCAGGTGTGACCGCATCCTGTTGTCTTGTGGTTTAAGACACATAGTTGTGGAGGATCACTGACACACTAATTATGTGTATGTTTTTGTAAAGCGTCTGTGGACTTTGTATCACTGGGCTCCTGCTTTTAGAGCACAGTAATAGAGAGCTGAATCTGAGAGATTCACATTGTTAATGGTGAGTGAAGTGGAAGTCAGAGATGTAGTTAACTTATAATGCTTGTCTGATACTTTCAATCCACTAGATGAGCGAGAACTTTTAAATAAATATTGAGGTTCTCTGTTAGGATATTGTCTGTACCAGTAGAGAAAAACAATGTTTTTGCTTTTATATGTGCAGCTCAGTGTGACAGACTCTCCTTCTCTCCTGGTTTTATGTGTACCTTCTTCTTTTGGCGCAATGCTGTCAGCAAATACACCTACAAAAATAAATTTTGCTTTAGAATGATAATTTAAAAATATGATAAAATGCTTTAATACTAAAAAATACAAATTAAATAATTTATAGGTATGCACTTTTAATGTTTTTGAAAGAAGTCTCATATGCTTACTAAGGGTTCATTTATTTGATCATTAATTTCATTTATCAAAATTGCAGTGAAAGCAATAACATTGTGAAATATTAATAGAATTTAAAATAACTGTTTATTTGAAGTTATTTTAATTGTCTTTACCATCACTTTTGACAGTAGATCAAAATCTTTGCTGAATAAAAGTATCATTTCATAAAAAAAAAAAAAAATTCAAAATTTTAAATGGTAAAAAAGTACCTGTTATGAGAATCAGCAGTCGACATCTGTCCATGTTAATATTCCAAGTGATTTATTTTGTTTTGAGTCAAATCATGTTTACAGGGATGGGAGATGACAGACATTAGGGAATCCCTGTTTTAATGTGAACGAAGAAGAAGATACTTTTCACTGTCACTGCAGTTTGAATGAATGTAGATATTCTAATGTGTATTTGTAAAGTGGGTGTGGTTAGTCACATCACCCACTAATTACACATACACAGGTTTGTCTTGCTTCTTTGACTTCTATTGTTTTATACTGAAATAATGACATTTTCTATTCCCTAAACCTGTCAGCATTGTTACACTTTCATTAAGACATTTAGTGTGTTAATTCATGCTCTGTAATAATTTAGGGAAAACCAGACATTTAGCTGGTTGTTAAAAAACAGTTACTGTGTTTCCTGTGACTGTGGGCCTCAGAACACAGTAGTACAGAGCAGAGTCTGATACAGCAGCAGAGGAGATGATCAGATCCACATGCTCTTTTCTGTGATTGATGTTTATTCCTGGAACGGGTGGATTAGCTGGAGTTGTTGCCCCTGAATATTCCAGTATGAGGAACTGTGGTGGTGAACCTGCATATTGGCGATACCAGTGAACAGCACGAGCAGAATCGCTGTAGTTACAGGAGAGTGTCACATTGTCACCCTCAAGAGCAAATTCTCTGTCACTTTTTGGAGTGATGACTTCTGAGGCTCTGGAACCTGCAGATGAAAGTGACATTAATTGTAACACAAATACACATCTTGTAAAAAAAACATAACATTGGTATAGTAATCTTTTATATAATATTTTACATATTATATTATTATATAGTATGGTATGTTTGTAGTATATTATATAGTATATTTACAAAAATAATTTAACAATTACATTTTATATATTGCAATATTATACCTTCTGAGATCAGTATGATAATATAGATGAACATGTTCACTCAACAAATTGCCTGGGACAACCTAAACAAAGAGCATCATGCTTCACACAGAGTTTGATTGTTGCTTATCTGTGCACTATTATCTGTGTTAAACTCCTCCTCTTACCATTATCTACATGATAGCTATGCAGGTTTACTTGATCTTTGAAGGATTGTGGACAGAGAACTACTTTAGAATACATATATTTTGATATATTTTCTTGTTTGTTTGTTAAAAAAAATCTATTTATGTTGTTTACTGAAAGATTTCTGAATCTAGAGTAATTTTCAATAACGTATTTAGAAAAGCAAATGTTAAGTGATAGTTTCACATGCCTTTCATAATCTGCCAAATTCACAGGTGTTGCCACACTCTTATTTTCAGAGATGTGGTTTACAAAAAATAATAAATTGTGGTTTGATGCTCTTTGATTAAAGACTGTTTAAAGCATGTTGTGTATTTGAGTTTTTGTAAAGCATCTCAGGCATTTTGTATCACTGGGCTGCTTGAAGAGCACAATAATAGAGAGCTGAATCTGACAGAGCCGCTTTCTCAATAATGAGTTCAGTGGATGACTGGGATGTAGTTGACTTAAACCGATGGTCTGCTATATTCTCATAGCTCCCTGATCGAGCTTTCTGCAGTAAATACTGTGGTTCTCTATTAGGATACTGTCTGTACCAGAAAAGATACACATTATTGCTGTTTGTTTCATATGTGCAGCTCAGTGTCACAGACTCTCCTTCTCCCTGGATTATATTAGTATTTCCTTCTGTTGGTCCAATTTTGTCAGCAAATCCACCTGAAATTAAATGCATTAATTAGACATCATTATCTGGAATCTCTAATCAGGATTGTTTCTACAAATCATGTTACAAGTTTGTCCTTTCAATACATAAAAATAAATAAAAATAAGGGTGAGTTTTGCTTTGCTTTAAAGTGAGGTGTAGTAAGTTCAGCCTGCTATTGTTTTTAAGTGTGATTTAGTATATTTACCTGTAACTACAATGAGAATCATGAGAAGCATATGCCTCTCCATTTTGGCAGTCCAGATTTTGTTCTATCACCGTTTTTCTATTATTGTATTCTGTTACTATTTCCAATACTGTTAGATTTATAAAACCCTACCTGAATATTAATGTTTTATACTGTGAATGAAATTGTGGTGGTATCAGGCATATTAATCAGGAGTAAATGAATGCACTGAGTGAAATTCCATTGTGTACTAATATTGTGGGTGTGGTTAGTGAAATGTGCAACAACTTAAAAGCTGCACAGCTTCTGTGATACAGCCTCTTCAGAGGGCCATCGTCATACAGGGGGAGTAGCATGTTGATGAGATTTTAAAATAGATTGAATATAATTGTGTAGAATATGTGTGAATATGAGTATCACAAGTCTCCAAAAAAGGGACAAGGCTTAAGGGGCTAAGAGCACAGATCTTAACTTTAAGACAGAGAAGCAGCCATATGTTGGTGTTAGTCAAAAATTGCTAGTAGGCCTAGTTTCACAAACAAATTGTGAAAGAGTGTTAAACGACAACACATTCAGTTTAACATGATTTTTAAAGTAAAAGACTTACCTCAAAAAAAATCTTTATGTATATATCCCACTTACTCTTTCAATATGGAGTTTTATTAAACTCAAAATGCCACACAAACGGTTTCATTCTCCAACACTGTCTTTATCATTTTTTGTTTAAAACTCAAAAATTAGAGTTTTTAAGGGCTTCTCAGTAATCTGTAGCTCCTGTCTCAACTAATTAGACAAACTCAAATCATTTAACCTCTTCATGGTCTTCAGTCATGCTCATGGAGACCCACTGTCTATTTGTTTGTTTATTTGTAATAATCCTGAACATCTTGCTGGTTCAGGTGTGTTTGATTGGGGTAGCTAAACTTTAAAAACTCTAAAAGGGAGGACAGGAAAAAATGTCCCAAACAAATACTTGTGAGACTAAGCAGGAGCCACAATGTCAGGGAAATGCTTGACAGGGGAAATCTTCATTTTTGATATTACACTGCCACCTTATGGTAAAACTCAGAACAGCATGTTGTTCTCGATACAGATTCCCATGTATTGAAATGTATTAATTAATATAATAGCATATATATCAATAAATAAATCGATTAGCATATTTTAAACATTTAAGTGTAAACATGATGTAGATTTTGCATAGAGGACAGAAATTAGAGGAAGCATTTTTACCTATAATGCAAGTTTGTAAAGAAGAGTATTTATTTTATTTATTTTTAGGTTGCTGAATGTATATCACATTGAGTTGTAAATCCTCTAAATGGTACATAAAAATGTCTGCATTGTATGTATGTATGTATGTATGTACAGTAAGTCAGGTTTTTGTACAGTGTAGTTTGTTTTCCTGTCACTGTGGTCTCCATGGCACAGTATAACATCGCAGAGTCTGTCACTTTAGCAGAGGAGATCTCCAAGTTCACATGGGTTTTCTTTTCATTCAGTTTTGCAGAGAATCGAGGATCCTGATCCACAACTTTAGATTTTTGTAAAACTGCCCCAGTAGCATGAAGAATAACGTAAAGAAATTCAGGAGCCGATCCAGGATGCTGGCGATACCAAAACAGGCTGTTTGCTGAGGAATAGCTACAGGAGAGACTTATAATGTCCCCTTCTGTCCTAGACATATGAGTTTCAACTGGTGTGATGACATTTCCCAAACTGACACCTGCAGATGAGATTATCAACATTGTCTAATGCCATGAAGGAAAAACTTACAAATGACTAGATTTAGAAAAATTCTAAGGGTTGAAATGAAATACTTACATGCAAGAGAACAGAGCAAAATCAAAAAACAAAGCATCATTTTCAGGATGATGTTTTCAGTTCATCTGCATCACAAACTGTTACATTCATTAATCATCTAGCAGAGGTTGTCTCTAGCACCTCCCCTTAAAGTCGAAGTCCTGACCCAGATCATGTCTCTCTGATCTTAGATCTTTGATCTCTGATCCTGATGAGGATAATTTACCATTTAATTAATGTTTCATTAAATTAAAACAATATACATTTTTAGCAAAGTCTAATATAGTGTTTAATCTAAGATCCTATGTCAGACAGTACTGTTCATGTTTTTATGCAATGTTTTTCTTATTTCATATTCATGGATTATGATATATAATCTATATATATATATATATATATATATATATATTGTTTGTTGTTTTTTTTCATGAGACTTTAATTGATTATAGATCATTTTAATGACATCCTTAGAAATTCATAACACAAAAGAGATGACATAAAAGTTATAATATGAGAACCATGTGATGCATGCGAAATCATATTCATATGCCCTTATGCAACCTTTTTAACCTTGTAAATTCACAGCTGTTACCACATTCCCTGTTTGTGGTTTATAAAAACATAATATGTTTTGATACTGAATGATTAAAAAATCTTCAAAGCATTATTTTCATGTGAGTTTTTGTAAAGCTTCTCTGGTATTTTGTATCACTGGGCTAATACTCTTAGAGCACAGTAATAGAGAGCTGAATCTGACAGAGCTGCTTTTACAATAGTGAGTGCAGTGGATGACTGGGATGTAGTTGACTGAAACCCATCTGGTATATCCTCACTGCTCTGTGATCGAGCACCTTTATACAGTATATATTCTGGTTCTCTGTTTGGATATTGTCTGTACCAGTAAAGCCAAATATCATTGCTGTTAGTTTCAAATGTGCAGCTCAGTGTCACAGACTGTCCTTCTTCTCTGATTATATTAGAGCCGCCTTCACTTGGTCCAATCCTATCAGCAAATCCACCTGAAATGCAGTGAATCATATTTTAAAATACCATGAAGTAATAAAGGGTGTTGTTCAATAAACTGAACATTATATTTGATTAAATCATTTGATTTATAAAATATAATTTATTGTGAATAAAAGTATATTTACCTGAAACTGTGACGAGCATTATGAGTAGCATCTGCCTCTCCTCCATCTTAACTGAAGTCCAATTTAAAGATCAGATTTTTAGTTTCTAGTATTTATTGAATTGATTTATTACATCATTGTTGGTTTATTGATTTATTAGTTCCAAATTATGCTGAATGTGTCTTTATGAAGGTGGGTGAATGAAAGCACTAAGACTGAGTGAACTTCTGTTTTGTGTGGATAATGTGGGTGTGGTTAGTGAAATATGAAACGTGTTCTGTGCTTTTAAATACCTTTCTTATAGATGTCAGGTCAGGTGCTTGTTTAGTATGAATAAAACAGCTTGTGAAATAATGTTGCCCCCTTCTGCTGGAGCTCAGAACAGCATGCTTTGTCCAGCTGCTTTAAAATGTGCTGTCTAAAATTGTAAATGTGTTTGAATTACATCTCTTGATATTTGTTTATATTTCCAATACAATCATTTGATTGTTGTGCTTACACGTTATGCATAAATGTTTTATGTCCTCATAAAAGTAATCTTTCTTCCACTTTCAGCCACAGAATATTTTAACAGTTTGACAGATTTTTAAGGATCTACTAAGAACTTTAAAAGAATATATGAATTATCTGTGTGATTTTTCACCGTACTTAAAACCTCACCCCACCTCTTGCTTTCTTTCTGCCAAGACTTTCTTTCAGTCTTATTTAAAGAGCTTTTTGTACAGCATGCAGTGGATTTCCTTTCACTGTGGGCTCCAGGGCACAGTAGTACAGAGCAGAGTCAGTGACAGCAGCAGAGGAGATCTTCAGATCCACACTACTGTTGTCTTTCCTGTGATGGATTGAGACTCCAGCAACTGGAGGATCAGCTTCAGTAACTTTGTCATAATAATCCAGGATGAGGAACTTTGGTGGTGAACCTGCGTATTGACGATACCAGTGAAGACCTCGAACAGAACCAGTGTAGCTACAAGAGAGTGTCACACTGTCACCCTCAACAGCAAACTGATAAGCACTGTATGGTGTGATGGTTTCTGCTGCTCTGGAACCTGCATTTAAAGTGTAAATTTAAAATTCAAAAAAAGAGAAAGAAAATAAATTGACGTCCTTTTTCAAATCTATTAAAATGCAGCTTTGTTGTTAGCTTGGTTAAATTTCTGAGATACAGTAGTCAGGTACAAAACTAAATGTGTTCTATGGACTGAAAAAAAAAAAGGGTGTAGAACAACTTTTCACTCAGAAATTGCACATTTATGTAACACACTGAATTAAACATTAGAAAACATAGTATAGTATTTTCTTGTAAAAAAAAAAAAAAACTCCAATAAAATGTCCAGCATATGCAAAGATACCCTACCTTGAGTTGATGATAGTAATATAATTAAATAGATCAACATGTTGGCACAATAATCAGGTTTGAACAGGAGACACAGAAACATCAGATGATCCAAAGAGGTTTGTGAAATGCTGACAGTCTTATTGCATTTCACAATGTATTTGCTAAACTCCTCCTACTCAGACTAGCAACATTCAGCCCTCATCTCACACAATATATGACAGACAAGACTGTAATTTATAACTCAATCCCACATACTGAATAAAAAAAAAACAATATTATAAAATAGATACAAATAGACAGATAAATTACAAGATACAACATATTTCAGTGACATTTTAGGAGGATAACGTCTTAAACGTACACATGATATAGATTTTGCATGGTAGATGGAAATGAGGGTTCTATACTAATAATTATCCAGATTTGCAGAAAACATATTTATGTTGCTTACAATTAAGTTTAAATTGGTTAGATGGATTTTTAAAAAAAAAATATATACATTGAATAGAAAATGTCAGCAGAAATATCCTTGCTTTAATACTTTCCCAAAATACAGTGAGGTTTTTGTACAGTGTAGTTTGTTTTCCTGTCACTGTGGGCTCCATGGCACAGTAGTACATCGCAGAGTCTGTCACTTTAACAGAGGAGATCTCCAGATCTACATGAGTTTTCTTTTCATTCAGTTTTGCTGAGAATCGAGGATCTTGATCCACAACTTTGGATTTTTGTAAAACTTCCCCAGTAGCATGAAGAATGATGAAAAGAAATTCAGGAGCTAATCCAGGATATTGGCGATACCAAAATAAACTTCTTGCTGAGGAATAGCTACAGGAGAGACTTATAATGTCCCCTTCTGTCCCAGACATATGAGTTTCAACTGATGTGATGACATTTCCCAAACTGACACCTGGAGATGAGATTAGCAACATTTGACAACATTTTAACAACAAAACATTCAAATAAGTAGAAAAAGAAAACTGAGGGTTTGAGGGTTTACTTACATGCAAGACAACAGAACAAAGTCAAAACAAACAGCATCATTTTTTTCAGGATGATGTTTTAGTTCATCTGCAGGACAAACTGTTACTGAAGTAACATTCATTTATTGTATAGCAGAGGTCGTCTCTAGCACCTCCCCTTAAAACTACAGCCCTGAAGTCATGAAGCAGATCATCTCTCTGATCCTACAGTGGATGTGTTCATGATGATCATAATTATTTCAAATTTTTAGACATTTTAGCAAAGACCAATATACAATGCTTTTTTTAATTACAAATATTTTGTAAGAACTTTTATTTGTTTTTATTATTTTATTGATTGATTGATTGATTCATTCATTCATTCATTTAACAAATCACACAATTGTTATATTTAATAACTGTTGCAGGTACAGTATATGTAGCAGTTTAGTTTAAAATTATCTTTGAGACATTGCATCTAGGCCCATAATAATAATATTACAGTTATTATGAGTTGTTTATGATATATATATTTTATTTCATAGATACTATTTAAACTAAACTGAGCTAGACAATGACATCTCTGAATTCAATAATGAAATGCCTTTAACTGAAAATTGAGTGTTTAATCTTATTATTATACATTACTGACACTCTATCCTCCAATTTGATACTGTGAAGTGCTTTGACACAATCTGTATTGTTAAAAGCGCTATATAAATAAAGGTGACTTGACTTGACTATAGTTTCATAGTAATGGTTGATGTAAGTGACTGAAACCAACTGTTCAGTTTATTCTAGTAGTTACGTAGTTCTAGTATATAGGATCTCTATGGAAGAAATTCCCTTCTGAGTTACTTACTGTCTATACAAGTGAAGTCAGTTTACACTAACAATATCTTAATTACACTAAAAGCAATTGTACATTGTGTCTTTTTTTGGACCTTTTTTGTTGTTGAGTCCAGATGTGGTTTGTATATTTTTATCAAGGCTTGATAAGCATATGAAAATTGTTTCTGTACAGCATTATAGGGTTTCCTGTCACTGTGGGCCTCAGAGCACAGTAGTACAGAGCAGAGTCTGACACTTTAGCAGAGGAGATGATCAGATCCACATGGCTTTCTCTTTTTCTGTGATTGATGGTTATTCCTGGAACGGGTGGATTAGCTGGTGTTTTTACCCCTGAATCTTCCAATATAAGGAACTGTGGTGGTGAACCTGCATATTGACGATACCAGTGAACACCACGAGCAGAACCGCTGTAGTTACAGGAGAGTGTCACATTGTCATCCTCAAGAGCAAATTCTCTGTCACTTTTTGGAGTGATGACTTCTGAGGCTCTGGAACCTGCAAAAGAAAGTAGCATTAAATGCAGTTTTCAAACTCTTCCGCTGGAATAAGATGCTTTTGCTTTTACAATATTATACCTTCAGCTGATAACAGCAGTATAATAATATAGATCAACATGTTCACTCACTGAACTTGTAAGAACAAGCTAAAAACAGAGCAGCTGCTCCACACAGTGTTGTGTGATGTTCATCTTTACCCAGCTGTATGCTGTATAGTGTCTGTGATAAACTCCTCCTCCTGTCCTGACATTAAATCTGAAGCACCTAAGAAAACATGAAATGAGCATGCATATACAGTAGTAGCTGTTTAATATATACTAATTTCTTTTAATTCTTTATTTTTTGATAATGCATTTGTGTTCTTCATTTTGCTGCTCATTGCCAATGTTGTATTATCATTTTGTTAATATGTGAGTTTCTAGCTTTTAATGAGACTTCTTATACAACATAATATGAGAAAAGATAACCTAACAAGCAAGCTAACATGAGAAGAACATATAATACATGCTAAATTATATTCACATGCCCTTATGCAACCTTTTAAACCTCCCAAATTCACAGCTGTTACCACATTCCCTGTTTGTGGTTTATAAAAATGTGATGTGTTTTGATACTAATTGAATAAAGACTCTGCAAAGCATTAATTTTGTGTGAGTTTTTGTAAAGACTCTCTGGTATTTTGCATCACTGTGCTCCTATAGAGTGCACAGTAATAGAGAGCTGAATCTGACAGAGCTGCTTTTACAATAGTAAGTTCAGTAGATGACTGGGATGTAGTTGATTGAAACCCATCTGGTATATCCTCATCACTGCTCCATGATCGAGCACCTTTATACAGTAAATATTCTGGTTCTCTATTTGGATACTGTCTGTACCAGTAAAGATAAATTGCACTGCTGCTTGTTTCATATGTGCAGCTCAGAGTCACAGACTCTCCTTCTTCTCTGATTATATTAGTGTCTCCTTCTCTTGGTACAATTTTATCAGCAAATCCTCCTGAAATGAAATAGATAATATCACATATATCATGATCTAATACAGAAGTAGTGTAAGTTGCAAGTTACTGTTGTAAATAAAATACAGTATATTTACCTGAAACTGTGAGAAGTACCATGAGTAGCATTTGTTTTTCTTCCATTTCCTCTGATTTAAAGTTAGGTTAAAATCTTTTAAGAAAAATGTTTTAGTTTACAGTACTGTCAAACTGATTTACTGGAGAGTTGTAACAAAGTATGCTGAATGTGGCTTCATAGAATACATAAAATGTGAGAGTAGCTAATGGGTGACTGAATGCACTGAAGTTTTATTGTGTGTTAATAATGTGGGTGTGGTCAGTGAAACATAAACATGCCATGTGCACTACTGTATATATCACTATTCCTTTACCCTTACCATCTAACTGCATTTCAAACAGATCTAATCGAATAAATTTGCTTTACCAAAATTACACAGAGCAAGTGAAAATATAGACTTTCACCAGGGTATTACTTTAATAATGATTAGTTAACATTCACTACATTCAGTGTTTGAAATGAAATGTTGATAGCACTTCTTAATCATCACTGGAGAGCTTCAGGGAAATGCTTGTGAAACATAACTTGAGATTATGTTGCCCCCTTCTGTTGAAGCTCAGAACAGCATGTGCTTATTTTGAAATTATGTGCGTTCTTGAATGGTAAATATGTTTGAGACACTTCTACTTTCTTTTTTTCTTTTTTTTTTATTTAATTTTTTTGTAGTTGTCTATGAACTATTTAGAAGTATAAACAAAATGTATTCTCACATATTTCACAGGTTCAGAAAGCTACTTTAAATGATATATAAAAGAATGAAAAATGTTTTCTTTGGCAAGTTACTGAATTTTTTTAAGCCAACACAACAAATATCTGCAGAAATTTGCTGGATGATTAATAATTAACCCACTGGATGATTAACATAAATCAGGTTTTTGTACAGTGTAGTTTGTTTTCCTGTCGCTGTGGGCGTCAGAGCACAGTAGTACATTGCAGAGTCTGTCAGTTTAGCAGAGGAGATCTCCAGATCCACATGGGTTTTCTTTTCATTCACTTTCCCAGAGAATCGAGGATCTTGTTCTACAATTTTAGACTTCTGTGAAACTTTCCCTGTCCTATGCAGTATTATCAAAAGAAATTCAGGAGCTGAACCGGGATATTGTCGATACCACTGCAGACTAATCGCTGAGGAGTAGTTACAGGACAGAGTTATATCGTCCCCCTTTTTCCCAAACACCTCAGGTTGGACTGATGTGATGACATTCCCAAAACTCACACCTGTGAATCAGATTTAATCGTATTAACTCTACTGTCCTGAAATAAAAAAGCACAAGAATCCAAAAAGAAAAAAAAAAAATCAAATTAAATAGAATGGGACATATGAAAATATAAGAATGTAAATATAAAATTCTTACATGCAAGAGTGCAGAACAAAAGTAAAAAGCTGAGCACCATTTTGCAGTGGATTAGTTCATCTGCCGCACAGACTGTTGGACAGCAAACCCTCACTGTCTAGCAGAGGATGTCTCCAGATAGCACCTCCCCTAAAAGCTGCACTCCCATTAAAACACAATGAAACACTCCTTTTGTATCTTTTACAGCAAACTTCAACACCAAACTGTGACAATTCCTGAACTGGAATTTACAACAACCATCACTTAAGAAAAGCAAAAACCATTAGGAGGATAACATAAGGTGTCTAACAAGTACAACAGTCAATTGTATGTTTTAAGTACATTTTAACATGTCGTTCTCTACTGGTAAAACTTGGAAACACTGACATTGGTCTGGTGTATTTGTCTACATACACAGTAAAATATACAATATTTATTCTAAATCACCCTTCTGGTCATTCATTTTTCATCCCCAGGGATGTGTTTTATGCACACATCTCATAGATGTCTGAGATGTGTTCTAAATTTTTAACAGCTTATCATAATGGGACGTGTAAATTGCATAAATAAATGAATTGTTATTTGTTGATGCAGTAAACTCAGTTATTTTCTGTATTTTTACTGTGATTTTATATGAATTATACTGTATTTCTTTGCTGTCTAAATTTCAGTGATGACACCCCTCTGGTTTTTTAACAAATCACACCTTGGTTTAGCCAATTAAAGACTTTTGAGGCATTTTCTGCCTGTCATGATTTTGTGCGTTCACAGCAGATGGTCCATATATGTGAAGCCGAAAGCTAAAAGTAAATTTCCTGCTGAGGAGTAACTACATGAAAGATAATGTCCCCTTCTGTCCGCAATATATGAGTTTCAACTGCTGTGATGACATTTCCAAAACTGTCCGCTGCAGATGAAATGATCAACAAATTTAGTCTCATGTTTAAGAAAATTATGAGTGTTGAAATGAAAGAGAAAGTTAGCAAAGGCAAAAAAAAAAAAACAAACAAAAAAAAAACAAACAAACAAAAAAAAAGGCATAATTTTTCAGGATGATGTTTCAGTTAATCTGCATCACAAAGTGTTACTGAAGTATTTGTCTAGCAGAGGGTGTCTCCAGCTAGCACCTCCTATTAAAGCTACAGTCCTGAATTGATGAAGCAGATCATCTCTCTCTTATCCCAGATCTGTGATCTCTGATCCTGAATGTGTTTGTGATGATAACTTACCGCATATATAATATTTTTTATTATAGCCTTATAAGTATTCAGACCTACATTTTAGTAAAGTCAAATATACTGATTAATCTAAGAGGCCTCTGTCAAAGTGTTTTTATGTAATGTTTTTATTGTTTAACTTTTATTATTTGCAACTTTTTTATTGTTCAGACTAGTGATGATATTCATAAAAGAGACCTGAAGAACAAAATTCATAGTCATGAATGTAAAAAGGGGTTTTTTTAGTGTGTTGTTGTTGTTGTTGTTGTTTTACAAGGATTTAATTGATTTCAGATCATTTTAAATGATATCCTTGGGAATTTATACAACATAAAATGAGAAAAAAAGCGATAAAAGTGATCATGTGAAACCATATGTATGCTAAAGTATATTCACATGACCTTATGCAACCTTTTTAACCTCCAAAATTCACAGCTGTTACCACATTCCCCGTTTGTGGTTTATAAAAACATGGTGTTTTGATACTGATTGATTAAAGACTCTTCAAAGCATGAATTTCGTGTGAGTTTTTGTGAAGCTTCTCAGGCATTTTGTATCACTGTGCTCCTATAGAGTGCACAGTAATAGAGAGCTGAATCTGACAGAGCTGCTTTTACAATATTAAGTTCAGTAGATGACTGGGATGTAGTTGACTGAAAACCGTCGGGTATATCCTCCTCACTACTCCGTGATCGAGCACCTTTATACAGTATATATTCTGGTTCTCTGTTTGGATATTGTCTGTACCAGTAAAGCCAAATATCATTGCTGTTAGTTTCAAATGTGCAGCTCAGTGTCACAGACTCTCCTTCTTCCCCGATTATATTAGAGCCGCCTTCACTTGGTCCAATTCTATCAGCAAATCCACCTGAAATGCAGTGAATCATATTTTAAAAATACCCTGATGTAATAAAGTTTTTTTTTCTTCAATAAAAATGAAATCAGATCAAATTAATTCAAAAAATATAATTAATTAATAATTGTGATTAAAAGTATATTTACCTGAAACTGTGATGAGCATTATGAGTAGCATCTGCCTCTCATCCATCTTAAGTGAAGTCCACTTTGAAGATCAGATTTTTAGTTTTAAATTGATTTATTAGATTATCATTATTAATTTATGGATTTATTAGTTCCAAATTATGCTGAATGTGACTTTATAACATGAATTAAAATATGAGAGTAGCTGAAGGTTGAAGTACTAAGACTGAGTGAAGTTCTGTTGAGTACAAATAATGTGGGTGTGAGTTAGTGAAATATAAAACATTTTCTGTGCTTTTAAATGTGTTCCTTATAGACCTCAAGTGCTTTTTTAGTGTGACTAAAACAGCTTGTGAAGTAATGTTGCCCCCCTCTGTTGGAACACAGAACAGCATGATTTGTCCATAAAATGTGCCGTCTAAAATGGTAAATGTGTTTGAGTTACATTTATTGACATTTACTTTTAATTACAATCATTTAATTGTTGTGCTCACACATCTCAGCATAAAAGAAATAATCTGTTATCCAGCCACAGAATATTTCCACAGTATGTCAGTTTCTGAAGGATCTACCAGAAAAAAAGAAAATTGAGGGTCTGAGGGTTGAGATGGGATACTGACATGCAAGATAACAGAACAAAGCCAAGACAAACAGCATACTGTAAGTTTCAGGATGCTTAAGTTCATGTGCAGGACAAACTGTTACTGAAGTAAACATTCATTCATTGTATAGCAGAGATTGACTCTAGCTCCAACAGTCCTGAATTCATAAAGTAGATCATCTCTCACTGATCCTACAGCGGATGTGTTTGTGATGATCATTATGTGGGATTTCAATTCATAGTTGAAAGACCTGGAGGGCAAAACATCCATAGAACTGCAACACAAGCTTGTCAATTTTCTATCTGTTTCCATTCGACAAATATAAGATCACCTCTCAAAAGAATAAAGCAAAGAAATGTGAACAAAGTGCAAGTTTTGGCCATTTGCAATCCATATAAAGCACCTGCCACAATATTTCAATCACTAAAAGCAGTGGGACATTCTGAAATGTTTAATGTGAAAAACACTTAAAGTGCCTTAATGTTTTAAAACAGTGATATTAAAAGATCAAATTCAGTACAAACCTTATTGAAGATGCTTACTTTATATGCAAGGAGATAAGCCCGGAATATGATGTCGCATGAAATGTATGAATGCATGATCCATTCTGAGTTACTGTCTGTACCAGTATAGCCAGATTACAATATTGTGTTACTTGATAATTCTTGATAGGAGCTGTATGGTTTTTTTTTTTTGTTTTTTTTTGTGCTGTTGAGTCTAGCTGTGGTTTGTACATGTCTATCAAGACTTGATAAGCATTTTGAAAACTGTTTTTGTACAGCATTATAGGGTTTCCTGTGACTGTGGGCTGCAGAGCACAGTAGTACAGAGCAGAGTCTGACACTTTAGCAGAGGAGATGATCAGATCCACATGGCTTTCTCTTTTTCTGTGATTGATGTTTATTCCTGGAACGGGTGGATTAGCTGGTGTTTTTACCCCTAAATCTTCCAATATAAGGAACTGTGGTGGTGAACCTGCATATTGACGATACCAGTGAACAGCACGAGCAGAACCGCTGTAGTTACAGGAGAGTGTCACATTGTCATCCTCAAGAGCAAATTCTCTGTCACTTTCTGCAGTGATGACTTCTGAGGCTCTGGAACCTGCAAAATAAAGTAGCATTAAATGCAGTTTTCAAACTCTTCTGCTGGAATAAGATGCTTTTACTTTTACAATATTATACCTTCAGTTGATGACAGCAGTATAATAATATAGATTAACATGTTCGCTCACTGAACTAGTAAGAACAAGGTATAAACAGCAGCTGCTCCACACAGTGTTGTGTGATGTTCATCTTTACCCAGCTGTATGCTGAATAGTGTGTGCTAAACTCCTCCTCCTATACTGACATTAAATCGGAAGCACATGAAATGTGAAATGAGCATTTATAGCTGTATAAATATATGCTTATTTCTTTTAATTCTTTGTTTTTTGATAGCATTTTGTTCATACATGTGAGTTTTTAATGAGACTTCTTATACAACATAATATGAGAAAATAGATAACGTAACAAGCTTACATGAGAAGAATATTCAATACATGCTAAATTGTATTCACATGTCCTCATGTAACCCCTTTTTTACCTCCAAAATTCACAGCTGTTACCACATTCCCTCTTGTGGTTTATAAAAACATGATGTGTTTTGATACTGATTGATTAAAGACTCTTCAAAGCATGAATTTCGTGTGAGTTTTTGTGAAGCTTCTCAGGCATTTTGTATCACTGTGCTCCTATAGAGTGCACAGTAATAGAGAACTGAATCTGACAGAGCTGCTTTTACAATAGTAAGTTCAGTAGATGACTGGGATGTAGTTGACTGAAAACCGTCGGGTATATCCTCCTCACTACTCCGTGATCGAGCACCTTTATACAGTATATATTCTGGTTCTCTGTTTGGATATTGTCTGTACCAGTAAAGCCAAATATCATTGCTGTTAGTTTCAAATGTGCAGCTCAGTGTCACAGACTCTCCTTCTTCCCCGATTATATTAGAGCCGCCTTCACTTGGTCCAGTTCTATCAGCAAATCCACCTGAAATGCAGTGAATCATATTTTAAAAATACCCTGATGTAATAAAGTTTTTTTTTTCTTCAATTAAAATGAAATCAGATCAAATTAATTCAAAAAAATAATTAATTAATAATTGTGATTAAAAGTATATTTACCTGAAACTGTGATGAGCATTATGAGTAGCATCTGCCTCTCATCCATCTTAAGTGAAGTCCACTTTGAAGATCAGATTTTTAGATTTAAATTGATTTATTAGATTATCATTATTAATTTATGGATTTATTAGTTCCAAATTATGCTGAATGTGACTTTATAACATGAATTAAAATATGAGAGTAGCTGAAGGTTGAAGTACTAAGACTGAGTGAAGTTCTGTTGGGTACAAATAATGTGGGTGTGAGTTAGTGAAATATGAAACACGTTCTGTGCTTTTAAATATGTTCCTTATAGACCTCAAGTGCTTTTTTAGTGTGACTAAAGCAGCTTGTGAAGTAATGTTGCCCCCCTCTGTTGGAACACAGAACAGCATGATTTGTCCATAAAATGTGCCGTCTAAAATGGTAAATGTGTTTGAGTTACATTTATTGACATTTACTTTTAATTACAATCATTTAATTGTTGTGCTCACACATCTCAGCATAAAAGAAATAATCTGTTATCCAGCCACAGAATATTTCCACAGTATGTCAGTTTCTGAAGGATCTACCAGAAAAAAGAAAATTGAGGGTCTGAGGGTTGAGATGGGATACTGACATGCAAGATAACAGAACAAAGCCAAGACAAACAGCATACTGTAATTTTCAGGATGCTTAAGTTCATGTGCAGGACAAACTGTTACTGAAGTAAACATTCATTCATTGTATAGCAGAGATTGACTCTAGCTCCAACAGTCCTGAATTCATAAAGTAGATCATCTCTCACTGATCCTACAGCGGATGTGTTTGTGATGATCATTATGTGGGATTTCAATTCATAGTTGAAAGACCTGGAGGGCAAAACATCCATAGAACTGCAACACAAGCTTGTCAATTTTCTATCTGTTTCCATTCGACAAATATAAGATCACCTCTCAAAAGAATAAAGCAAAGAAATGTGAACAAAGTGCAAGTTTTGGCCATTTGCAATCCATATAAAGCACCTGCCACAATATTTCAATCACTAAAAGCAGTGGGACATTCTGAAATGTTTAATGTGAAAAACACTTAAAGTGCCTTAATGTTTTAAAACAGTGATATTAAAAGATCAAATTCAGTTCAAACCTTATTGAAGATGCTTACTTTATATGCAAGGAGATAAGCCCGGAATATGATGTCGCATGAAATGTATGAATGGATGATCCATTCTGAGTTACTGTCTGTACCAGTATAGCCAGATTACAATATTGTGTTACTTGATAATTCTTGATAGGAGCTGTATGGGTTTTTTTTTTTTTTTTTTTTGTGCTGTTGAGTCTAGCTGTGGTTTGTACATGTCTATCAAGACTTGATAAGCATTTTGAAAACTGTTTTTGTACAGCATTATAGGGTTTCCTGTGACTGTGGGCTGCAGAGCACAGTAGTACAGAGCAGAGTCTGACACTTTAGCAGAGGAGATGATCAGATCCACATGGCTTTCTCTTTTTCTGTGATTGATGTTTATTCCTGGAACGGGTGGATTAGCTGGTGTTTTTACCCCTAAATCTTCCAATATAAGGAACTGTGGTGGTGAACCTGCATATTGACGATACCAGTGAACAGCACGAGCAGAACCGCTGTAGCTACAGGAGAGTGTCACATTGTCATCCTCAAGAGCAAATTCTCTGTCACTTTCTGGAGTGATGACTTCTGAGGATCTGGAACCTGCAAAATAAAGTAGCATTAAATGCAGTTTTCAAACTCTTCTGCTGGAATAAGATGCTTTTACTTTTACAATATTATACCTTCAGTTGATGACAGCAGTATAATAATATAGATTAACATGTTCGCTCACTGAACTAGTAAGAACAAGGTATAAACAGCAGCTGCTCCACACAGTGTTGTGTGATGTTCATCTTTACCCAGCTGTATGCTGAATAGTGTGTGCTAAACTCCTCCTCCTATACTGACATTAAATCGGAAGCACATGAAATGTGAAATGAGCATTTATAGCTGTATAAATATATGCTTATTTCTTTTAATTCTTTGTTTTTTGATAGCATTTTGTTCATACATGTGAGTTTTTAATGAGACTTCTTATACAACATAATATGAGAAAATAGATAACGTAACAAGCTTACATGAGAAGAATATTCAATACATGCTAAATTGTATTCACATGTCCTCATGTAACCCCTTTTTTACCTCCAAAATTCACAGCTGTTACCACATTCCCTCTTGTGGTTTATAAAAACATGATGTGTATTGATACTGATTGATTAAAGGCTTTTCAAAGCATTAATTTTCTGTGAGTTTTTGTAAAGAGACTCTGGTGTTTTGTCTCACTGGGCTACCTCAATTGCACAGTAATAGAGAGCTGAATCTGACAGAGCTGCTTTTACAATAGTAAGTTCAGTAGATGACTGGGATGTAGTTGACTGAAACCCATCTGGTATATCCTCCTCACTACTCTTTGATCGAGCACCTTTATACAGTATATATTCTGGTTCTCTGTTTGGATATTGTCTGTACCAGTTAAGCCAAATATCATTGCTGTTAGTTTCAAATGTGCAGCTCAGTGTCACAGACTCTCCTTCTTCCCCGATTATATTAGAGCCGCCTTCACTTGGTCCAATTCTATCAGCAAATCCACCTGAAATGCAGTGAATCATATTTTAAAAATAGCCTGATGTAATAAAGTTTTTTTTTCTTCAATAAAAATGAAATCAGATCAAATTAATTCAAAAAATATAATTAATTAATAATTGTGATTAAAAGTATATTTACCTGAAACTGTGATGAGCATTATGAGTAGCATCTGCCTCTCATCCATCTTAAGTGAAGTCCACTTTGAAGATCAGATCTTTAGTTTTAAATTGATTTATTAGATTATCATTATTAATTTATGGATTTATTAGTTCCAAATTATGCTGAATGTGACTTTATGACATGAATTAAAATATGAGAGTAGCTGAAGGTTGAAGTACTAAGACTGAGTGAAGTTCTGTGGAGTACAAATAATGTGGGTGTGAGTTAGTGAAATATGAAACACGTTCTGTGCTTTTAAATATGTTCCTTATAGACCTCAAGTGCTTTTTTAGTGTGACTAAAACAGCTTGTGAAGTAATGTTGCCCCCCTCTGTTGGACCACAGAACAGCATGATTTGTCCATAAAATGTGCCGTCTAAAATGGTAAATGTGTTTGAGTTACTTTTATTGACATTTACTTTTAATTACAATCATTTAATTGTTGTGCTCACACATCTCAGCATACAAGAAATAATCTGTTATCCAGCCACAGTATATTTCCACAGTATGTCAGTTTCTGAAGGATCTACCAGAAAAAAAGAAAATTGAGGGTCTGAGGGTTGAGATGGGATACTGACATGCAAGATAACAGAACAAAGCCAAGACAAACAGCATACTGTAATTTTCAGGATGCTTAAGTTCATGTGCAGGACAAACTGTTACTGAAGTAAACATTCATTCATTGTATAGCAGAGATTGACTCTAGCTCCAACAGTCCTGAATTCATAAAGTAGATCATCTCTCACTGATCCTACAGCGGATGTGTTTGTGATGATCATTATGTGGGATTTCAATTCATAGTTGAAAGACCTGGAGGGCAAAACATCCATAGAACTGCAACACAAGCTTGTCAATTTTCTATCTGTTTCCATTCGACAAATATAAGATCACCTCTCAAAAGAACAAAGCAAAGAAATGTGAACAAAGTGCAAGTTTTGGCCATTTGCAATCCATATAAAGCACCTGCCACAATATTTCAATCACTAAAAGCAGCGGGACATTCTCAAATGTTTAATGTGAAAACACTTAAAGTGCCTTAATGTTTTAAAACAGTGATATTAAAAGATCAAATTCAGTACAAACCTTATTGAAGATGCTTACTTTATATGCAAGCAGATAAGCCCAGAATATGATGTCGCATGAAATGTATGAATGGATGATCCATTCTGAGTTACTGTCTGTACCAGTATAGCCAGCTTACAATATTGTGTTACTTGATAATTCTTGATAATAGGAGCTGTATGTTTTTTTTTTTGTTTTTTTTTTGTGCTGTTGAGTCCAGATGTGATTTGTACATGTCTATCAAGACTTGATAAGCATTTTGAAAACTGTTTTTGTACAGCATTATAGGGTTTCCTGTGACTGTGGGCTGCAGAGCACAGTAGTACAGAGCAGAGTCTGACACTTTAGCAGAGGAGATGATCAGATCCACATGGCTTTCTCTTTTTCTGTGATTGATGTTTATTCCTGGAACGGGTGGATTAGCTGGTGTTTTTACCCCTGAATCTTCCAATATAAGGAACTGTGGTGGTGAACCTGCATATTGACGATACCAGTGAACACCACGAGCAGAACCGCTGTAGTTACAGGAGAGTGTCACATTGTCACCCTCAAGAGCAAATTCTCTGTCACTTTCTGGAGTGATGACTTCTGAGGCTCTGGAACCTGCAAAATAAAGTAGCATTAAATGCAGTTTTCAAACTCTTCTGCTGGAATAAGATGCTTTTACTTTTACAATATTATACCTTCAGTTGATGACAGCAGTATAATAATATAGATTAACATGTTCACTCACTGAACTAGTAAGAACAAGGTATAAACAGCAGCTGCTCCACACAGTGTTGTGTGATGTTCATCTTTACCCAGCTGTATGCTGAATAGTGTGTGCTAAACTCCTCCTCCTATACTGACATTAAATCGGAAGCACATGAAATGTGAAATGAGCATTTATAGCTGTATAAATATATGCTTATTTCTTTTAATTCTTTGTTTTTTGATAACATTTTGTTCATACATGTGAGTTTTTAATGAGACTTCTTATACAACATAATATGAGAAAATAGATAACGTAACAAGCTTACATGAGAAGAATATTCAATACATGCTAAATTGTATTCACATGTCCTCATGTAACCCCTTTTTTACCTCCAAAATTCACAGCTGTTACCACATTCCCCGTTTGTGGTTTATAAAAACATGATGTGTTTTGATACTGATTGATTAAAGACTCTTCAAAGCATGAATTTCGTGTGAGTTTTTGAGAAACTTCTCAGGCATTTTGTATCACTGTGCTCCTATAGAGTGCACAGTAATAGAGAGCTGAATCTGACAGAGCTGCTTTTACAATAGTAAGTTCAGTAGATGACTGGGATGTAGTTGACTGAAAACCGTCGGGTATATCCTCCTCACTACTCTTTGATCGAGCACCTTTATACAGTATATATTCTGGTTCTCTGTTTGGATATTGTCTGTACCAGTAAAGCCAAATATCATTGCTGTTAGTTTCAAATGTGCAGCTCAGTGTCACAGACTCTCCTTCTTCCCCGATTATATTAGAGCCGCCTTCACTTGGTCCAATTCTATCAGCAAATCCACCTGAAATGCAGTGAATCATATTTTAAAATACCCTGATGTAATAAAGTTTTTTTTTTTCAATAAAAATGAAATCAGATTAAATTAATTTAAAAAATATAATTAATTAATAATTGTGATTAAAAGTATATTTACCTGAAACTGTGATGAGCATTATGAGTAGCATCTGCCTCTCCTCCATCTTAAGTGAAGTCCACTTTGAAGATCAGATTTTTAGATTTAAATTGATTTATTAGATTATCATTATTAATTTATGGATTTATTAGTTCCAAATTATGCTGAATGTGACTTTATAACATGAATTAAAATATGAGAGTAGCTGAAGGTTGAAGTACTAAGAATGAGTGAAGTTCTGTGGAGTACAAATAATGTGGGTGTGAGTTAGTGAAATATGAAACACGTTCTGTGCTTTTAAATGTGTTCCTTATAGACCTCAAGTGCTTTTTTAGTGTGACTAAAGCAGCTTGTGAAGTAATGTTGCCCCCCTCTGTTGGACCACAGAACAGCATGATTTGTCCATAAAATGTGCCGTCTAAAATGGTAAATGTGTTTGAGTTACTTTTATTGACATTTACTTTTAATTACAATCATTTAATTGTTGTGCTCACACATCTCAGCATAAAAGAAATAATCTGTTATCCAGCCACAGTATATTTCCACAGTATGTCAGTTTCTGAAGGATCTACCAGAAAAAAAGAAAATTGAGGGTCTGAGGGTTGAGATGGGATACTGACATGCAAGATAACAGAACAAAGCCAAGACAAACAGCATACTGTAAGTTTCAGGATGCTTAAGTTCATGTGCAGGACAAACTGTTACTGAAGTAAACATTCATTCATTGTATAGCAGAGATTGACTCTAGCTCCAACAGTCCTGAATTCATAAAGTAGATCATCTCTCACTGATCCTACAGCGGATGTGTTTATGATGATCATTATGTGGGATTTCAATTCATAGTTGAAAGACCTGGAGGGCAAAACATCCATAGAACTGCAACACAAGCTTGTCAATTTTCTATCTGTTTCCATTCGACAAATATAAGATCACCTCTCAAAAGAACAAAAGCAAAGAAATGTGAACAAAGTGCAAGTTTTGGCCATTTGCAATCCATATAAAGCACCTGCCACAATATTTCAATCACTAAAAGCAGCGGGACATTCTGAAATGTTTAATGTGAAAAACACTTAAAGTGCCTTAATGTTTTAAAACAGTGATATTAAAAGATCAAATTCAGTACAAACCTTATTGAAGATGCTTACTTTATATGCAAGCAGATAAGCCCAGAATATGATGTCGCATGAAATGTATGAATGGATGATCCATTCTGAGTTACTGTCTGTACCAGTATAGCCAGCTTACAATAATGTGTTACAATATTGTTTTTTTTTTGTTTTTTTGTGCTGTTGAGTCCAGCTGTGATTTGTACATGTCTATCAAGACTTGATAAGCATTTTGAAAACTGTTTTTGTACAGCATTATAGGGTTTCCTGTGACTGTGGGCTGCAGAGCACAGTAGTACAGAGCAGAGTCTGACACTTTAGCAGAGGAGATGATCAGATCCACATGGCTTTCTCTTTTTCTGTGATTGATGTTTATTCCTGGAACGGGTGGATTAGCTTGTGTTTTTACCCCTGAATCTTCCAATATAAGGAACTGTGGTGGTGAACCTGCATATTGACGATACCAGTGAACACCACGAGCAGAACCGCTGTAGTTACAGGAGAGTGTCACATTGTCATCCTCAAGAGCAAATTCTCTGTCACTTTCTGGAGTGATGACTTCTGAGGCTCTGGAACCTGCAAAATAAAGTAGCATTAAATGCAGTTTTCAAACTCTTCCGCCGGAATAAGATGCTTTTACTTTTACAATATTATACCTTCAGTTGATGACAGCAGTATAATAATATAGATTAACATGTTCACTCACTGAACTAGTAAGAACAAGGTATAAACAGCAGCTGCTCCACACAGTGTTGTGTGATGTTCATCTTTACCCAGCTGTATGCTGAATAGTGTGTGCTAAACTCCTCCTCCTATACTGACATTAAATCGGAAGCACATGAAATGTGAAATGAGCATTTATAGCTGTATAAATATATGCTTATTTCTTTTAATTCTTTGTTTTTTGATAACATTTTGTTCATACATGTGAGTTTTTAATGAGACTTCTTATACAACATAATATGAGAAAACAGATAACGTAACAAGCTTACATGAGAAGAATATTCAATACATGCTAAATTGTATTCACATGTCCTCATGTAACCCCTTTTGTACCTCCAAAATTCACAGCTGTTACCACATTCCCTCTTGTGGTTTATAAAAACATGATGTGTATTGATACTGATATGATTAAAGGCTTTTCAAAGCATTAATTTTCTGTGAGATTTTGTAAAGAGACTCTGGTGTTTTGTCTCACTGGGCTACCTCAAGTGAACAGTAATAGAGAGCTGAATCTGACAGAGCTGCTTTTACAATAGTAAGTTCAGTGTATGACTGGGATGTAGTTGATTGAAACCCATCTGGTATATCCTCATTGCTCTGTGAACGAGCACCTTTAAGCAGTATATATTCTGGTTCTCTGTTTGGATACTGTCTGTACCAAAAAAGCCAAGTATCATTGCTGTTAGTTTCAAATGTGCAGCTCAGTGTCACAGACTCTCCTTCTTTTCCGATTATATTCGTATTTTCTTCACTTGGTCCAATCCTATCAGCAAATCCACCTAAAATGCAATGAATTATATTTTAAAATACCATGATGTAATAAATGTTTGTTGTTGTTGTTGTTGTTGTTGTTCAATAAAAAATTATATTAGATTAAAGTATTAGATTTATAAAATATAATTAATTGTGATTAAAAGCATTTTTTACCTGAAACTGTGATGAGCATCATGAGTAGCATCTGACTCTCCTTCATCTTAACTGAAGTCCACTTTAAAGATAAGATTTTTAGTTTCTAGTATTTATTAAATAGATTTATTAAATTATCTTTGCTGATTTATTGATTTAATAGTTCCAAATTATGCTGAATGCGTCTTTAAAAATTAAGAAAAATAGCTGATGGATGAATAAATGCACTGAGACTGAGTGAAGTTCTGATGTGTATGAATAATATGGCTGTGGGATAGTGTAATCTGTGTTCCTTATGGAGGTCAGGTGCTTGTTTAGTGTGAATAAAACAGCTTGTGAAATACTGTTGCCCCCTTCTGTTGGAGCTCAGAACAGCATGTTTTTGTCCAGTTGCTTTACTGTGTGCTTTAAAATATGCCGTCTAAAATGGTAAATGTGTTTGAGTTACTTTTATTGACATTTGTTTCTATTTACAATCATTTAATTGTTGTGTTCACATGTTTTATGTTCTCATAGAAGTAATAATCTGTATTCCACTTTTAGCCAAAGAACATTTTCACAGTATGACAATTTCTGAATGATCTACTGAAATAAGAACTTTATAAGAAGTATCTATGTGATTTTTTTTTTTTAAATAAAAAACTCTCATGCCCCACTTCTCGTGTTCAGTCTTATTTAAAGAGCTTTTTGTACAGCATGCAGTGGATTTCCTTTCACTGTGGGCTCCAGGGCACAGTAGTACAGAGCAGAGTCCGTGACAGCAGCTGAGGAGATCTTCAGATCCACACTACTGTTGTCTTTTCTGTGATGGATTGAGACTCCAGCAACTGGAGGATCAGCTTCAGTAACTGTCCCATAGGAATCCAGGATGAGGAACTTTGGTGGTGAACCTGCGTATTGACGATACCAGTGAAGACCTCGAACAGAACCAGTGTAGCTACAAGAGAGTGTCACACTGTCACCCTCAACAGCAAACTGATAAGCACTGTATGGTGTGATGGTTTCTGCTGCTCTGGAACCTGCATTTAAACCATGAATTTAAAGTTTAAAATGAGGATAAAAGAAAAAAAAACAACTGAAATTTATATTCTCTTTCAAATTTACATTTTCTATTCAAATGCACTAAAATGATTATACTTAATAATGCAATGTTGTTATTAGCTTGGTTAACAAAAAAAAAAAAAAAAAAAAAAAAAAAAAAAAAGCATTTCTGAGAAATCAGGCTCTTGTTTCAATAAAAGAACCATTATTTATAAATTACGTGAAACCTGAATTTGTTCTTAAAAAATTAGGTTTTTTATCCTAAAATATTTTCATCACCCTTTTAAGAATGTTTCAGCATATGCATTAATATCCTACCTTGAGCTGATGATAGTAATATAATTAAAAAGATAAACATTTTGGCACATTAATCAGTTGTTAACAGGAGACACAGAAACATCAGATGATCTAAAAAGACTTGTGAAATGCTGACAGTCCTATTGTACAACATCTGTGCTAAACTCCTCCTCCTCAGACTTACAACATTCAGCCCTCATCACACACAATATACATTATGAAATGTTATTTATAACACAATTCCACATATTGATTAAAAATAAAGAATATTAATTAATAGATATAGATAGATAAATGACAAGCTACAGCATATTTCAGTGAGATATTTTAGAGGTGTAATCTTAAACATAATCGTGATATAGATTTTGTATGTTAGACAGAAATGAGGATTCTATAACAATAATTATCTAGATTTGAGGAAAGAATGTTTGCATATTGCTTACATTTAAGTTTAAAATAAAGACTAATTAATGATATAAATTTTATTTTATAATGTTGTATAAAATAAACTTGAATACATATAATAAAATGTCAGTAGAAATATCCTGTACTTTCCTGAAATACAGGTTTTTGCACAGTGTAGTTTGCTTTCCTGTCACTGTGGGCTCCAGAGCACAGTAGTACAGAGCAGAGTCTGACACTTTAGCAGAGGAGATGATCAGATCCACATGACGCTCTCCTTTTCTGTGATTGATGTTTATTCCTGGAACGGGTGGATTAGCTGGAGTTGTTACCCCTGAATATTCCAGTATGAGAAACTGAGGTGGTAAACCTGCATATTGGCAATACCAGTGAACAGCACGAGCAGAACCGCTGTAGTTACAGGAGAGTGTCACATTGTCATCCTCAAGAGCAAATTCTCTGTCATGTTTTGGAGTGATGACTTCTGAGGCTCTGGAACCTGCAAATGAAAGTGGTGTTAAATGTAGTTTTCAAACACTTCTAAATAGAATAAAAAAAATCTTCTAAAATGGAATAAAATGCTTTTACAATATTATACCTTCAGCTGATAACAGCAGTATAATAATATAGATCAACATGTTCACTCACTGAACTTGTAAGAACAAGCTAAAAACAGAGTAACTGCTCCACACAGTGTTGTGTGATGTTCATCTTTACCCAGCTGTATGCTGAATAGTGTGTGTGCTAAACTCCTCCTCCTGTCCTGACATTGAGTCTGAATTACAATGCAACAAAGAAAAGATTAAATGAGCATGTATATTTAAAATATATACTTCTTTCTTTTAATTCTTTGTTTTTATTTATATAGATATTGTATTATCATTTTGCTCAAAGATGTGAGTTCCTGTAGTTTTTATTGAGACTTCTTTTACAACATAATATGAGAAAAGAGATAACCTAACAAGCTAACATGAGAAAAATATGTAGTGTATGCTAAATTAAATTCACATGCCCTTATGTAACCCTTTTTACCTCACAGATTCACAGCTGTTAGCACATTCTCTGTTTGTGGTTTATAAAAACATAATGTGTTTTGATACAGTTTGATTAAAGACTCTTCAAAGCATTAACTTCATGTGAGTTTTTGTAAAGAGACTTTAGTATTTTGCATCACTGGGCTCCTACTCTTAGTGCACAGTAATAGAGAGCTGAATCTGATAGAGTTACACTGTTAATAATGAGCTCAGTGGATGATTGGGAGGTAGTCGATTGAAACCCATCTGGTATATCCTCATCACTGCTCCATGATCGAGCACCTTTATACAGTATATATTCTGGTTCTCTGTTTGGATACTGTCTGTACCAGTAAAGCCAAATATCATTGCTGTGTGTTTCATATGTGCAGCTCAGTTTCACAGACTCTCCTTCTTCTCTGATTATATTAGTATCTCCTTCTCTTGGTCCAATTTTATCAGCAAATCCACCTGAAATACGTAATATTACATATATCTTGTTATAGAATTAGTGTAAGTTATTCTGAATAAAATACAGTATATTTACCTGAAACTGTGAGAAGTATCATGAGTAGCATATGTCTCTCCTCCATTTCCTCCAAGACTGCTTTAACTCTTTTAAGATTTTTTTTTTTTTTTAGTTAATAGTATTGTTAAACTGATTTATTGGAACAATAAATGCTTCATTCAGCATACGTAACAAAGTATGCTGAATGTGGCTTCATAAAATGAAATGTGAGAGTAGCTAATGGGTGACTGAATGCACTGAGTCTGAGTGAAGTTTTATTGTGTGCTAATAATGTGGGTGTGGTCAGTGAAACAAACGTGCTCTGTGCACTACTGTATATATCACTAGTGCTTTACCTGCATTTCAAACAGATCTATCTATATATCTAATGGATTTGCTTTATCATAATTACACAGAGCAAGTGAAAATATATACATTCACCAGGATATACTTTAATAATCATTACTCAACACTACATTCAGTGTTTGAAATGAAATGTTGATAGCACTTCTTAATCATCATTGGAGAGCTTCAGGGAAATGATTTTGAAACAAAACTTGTGAGATTATGTTGCCCCCTTCTGTAAGAGCTCAGAACAGCATGTGTTTATTTTGAAATAATGTGCTTTCTTGAAATAAAGCACAAATATTTTCTTGGTAAATATGTTCGAGCCACTTTGACTTTTTCTTTCTTTTGACTTAAGGTATAAACAAAATCTATTCTCAGATATAATTCTATAGGTTCTACAGAAAACTACCTTAAATGATATATCAAAACATAAGAAATGTTTTTCTTTAGCAAGTTACTGATTTTTGTTTTTTTATTACACTAACACAAACAAATGTCTGCAGAAATATGCTGGATGATTAATAACTAACCCACGTGGATGATTAACATAAGTCAGGTTTTTGTACAGTGTAGTTTGTTTTCCTGTCACTGTGGGCTCCAGGGCGCAGTAGTAGATCGCAGAGTCTGTCAGTTTAGCAGAGGAGATCTCCAGATCCACATGGGTTTTCTTTTCATTCACTTTCCCAGAGAATCGAGGATCTAGGTCTACAATTTTAGACTTCTGTGAAACTTTCCCTGTCCTATGTAGTATTGTGAAAAGAAATTCAGGGGCTGGATATTGGCGATACCACTGCAAACTAACTGCTGAGGAGTAGTTACAGGACAGAGTTATATTGTCCCCCTCTTTCCCAAACACCTCAGGTTGGACTGGTGTGATGACATTCCCAAAACTGACACCTGTGAATCAGATTTAATCATATAACTATATTGTCATGAAATACAAAAGCACAAGGAAAAGCACAAGGAACCAAAAAGGACAAAAATACAATGTAAATAATATAAGAATATAAAATCCTTACATGCAAGAGTGCAGAACAAAAGTAAAAAGCTGAGCACCATTTTGCAGTGGATTAGTTCATCTGCCGCACAGACTGTTAGACAGCAAACCCTCGTCTAGCAGAGGATGTCTCCAGATAGCACCTCCCCTAAAAGCTGCAATCCAAATAAAACACAATCATCCTTTTGAATCTTTTACAGCAAACTTCAACACCAAACTGTGACAATTCCTGAACTGGAATTTACAACAACCACCACTTAAGAAAAGCAAAAACCATTAGGAGGATAACATAAGGTGTCTAACAAGTACAACAGTCAATTGTATGTTTTAAGTACATTTTAACATGTCTGTTTGTCTACATACACAGCAAAACATATAATATAAATTAGTTTTCCCTGAATAAGAATGATCATATTAATGTTACTGTCCACAAAACAAGCTGTACAGTAACTTGCGCCTGTTTGAATGCTCATTGAGGTCGTATCTGAAAAACCAATTGAGTTATTATATACTTTTTTCAGCCACAAAGATTATTTTTAAAATAATCCTGACACTTTATCCTTGGCTTCTATTGATCAGGGATAATTTTGCAGTAAAGACTGTAAATTTTCCCTTACCTAAAGACATTATAATAATATAGGCACAGTTTTTTTATATATATATATAAGAGCTATAAAGCTAATAAATATTAAATCTAAAATTGAATAAAGGTGTACCCTGGGTGTGATTTGCCATGAGGAGGATGGGAGGCACTTCTTTTCTCTGCTTTTGAGATCCCCTCTTCAGATCATTCATTTTTCATCCCTAAAGGGGAGGTGTTTTATCCATACTTCTGATAGATGCATTAAATGTGTTAAAAATGTTTGACAGCTTATATTTATGGTGCGTGCAAACTGTATAAATAAATTCATAGTCAATAAGTTAATAGCTAATTCAGTAGATTCAGTTTAAACCATAATTTCCTACATTGTCTAAATGGCTGATATCATTCATATATACATTTCTCATTCTCATTTAAATATCACCCCTGTTTTTTGAAAAAATACCGCACCCTTGTTTAACCATTCAACGACTTTATGAGGCGTTTTCTCTATGTCATAATTTTGCGCGTTCACAGCAGCCAGACCATTAATGGAAAGCCAGAAGCAATTAATTGTTAACTGTTTAATGAGTTTGATCAAAGTCCCTTTACAGCATTCTATATTATATGTATATAGGTATTTTATAGTCTTTGACTGTATTTCTCACACTGTACATTTTAAATGTAAACACGTAGCCCACCACCTTCTTGGAATGACTTATAGGCTAATTAAATGTATACATATTTACATTTATGTGTATATCTATGTACTGTATACATAGATATAAATGACACTAATGATGACTAACGTTATTGCATAAATTTGTAATATTTCACAATAATCTTTTATTGTGCATTTTACAACAGTTTCCACAGCACAGTACCACTACTATCCTGGTGCTCATTCTTTTCGTCTACTGGATTTTTCGTGCACTGGATTTTCTTGATTGTCTAACTTGTCTATAACTTTTTAAGCTCATGTCTACTTGTATGATTTGACTAACATTGTAAACTCAAGTAGGTTTTTGTTCCATCACTGAATATCCTGTTGTCACTGTGGGCCTCAGAGCACAGTAGTACAGAGCAGAGTCAGACGCACGTGGATTATGAATTGTCAGAGGAACTGATCTTGAAGTAGAATCATATTTGGAATGAAATCGTCCCTTGAACTCAGTGGCTTCATCTCCATCTCCAAATTTATGTCTCCGTAGAATATATTTTGGAGAGTCATAACTGTTTTGTCTGTACCAGAGTAGAGTAGGGTTTGAGCTTGTAGTGTTGTATTTACAATCCAAAGTAACTGAATCCTCCTCTTCATATGCTGATTGGAAACTTTTAGGCTGATTAACAGAGTCTTGTGCTCTGCATTCTGTGAGGAGAGTAAATTATTTTAGTAAATTTGTTTATAAATCTAGATGAAAGTGACAGGTAGGAGAAAATACATGCATAAAATATGGTACATTACCCGTGCAAGCTGCAAACAGCATTAAAAGAGTTTCCACACGTCTTCTCATGGTAATCATGATATAAAAGACACCCAGAAACATACAGTGTTCTCCTGAATCTGACTGGAACTTGCTGAGATGCTCAAACTCCATATGAAGTCCTGACTGTAAGAGTGGAGCTGTATATATTTGTTAAAACATCTCCCCCAAGTGGAGGAGAGCAGACACACATCTGTCTAATGTCAGGTTTTTTTTTTAAACTAGCCTCACAATTAAATGATACTGCAGTGAGCATGAAGTATTTATGCGTTCTAGCTTATGAAATAATAACTATGTACAATCTGATTTCCTCTGTTGTATTGCTATTGCTTAGTGGATTCAGCTCCTATTTTTAAAATGTTATAGATAGATAGATAGATAGATAGATAGATAGATAGATAGATAGATAGATAGATAGATAGATAGATAGATAGATAGATATTCACTTGACTTCTCTGCAATTGTCTGTATTCATGATATCACCCAGAATTAGGGTATATGAATGTTCAGTTATAGTGGATAATAATATCAGAATATTCTTTGTCATGTAAACACAGCCATTGTATCAGTGACTAACATACTGAACAGAAGTTTTGCTACCTAAAAACAGCATAGTTTATGGTCCTGTTAATACACTGAATAAGAATGTGTGTGTGTGTGTGTGTGTGTGTGTGTGTGTTTTACCTTCATGGAATATTTCCTGACACACAAACTATAATCACAAATAAATAAGGAGTTAAAATGAGTAAAATATTTTGCTATCTATAGAAGTAGGGTGAGAAATATTTCAGTATATCTGTTTTGCAATTGAGGATCACTGTGGTTTTTGTATGGAGTCAGAGGATTTCCTTTCACTGTGGGCTTCACAGCACAATAGTACAGAGCAGAATATGCCACTGGAGCAGGGAAGATCTCCAGCTCCATGCGTTTAACATCTTTTCTGTTGAACATTGTTATCCCAGGAACCTGAGGAGTAGCGTGTGACATGAATCCAGACGATTCCATTATGAGGAACTGAGGTGCTAAACCAGGGAACTGACGGTACCAATATAAATCATAAACCGTGCCAGTGTAGCTACAAGATAGGATAACTTTTTCATCTGCTTTAGCAATTACTGTATAATTGTTGGGGAATATGATGTCTTCAGCATTAGTAACACCTGAAAACAGAGAGCAATGAGCATGTTTTAAAATCAGAATTCTGAATTGCATACAGGGAAGCTACTTTAAAGTGATAATTAGTTGAAATCTTACTTATTAGGAGAGATTCTATTAATAGGACCACTGCAAATGTTGACATGATGCTTTGCAAGTCGGGAAAAAAGTCCAGGTTTACTGAAACAAGAAGTTCCTTATCTCAGTGTTGGAGAGCTGCTCTTTACTCCTCCTCCTTTAAGCATATAAGTCTTATGTGAGAGTTATTACTCTAGAGTGACATTCATTTCACATTTCACAAGGGAAATACAGCTAGTTTGTAAAATAGTTTTTGCATCTATATGTGACCCTGGACCACCAACTCAATTTTGAAATTGAGATTTATACATAGTCTGAAAGTTGAATAATAAGCTTTCCACTGATGTATGGTTTATTAGGATAGGACAATATTTGGCCGAGATACAACTATTTGAAAATCTGGAATCTGAGGGTGCAAAAAAAAAAACAAACAAACAAAAAAAAAAAAATCAAAATATTGAGAAGTTTTGATATATTTAAGGTAGGAAATTTACTAAATATCTTCATGGAACATGATCTTTACTTAATATCCTAATGATTTTTGGCATAAAAGAAAAATCGATAATTTTGGCCCATACAATGTATTGTTGGCTATTGCTACAAATATACCTGTGCTACTTACTGTATGACTGGTTTTGTGGTCCAGGGTCACATATCTCTGTTTTAAGTTTATTTTGACTGGCTTTAAAATTTTAAAGTACATTGCAGATAGTTGAATGGGTTGTAGTATATTAATCAAATCTTGTATAATGAAATCCAGTAATGAAATAGTGCTTAGTGAAGCACATACATACTGCCTTTAAAACCAGCAAGATTTTAATAGTTTTGTGTGGCTTAACTGACATGTAAGATATGTTGCATATCACAGTGTCATGTTTTTGTGCATTGTTTGGAGGTGTTTCAGTCACTGTGGGCTGCAGAGCACAGTAGTACACAGCAGAGTCAGACACACGGAGATTCTTGATTGTCAGTGGAACTGAATTTGAGTCCAATCGGGCATCAAATCTCTCTTCAAATTCAGAACTGTTGCTTGATCCAAATTTGTATCTCATCAGCACATACTCAGGGAGGCCATTAGAGCGCTGAATGTACCAGTAAAGGTATGGAGTTAGCTGAAGTGTTTTAAATTCACAGTTAATAGTGATATGCTCTCCTTCAACAGCAGTTATATTCTCATTTGGCTGATTAACAGTGTCCTCACCAAAGCATCCTGTTATGGCATAAGAACATAATGCATTTAAAATAAGCATGTTATCAGTGACTTTTAAATTGAAATGCAGCAAGCAGGAAAATTCTCCTTATATATCTGTGATTTCTTACCATCCTTAAGGACAATCATGAATACAATGCATGCCCGGTAAGTCATCCTTGCTTAATAGTGACGAAAACAAAAAAGACACTGATGAAGGGGAAAAAGTATTCTGTGACTGAATGAAAGCTTTGTTTTTTTCTAGTAGCTCTGCAATTTGAGTGGTTCTTTTGAGGTCATATCATGGCACAGCAGGAGTAATGTGTTTATATTGCCATCTTCAGGATGAATGTATTATCATGCTTGACTTGCTTTACAGAGATAATCCAGCCAAAAATGAAAATTGTGATCATGTTGTTCTAAACTGTATTCTTTTTTTTTCTGCTTAACACAAAAGAAGATATTTTAAAGAATGTTGATAACCAAATAGTTTGTTCCTGTTGACTCCCATTGTATTTTGTCCACAGTGAAAGTCAATGGATCTGTTTAGCTGCTAACATTCTTCAAAATATCTTCTTTTGTGGTCAGCAGAGGAAAGAAAGTCATAGAGGTTTAGAATGATATGCGGGTGAGTATTGTTTTTAATTTTTGATATAAGTTTTATATTCTAAATCAGCAATGCTTTCTACAGATTCTATTGCAGGTTCTGGTGCTGTTTGGTCCTTTTTGATTGCAACATTTTACATGTAGTGTAAAGACTTTGTTTTACTTCATCAGAATGGTCTTGGCACTTGTTATGTGAACACAAAAAAAATCATAGACATGCTTTGAAAAGGTTAAATGGTCCTGAATGTTCACACTCAAAAATGACCACATTCTGCGCCCAAACAAAATCTTATTGAAAGAAACCTCAAATTTGGAACATGAGTTGTTTATATTTACATTTTATGTTTATATTTATATATTTTTGTTTATATTTTCACACAGTTTTAGAGTAAGACATGTTTTGGAAAACGATTTTCACTTCAGCAATACGCTGCCCAATGTCTTCTTTAAAAAGAGACCAAATTTATGTCTGTGCTTCAAAGTATTCAAGATTTACAACAAATGTAATTTAATTTTGTAATTTTCAAGTCTATGCTCAAAATGTGGTTAACTGGTAATAAATAAATCATAACTATTCCATAAATGTAAGAACATAAATTTCAAATATTATTGAACTAAAATATAGTACGTTCATTTAATTGAAATAAAAAAAAAAAACTGTCAATTTTGACCTCCACACAAGCAGTATCAGGGGGTTAAATTTTGCTCAAAGGATTCATATTAAAAAACAGAACTGGGCCTACAGAATGCATATTGTCTTCTCTTGTTTTAATTAAATTATGGTTTCATTATGCTATTCAACTAAACCCATGTACCTATGTAGGTACTACATTTGCGCGTAATTTTTGAAGTTGTGTTTTTATATGAATGTTGAGTGTGTTTTAGTCACTGTGGGCTGCAGAGCACAGTAGTACACAGCAGAGTCAGACACACGCACATCCTGGATTGTCAGTGGAACTGATGTTGAAGAGGTTTGTAGATTAGCATTAAATCTCTCCTTAAAGTCTTCATCTTCATCGCTTGATCCAGCATATCTCTTCAGCATATATTTTGGGGCTTGATTTGCTTTGTATTGGTACCAGTAAAGTGTTGGTTTTGTATGTGCAGTCAATAGTCACTGTTTCACCAGCAGTAGCAGTTTGCACTTTTGTTGGCTGAGTAACACTATCCTCTGCTTGGCATTCTGAAAATCAATATAAAATATCTATAAATTATTACATAGCCTAAAACTAAAGTCATGAAATAGAGAATATGGGATAAAGAATAACTGATTACATACCTAAAGAAGATGAAAAAAGAATGACTAAAAATGTGATCAAAATATACATTCTGTAACAGTTGCTGAGCTGTAATTTTTAAACTGGTCTGAAAAAAAGCAAAGAAGTCTTATTATGTGCTGTGCAAGGTGACTTTTGTAGCTCTGAGCAAAGTTGAGCTCCACCCACTGGGAAGGTGAGTCTCATCATGTTGTTAAATCAATTACACGACAAATGAGGATTGGATGCGTTCTGCTCTTTGGCTTCATAGCTCAGCTGCACTTCTTATGGAATGTCTCAGTAGTTTCAAAATTAAATCTATTCTGTAAATCCTGCTCAAAGGTCTGACAGATTAAAGGATAGTTCACCTCAAAATGAAAATTCTGTCATTATTTACTCACCCTAAACTTCTGCCAAACCTGTAAGAGTTTCTTTCTTCTGTTCAACACAAAAGAAGATATTTTGAAGATTGTTGCTAACCAAACAGTTGACGGTGATTAAACAATGACAGAATTTTCATTTTTGGGGCAGTTCTATAAAACATAGTTCAGTGCATATCTTAATGTTTAAGTAATGTTTATGTTTTTATCTAGAAATTAGCGAATGCAAGTATACATGGTGTTATAGTGATGAGTGCCTGAATGATCTTCAGTGAATGAAACAGCGACTAAAAAGAGCATTGTTTATGAAACTAGAGAAGGGATTTTTGTCAAAGAGGAGCTCAAGACCTCTTCAAAATAATTGCTGGAGTAAGTGCTTTTCGCCCTCTTCTGCATTTCACAAGTTATTACAAGGTGACAGTAAAATTTGTTATGTGTTCATTAAAAACTGTATATAAATTGTCAAAAAATAAAGTAAATAAATAATTAAGAATATAAAAATAAGAAATATGTATATGATATGGTACGGGAAATATCAATACCCGTGTAAGTCGATCAATGTAATATTTTTATATTTTATAAATATTTGTTTTTAGGTTAATAACTAGTGGAATTAACCAGTCACACTATTAACAGAAATAAAAAAAATATATATAGCAAATATCATCAGTGTAGCTCAGCACCATGAGTTTTTGTATGAGTGTTGAGTGTGTTTCAGTCACTGTGGGCCTCAGAGCACAGTAGTACACAGCAGAGTCAGACACACGCAGATTCTTGATTGTCAGAGGAACTGATTTCAATGTTTTGTCATGATTTGCTTGAAATCTCTCATCAAAGTCTTTGTCATTTTGTACAGTTGTAGCATATATCATCATCATGTATTTGGGGATTCTGTTCATTTTTTTCTGGTACCAGAAGAGATACGGTGATAGATCGCTGGTTTCATATGTACAGTTAATTGTTACAGATCTGCCTTCAACAGCAGGTTGAACTCTTGTATTCTGATCAACACTCTCCAGAGAATCACATCCTGGAACAGAATTTAAAGCAAAATCAATTAATATTCTGCATGTTATAATATGGCAAATAGAGACTCAAAAGGATCCTACTCACCCCAGAAATATGTTATAAAGATGAAAAAATGTATTTCCCAGTGAGTCATTATAATAAATGTACTGTGTAATTGACAGGAATGAACTGTTTAAATTCACTGGAGAGCACAGCTGTTTCAGCTTGTCTGTGATGAGCCTGTTTTAAATATCAACTGGGAGGAGCTTATTTTGTTGAATCAGCACATGGAGTGTTTGTTCACTTTCTTACAAATGGGCCAATTGTTTTTCTTTTTTCTCTTTATTTATACCCATTCTGACTCTTGGATTTTTTTTTTTTTTATTATATCATCACATCATCATAGCACAGTAATAGAGAGCTGAATCTGACACAGCTGCTTTATACATACCGAGTGAAGTGGATGATTGGGAAGTAGTCAACTGAAACCGATGGTCTGATATATCTTCTTTGTATCTCCATGATCGAGCACCTTTATACAGTATAAATTAAGGTTCTCTATTAGGATACTGTAAAGCAAAACATAACTGCTGCTTGCATCATATGAGCATTCCAGTGTCACAGACCCTTCTTCTTCCCTGATTATATCCATATCCTTTTCACTTGGTCCAGTGCTGTCAGACAGCACACCTGCAATTAAACACTATTACTTGACAACGTTTTGAACCAAAGCACATAAAAGGTTGAAAATGTATGTTACTTGATACTGCAATAAGAAACAGTAGTAAACTTCTCTCCATGTTGGTTCTTCAGATCAAGACTATTTTGAATATTTTTATGTTTATAGTTTTAGAAATCAGCACTCTGTCCATTTTTAGGAGTTTTTGTGAATATCCACTTACTCTTATTTTAAATGTTGCCTTGAAAGCAGTGCATTGCAGACGGGGTCTGATATTGTTATTTAGGTGTGGTTCGTGCCATTAAGACCCTTCCTATTTTCAGTGTTTTTAGTGTTTTTAAATATATATTCTAGTATTTATAAAATTTTTGAATTATCTTTTATTTTTATGTTTTCATTTTTATTTCAGTGTGCTTTTGTCATTTTTATTAGATTTTGGGTTTTGTAATATCTCTGTTTAGATTTCTTTTATTTCTGTTTTAGTGATTTTATTAATTATTTAATTTGTTAAATAGTCTTAATATTAATTACTTTGATCCTCTCTTACTTCCATTAAATAAGCAGGTGTTACCCTATTGTGGTGTATACATTCTGTGTGGGTTATATGAGAGATAAATGTGTTTTAGAGTCATTTGATTACTATTGTTCAACTTTGTGTGTGAGTTTTTGTAAAGCTTCTCAGGAATTTTATATCACTGGGCTGCTGCTCTTAGAGCACAGTAATAGAGAGCTGAATCTGACAGAGTTATAATAATGAGTTCAGTGGATGATTGGGATGTAGTCGACTGAAACCGAGTGTCTGGTATGTCCTCTTCACGGTTCCATGATCGAGCACCTTTCCACAGTAAATACTGAGGTTCTGTGTCGGGATACTGTTTGTACCAGTACAGCAAAACATTGTTGCTGATTGTACTGTATGTGCAGCTCAGTGTCACAGACTCTCCTTCTTTACTGATAACAGCGTCCTTATCTTTTGGTCCAATGCTGTCAGCAAATACACCTGAATATAAATATTAGACACACAACAGAACATCTGTTAGTATTTCAAAAACTATGTAATTTCATTTACAATATTTACTCTATATTGCTTACTGTTACTTAAACACTGCTTAAAAATGTGAACCTGAAAATTATATTTAACTGTACCTGATACTGTTATGACAATAAGTAATAGATGTTTCTCCATGTTTATGCTTTTGATTAGATCTGTTCTGAGGATTTAGTTTTTTCAGAGCTACTGTTTTACTCAAATGATTAGTTACGATGTGTGGAGAATTCATCTGTTATTTATTAATAATGTGGGTGTGGCTAATGACATCAGGTCCAACCACTCCTCCCTCTCCACTGTATAGATTTATGTTGATTTTGTATGAGAGGGAGGCATCCTGTTAACACTGTGGGCCTCAAAGCACAGTAGTACACAGCAGAGTCAGACACACACAGTCTCTGGATTATCAGTGGAACTGATTTTGATGGTTTCACCTCAGAGTAAAATCTCTTCTGGAACTCTGTTCCATTACTTCCTCCTCCATATGAATTCCTTTGTAACAAAAGTTTAGGAGATTCATCTGTTCTCTGTATGTACCAGAAAAGCTCTTGTGATGTTGAGGTTGTAGTATATTTGCAGTCCAATGTTACTGAATCTCCCTCAAATTTAGTAACATGTTTAACTGGCTGATCAACTGTGTCATCTGATTGACATCCTGTTAACACACAAGAATAATTCTGTAACAAACAGAATTATCAAGTAGAAATAAAACCAAACATTCAAAGAGTAATATACCAAACATACCAAGAATAACGGATCCCAATATTATTAATGTCAGCCATAGTTTCATTATTTGTTCTTCAAGTTGATAAAGTGGTACCCAGAGAATAGACAAATCAATCAGTGAGTAACTGAGAAAAGTGAATGATTCAGAACAATTAGTATAAAAGGGAGGAGCTTATAACACTGTCAGATACTCACTGTTAACAGTATCAGTATAGAGTGCATATCTCCCTCTCCTGGTTCTTTGTAGAACTACAGAAGTTCAAAGAAATTTATATAACATAATAAACAAATATATGACATAATAAACAAACTGAATTACATACAGCAGGTATTTTCATAGGTTTTTCTAGTTTGATGTCATATCCTGTCCTCTCCACTCTCACATACTTCAGAATTGTTCAGCAGGTGTTACCACATTCTGTTATTTACAGTCTCAGTTGTTCACTAAGATATACCTGTGGTATGATAAACATTTGATTACTGATGTTTCTGTGGTCTGATATGCATTTGATTTCTGTTGTTCAAAGTAATATCAGTGTGTGTGAGTTTTTGTAAAGAGTCTCAGGCATTTTGTATCACTGGGCTGCTACTCTTAGAGCACAGTAATAGAGAGCTGAATCTGACGGAGTTACACTAGTAATAGTGATTTCAGTGGATGTTTGGGATGCAGTTGGCTGAAACCGTTGATCTGTTATATCCTGTCTTCCGTATGATCGAGCACCTTTCCACAGTAAATACTGAGGTTCTCTATTAGGATACTGTCTGTACCAGTAAAGTAAAACATTATTGCTGTTTGTTTCATATGTGCAGCTCAGTGTCACAGACTCTCCTTCTCTCTTGATCATATTAGTATCCTTATTTGGTCTAATGCTGTCAGCAAACACACCTGTAATAAAATGTAAGACACACAGTAACAATTGCACATTAAACCCTCAGCCCTTTCCATAAACCAAAACGTCATTCTTGTCAAAAACACATTTGATTTTTAAAGGGTAAAATATTCACCTGAAATTGTTATTAAAATCAGTAGCAGACATATCTCCATGTTAATACCTCAGATTAAATGCTTCAATTGGTTTTGATCACAGCTTCAGGAGGTTTTGGTATTTATTGTTTGTGATATTCATCCATATGCAAATTTTTAATAAATGAAATAAATGATTGAGATGGATGCATAGATGAATGACTGCAGTGAGGAGGTGCTCTGCTGTTATGAATATTGTGGGTGTGGTCAGTGAACAACCAATCCGCTATCCCGTTTTATTTCATATTGTAATTATGCAGAGAATTAGTTTATGTGATGTGAAATATTTTAAATGTAATCAAATCAATACTTATCAACCTTATAAAAAGGTGACTCCTTTTATGCAATCTATTCTCACTGTGGATTTTAGAATAATCTATTATACATAAAGGCAAACAGTTGTCTTACACTATCATTAAACCATCACTGTTCTTGCAATTCATATTAATTGATTTGGCACAGTTTCTTGTTTAATTCATGTGAACTAAAATATTCAATAAGAAAGGGTTCTTATTGAATATTTTACTTCACATGAGAAGTCAGATAACTAGATAAAGTTCTGGTTCGATGAAGTCTTTTCAATGAAACTAAAAAAGGAGACATTAAGAATCACACATGCATGTAATTGATGTTAAATTTTCTCTCTACTTTTACTAGGTTGAACTATTGTTTAAGAACTGCTGCAAATGAGATGTACCTGATATAATTATAAAAATCAATAAATATTTCTCCATTTACATTTTTCAGATCTGAACTGTTTTTAAAAGTAAATCATAGGTTAATGAATGCACTGAAGAACTGAGATGCTTTAGAATAATATGGGTGTGGATTGTGATATCAAAACCTGCCCCCTTTTCTGCCAACACACAGCAAGTTTTGTTTTTGATCTGGACTGTCACTGAACATTTATTCAGTTTCAACATTATTTACACTGGTGTACTGAAAATATTGATACAATAATAAAATGAAGCTTTTATATATATATATATATATATATATATATATATATATATATATATATATATATACATGTGTGACAACGCATGATGAAAAAATGAATGATTGTATCACAAAATGGGGTTCAGCACTGAATAAGGTTTTTGTGTAAGAGTTGAGTGTGTTTCAGTCACTGTGGGCCTCAGAGCACAGTAGTACACAGCAGAGTCAGACACACGCACATCCTGGATCGTCAGTGGAAATGAATCTGATGACACTTCAGAGTCAAATCTCTCCTGGAACTCAGTGACCTGATCTCCTCCATATTTGTTTTTCTTCAGCATGTATTTAGGAATGTCTTTTGCTCTCTGTATGTACCAGAAAAGGTCTGGTGTTGTTGTTGTAGTTGCAGTATATTTGCATTGTAATTTGACTGATCCTCCTTCAGCTCCAGTTACATGTTTATCTGGCTGATCAACTGTATCCGGTCTACATTCTGCAAATATGTGATAATCATGTTACAATGGTAGTATAAATAAATATAAACAAATTAAATAATTACTAAATAAATAAATACATTTAAAGAAATTAACTTTACATACCAGGAATAACTAATGCAAAAATCAACACTTCTAACCATAGTTTCATTGTTTGATAGAGTAGTATCCAAGCAGTATGATTCAATCCTGAAACTGTGTGTCTGTTATTCAAAGCCTTGGTGTTAGTGATAATGAGGAGGAGCTCAGTGCACTGTCAGATGAATATATAGTTAACAATATAAATATAAAGTGAATATCACCCTCTCCTGGTTTCTTTTGTATACTGCAAAAGGTTCAAATGGAATTTCTCACATTCACTTGCACTGTGCAAACTTTTAGGAGTTTATGAATATGAATGTATTATTAAATAATACTGTTTATGTAACTGAAATTATAGAAAAATATATAATAATATCAGCATATAACACTATTTCATTGCATTGATATATTATTCTTAAGGGGAAAATAAGAGTTGCGATATATTAATTCTTTTCTCTAGCTGCTAATTAATGACCAACACATTAGGTCGTTATGATTACGTCCTTTACAATTTATTATCATTTAACATTTTATACAATTTGTTAGTTAATTTTCCTTCTCCCAGCTCAGCTCATAAACCACCATTTATTGTTCAACAGGTAATTTCCTTTCGTTTATAGTTTCTGTGGTTTACAAATGATATTTCTGTAAGTAGTGTGGGTGTGGTCAGTGACATCACAATCCTCTATCCCATTTTATTTCATAATATAAATATAACGAGGAACAATATATGTCAGTTTAATTCACGTGAACATCCTTATTCATTAAATTCAGAGTTTTAGAACTAAATGTAATCAAAACTTGAAAATAGCAGCATTTTATTGTATTTTATTTTTTTTATTTCTGTGGTGCAATGATGTTTTGTTTTTGTACACAATTTGATTTTGCCATTTTACATTTGCATGTATGTTGTTTTAAGAGTGTTTTATAAAGGTAAGAACATATTATATAAGTAGCAATTGGCAAAGTAGTTTCTTAGCATATGTGACAAATGTGTGGGCAGTCTGTCTGTGTGTGTGTGTGTGTGCGTGCGTGCGTGCGTGCGTGTGTGTGTGTGTGTTTAGGCCATAAAAAATTATTATTTATTATTAAGTATTTCGGTTGACATAGGCTTTGTGGAAGTATTAGTCACATCAGAGTAGTTCAACAACACTACTTAGATTCTCACACAGGAATTTTGTATGAGTGTTGAGTGTGTTTCAGTCACTGTGGGCTGCAGAGCACAGTAGTACACAGCAGAGTCAGACACACGCAGATTCTTGATTGTCAGTGGAACTGATGTTGAAGAGGTTTGTAGATTTGCATTAAATCTCTCCTTAAAGTCTTCATCCTCATCACTTGATCCAGCATATCTCTTCAGCATATATTTTGGGACTTGATTTGCTTTGTATTGGTACCAGTAAAGTGTTGGGAAAGCACTAGTTTTGTATGTGCAGTCAATAGTCACTGTTTCACCTGCAGTTGCAGTTTGCACTTTTGTTGGCTGAGTAACACTATCCTCTGCTTGGCATTCTGAAAATCAACACAAAATATCTATAAATTATTACATAGCCTAAAACTAAAGTCATGAAATAGAGAATATAACTGATTACATACCTAAAGAAAATGAAAAAAGAATGAGTAAAAATGTGATCCAAGCAGACATTCTGTAACTGTTGCTGAGCTGTAGTTTTTAAATTGTTCTCAACAAGAAGTCATATTAAGTACTGTGCAAGGTGACTTTGGTAGCTTTGAACAAAGTTGAGCTCCATCCACTGAAGGTGAATCTTGCTACGGTGCGATGAGTGACTGAATGATCTTCAGTGAATGAAGGAGTGACTAAAAAGAACATTGTTTATAAAAAAGGGAAGGGATTTTTGTCAAAGAGGAGCTCAAGATCTCTTCGAGTAAGGCTTGTCGCCCTCTAGTGCATTGCACAAGTTATTACAAGGTGATAATAACATTTGTTTTATGTGTTCATTAAGAATTGTATATAAATTGTAATTCTTTTTTATAGATAAAAATATAAAAATAATAAATGTGCATCTGATATTGTAGGGGAAATTATTATTATTATCAATACCTGTATAAGTCAAACAATGTAATATTTTTCTATTTTATATAAATATTTATTTTTTTAGGTTAATAACTAGTAGTGGAATTAACTGGTCACACTGTTAATAAAAATAAAAAGTCTAGCCGATATATAGCAAATGTCATTAATGTAACAGCAGTTTTTGTGTGAGTGTTTAGTGTGTTTCAGTCACTGTGGGCCTCAGAGCACAGTAGTACACAGCAGAGTCAGACACACGCAGATTCTTGATTGTCAGTGGGATTGATTTTGAAGATTTGTCGTGATTTGCTTGAAATCTCTCATCAAAGTCTTTGCCAATTTGTACAGTTGTAGCAAATATCATCATCATGTATTTGGGGATTCCGTTCATTTTTTGTTGGTACCAGAAGAGATATGCGAATGGATCACTGGTTTCATATGTACAGTTAATCATTACAGATCTGCCTTCAACAGCAGGTTGAACTCTTGTATTCTGATCAACACTCTCCAGAGAATCACACCCTGGAACAGAATTTAAAGCAAAATCAATTAATATTCTGCATGTTATAATATGGCAAATAGAGACTCAAAAGGATCCTACTCACCCCAGAAATATGTTATAAAGATGAAAAAATGTATTTCCCAGTGAGTCATTATAATAACTGTAGCATTTAACTGACAGGAATGAACTGTTTAAATCCACTGGAGAGCACAGTTGTTTCAGCTTGTCTTTGATGAGCCTGTTTTAAATATCATCTTACTGTATACCGTGGCTGGGAGGAGCTTGTTCTGTTGAATCACATGTTTGCTCTCTTTCCTTCCTTACAAATTTCTTTTTCTTTTTTCTCTTTATTTATACACATTTATGACTCTTGTTTTTTTTTTTTCATTGCCTTAATAATCAATACCTGTGATGTTTGATATGATGATATGACACTACAGTTGGCCTTTATAACAAAACACATTTTATCTTCTCTCCTCTCGTCCTTTTTTATGTTTATAGATTTAGGAATCAATGCTCTGTTTGTTTTTAGGTGTTTTTGTTAATATTCAGTTACTCTTATTTTAAATGTTGCCTTGAAAGCAGTGCACTGCAGAGGTGGTCTGATATTTTTACTTGGGTGTGGTTAGCGCTAGGGGTGCTCTGATCAGGATTTTTGAGGCCGATCACCGATTGCTGATCACAGAAAGCAGTATCTGCTGATACCGATCACCGATACCGGTCTTTTTAAAGCCTTCTTTTTATTGTGTAGAATTATTTATAGTGATACTCCAATCAGGATTTTTAGACATTTATTCAGGGCCTAAATTTCGTTTTTGAAAATGGGGGGAATTCCCCTCTTAGGTGACTCTTGTGAGAGGGGATTTTTTAATTTGAGGGGTGTAGGGGTTTTTTTTTTAGACATTTTTCAAAAATAGATGTTTATCTTACCTAAATGTTTGATCATGCAGTGCATTTTTGTTTTTAACAATCGTGCAATAGCTTACAGGTCACAAGCCTGATTTTGTGTGCTGTATGTGAGGTGGCCTTCTACGCCAGGTTCACACATAGGCCTACTCCGTTTACAGGGTGTATGCAGTCCATGTGCGGCACGTAAGCGGTGCAGAAGCAGCAATGACTGTACTTTCACACAGGAGTCTGCAACTGATCCATGGCTGTTTACCACAAACACAACATTTATCCATTATTTTGATTTCAAATCCAAACATTGTCACTGAAAATTTTTTTTTCAGCATTGCGATTCTTTTTTTACACAGTACAGTAATACAGTCTTTCATAGACGTGTTTAAACACAATAAACATAAGCAAAGCAACACATTACTCAATGCTTTTTACTTTTGCATTTACTTCTAGATTTATATATTAAGTTGTTCAAGTGGCAAAACATTTAAACTACTTTTCTTACGTTATCACAAACTTACCATTGACAGAAACTGCCTTTCCTTTTGCATTTAATTCTTTATTACAAGCAATCCTGAGGCTCATAAAGAACTTTTTCTACCTCCACGAGTGCCATCTATTATTGAATTGTTTAAAAGTGCTCTTTCCCTTTAAACCTAGCCAAAAAGCCATATGTGTTGACTGAAACACAGTAGACTTTAATTATATGCATTTATGGTGTTATTACTACATTTTCGTGTTAATCCATGTTCATATTTACTGCAAACTATGCGCTGTCACTTTAATTCAGCGCGAGCAGCGGAAACGATCACCGCACTGCTGCAGACGCATCGCTCCTGGAACGCACCCGTGTGTAGTGTGAACGCGATGAGCGCGGAAAAAATACGCACTGCAAACGGATGTGTGGACTTGGCGTTAAGTGTGTGCGCTGCGAGTGTGCATGAGCGCACGGTCTCCAGGAGAGTGCGCGAGCGCTGAATGTTTAAACACTGGCAAGGATTAAAAAGAAATGCAATTTATAAACTTTAGTGACGACGCGACCCTGCCTCGATTGTGCAAGTGACCGTTCCTGTGTCAACTGTGCAGCTCACTTATAGTGCAGACGCGATGTGATTTGAAGCCATTTGCGTATTTTGAGAAGGAAAGAGAGAGAGCGCGCGGTGATTCACTCACGCTGTTTGTGAAATTACGTCTCACATAAGGTTTTCAAATTACTTTATAAGTTATTTAATGAAGAAATATGAATTGTACCTCACCTTTAGCATTATAATTATTTCACCTGCGCCGGACAGAGACTGAGGCGGTGCGCTGCATGTCGTGCCAAATCTCTCACTGCAGGTGCATCATCAGCTTGAGATGGTTTTTTTTTTTTTTTTTTTTTTGAGATGAGCCTTTTTAGAGACCGCCGATCAAACGTCCCCAAGCGATTATCGGCCGATAGTGATCGGTAGTCGATCAGTCGGGGCACCCCTTGTTAGTGCCATCAAGACCCCTCCTAAATTCAGTGTTTTTTTGTTTGTTTTTTGTGTGTGTGTGTGTGTGTGTGTGTGTGTGTGTGTTTTTGAGATTTTATTAATTATTTAATTTGTTAAATAGTTTTAATATTATTTACTTTGAGCCTCTCTCACTCCAATTAATTAAGCAGGTGTTACTGTATTGTGGTGTATAAGAGATAAATGTGGTTTAGAGTCATTTGATTACTATTGTTCAACTTTGTGTGTGAGTTTTTGTAAAACCTCTCAGGCATTTTATATCACTGGGCTGCTGCTCTTAGAACACAGTAATAGAGAGCTGAATCTGACAGAGTTATAATAATGAGTTCAGTGGATGACTGGGATGTAGTCGACTGAAACCGAGTGTCTGGTATGTCCTCTTCACGGTTCCATGATCGAGCACCTTTCCACAGGAAATACTGAGGTTCTGTGTCGGGATACTGTTTGTACCAGTACAGCAAAACATTGTTGCTGATTGTACTGTATGTGCAGCTCAGTGTCATAGACTCTCCTTCTTTACTGATAACAGTGTCCTTGTCTTTTGGTCCAATGCTGTCAGCAAATACACCTGAATATAAATATAAGACACACAACAGTACATCTGTTAGTATTTCAAAAACTATGTAATTTCATTTACAATATTTACTCTATATTGCTTACTGTGAACCTGAAAATTATAATTAACTGTACCTGATACTGTTATGACAGTAAGTAGTAGATGTTTCTCCATGTTTATGCTTTTGATTAGATCTGTTCTGAGGATTTAGTTTTTTCAGAGTTACTGTTTTACACAAATGATTAGTTACGATGTGAGGAGAATTCGTCTGTTATTTATTACTAATGTGGGTGTGGCTAATGACATCAGGTCCAACCACTCCTCCCTCTCCACTGTATATATTTATGTTGATTTTGTATGAGAGGGAGGCATCCTGTTAACACTGTGGGCCTCAAAGCACAGTAGTACACAGCAGAGTCAGACACACACAGTCTCTGGATTATCAGTGGAACTGATTTGGATGGTTTCACCTCAGAGTAAAATCTCTCCTGGAATTCTGTTCCATTACTTCCTCCTCCATATGAATTCCTTTGTAACACAAGTTTAGGAGATTCATCTGTTCTCTGTATGTACCAGAAAAGCTCTTGTGATGGTGAGGTTGTAGTATATTTGCAGTCCAATGTTACTGAATCTCCCTCAAATTTAGTAACCTGTTTAAGTCGCTGATCAACTGTGTCATCTGATTGACATTCTGGTAAAACACAAGAATAATTCTGTGACAAAAAGCATTATTTTGTAAAAAATAAAACCAAATATTCAAAGAGTAATATACCAAACATACCAAGAACAACTAATCCCAATATTATTAATGTCTCCAACAGCCATAGTTTCATTGTTTGTTCTTCAAGATGATAAAGTGGTACCCAAAGAACAAACAAATCAATCAGTGAGAACAGAGTACCTGAGAAAAGAGAGAGATTTAGAGAGATTATTACTGTATGTAAGCAAGGGTGGAGCTCACAACACTGTCAGATACTCACTGTTAACCATATCAGTCTGGACTGCATATCTCCCTCTCCTGGTTATTTACAGAATTACAGAAGTTGAATTTATTTTCATGGACGTTTTATCTTTATCATTTATTTATAGGTACATTTGTACTTTTTCCATATTACAAAGATCAATTACATATTGTTTCATAGCAGTTATTCATTTAGCATATTATGGCATTTTGTAATGATACATGAAGTGCATTCCTTTACATGTTGGTGAGCTGTTTGGTGAGGTGCAACGAGGTCATACATCTGCCTTTACGGTGTGTGACTGATGATTTTTCGAAGTTATAAATAAAACAAGAAAATACAATTTCAGTTTTTCTACTTCAGAATTTTGTGTTAATACAGTGTGTTACTTGTTTCTTTGTTTGTGAAATTTCTGAGTGAAAATTGCTTCTACACAATTGTTTTTCTGTTAAATCTTTCTGGTAAGCTTGTGCATCACAGATATTAAGATTTAGAGTGATTAAAATGTAACATAATATAAATTATTGTTATTTTGAGAAAATTAGATGAATTATAGAACAGCTCAGTGCGGATGTGATCTTAATTTTCTGCAACCTACATACACTATCTACCAACCATAACTGATTGACATGATGATCATTGACAAAGATGATCATTAAATTTGGTTTATAAGAGATTGATTTTCAACAAAGTTCTTAAAGCAAAGATGATTTGTAGGCATTTTTACCCCTGTTGGGTCGATTACCTCTATGTATTGGTACTGCAAAACCACACATTTTTTATTTTGATTTGACTTCGTTTAACCACCGTGGGCATCTTTGTGCCATGGCCCACAACAAATTTTACAAACTGACCTAACAAATTAGGTCCTCCTTGGAAGATTGTTGAGGATCCCTAGTGGGCACCGGCCCCGTGGTTGAGAGCCACTGTTTTAGATCTCACTGACAAACATAAGCTATTGTATGTCAATCAAAAACATAATTGCTGTTAATACTGTTCATTTTTATTGTTAATTATGTTTATATTACATCTGTTCATTCTGCTAAGCACATGATCAAAGTAGGCTAGAATCTCAGCAGGATTTCAAACTCAAGATTATTACAACATAATACTATGGTATGGATCTATATCTGTGAAAATATAGATATATGGAAAATATAGATAATAGATCATATAGATAAAATAGAAAATAAAATAAAAAAATCCTGAAGTTCATAAGTTCTAATTTGATGTCATACTTTGTCCTTTCCACTCTCACATACTTCAGAATTGTTCAGCAGGTGTTACCACATTCTGTTATTTACAGTCTCAGTGGTTTACAAAAGATAAATATTTGATTACTGTGGTTTTCTGTGGTTTGATACACATTTAATAACTATTGTTCAAAGCAATAACAGTGTGAGTTTTTGTAAAGCCTCTCAGGCATTTTGTATCACTGGGCTACTACTCTCAGAGCACAGTAATATAGAGCTGAATCTGACAGAGTTACGCTGCCAATAGTGATTTCAGTGGATGTTTGGGATGTAGTCGACTGAAACCGGGGGTCTGGTATATCCTCATAGCTGCTGTATGATCGAGCACCTTTCCACAATAAAAACTGAGGTTCTCTATTAGGATACTGTCTGTACCAGTAAAGATAAACGTAATTGCTGGTTGTTTCATATGTGCAGCTCAGTGTCACAGGCTCTCCTTCTCTCTTGATCATATTAGTATCCTTGTCATTTGGTTTAATGCTATCAGCAAACACACCTGTAATAAAATTGCAATTGTACATTAAACCATCAGCCCATACCATGAATCTATGTCATTCTTTTCAAAAGCAACATTTGATGATTAAAGCATAAATTATATTCACCTGAAATTATGAGAATCACTAGCAGACACACCTCCATGTTGAAACAACAGTTTAAAAGTTTTAATTGGTTTTGATCACAGCTTATCGTTTTTGAGGTTCATACATCCAAACTTGTAAATGTTTGATTCATGAAATAAATAAATCGATGTGAATGACTGCAGTGGGGAGGAGCTCTGCAGTTTATGAACAGTGTGGGTGAGGTCACTGACATCATAGCCAATCCTATCTCTTCTTTTCATAATGTAAATATAATGGGGAACCATGCTTATCAAGTTAACTGATGTGAACTATAGGCAATACTTAACCACTGACTTTTTTCTTTCCCAGTCTTGCACTATGGATCTTAGAATAATCTACAAACGGTTGTCTTAATTTTTTTTTTTATTAAATCATGATTGTTCTTTCCTTTACAATTCGTATTTGTCCTTTGACATAACTTCTATTTTATGATTCTCTGTACTTCACATAAGAAGTCAGATAACACAACATGTTTTTTTTGTTTTGTTTTTTTGTCTGTACACTTGAAATTGCAAGACATTAAATATACAAAAAATTCTAAACATATAGTACAGTTACTTGTTCTTTTTTATTATTATATCACCATTTCTCCACTCTCTTCATGCGCTCCTGAATTGTTCAGCAGGTGTTACCACGTTCTGTTACTTACAGTCTCAGTGGTACATGTGCTATTATAAACATCTGATAACTCATTTCTAAAGCAAGAATTGTGTGTGTGAGTTTTTGTAAAGCCTCTCAGGCACTTTGCATTACTGGGCCCTTACTCTTAGAGCACAATAATAAAGAGCAGTATCTGACAGAGTTGCCGTCTTAATAGTGAGTTCAGTGGAGGTTTGGGATGTAGTCGACTGAAAACTATGATCTCGTATATCAACAGCTCCGCTGTATGATCAAGCACCTTCATACAATAAATACTCAGGTTCTCGGTTATTATACTGTCTGTACCAGTAAAGGTAAATATTATTGCAGTTTGTATCATATGAGCAGCTCAATGTCACAGATTCTCCTTCTTTCCTGGTTATACTCTTATCCTCTTCATTTGGTCCAGTGCTGTCTGAAAACACACCTGGCTGGAAGTAATATAAGACAACCTCAATCCTTTCAATAAAACTAAAAATGATACGTTAAGAATTACACATGTATGTAACTGAATGCACTGCTTAACATGTTGAACTAAGAACTGTTAAAAGTGAGTTTTACCTGATATGATTATGAGGATCAAAAAATGTCTCTCCATGTTGTTTGTTCAGATCTGAACCGTTTTAAAAGTGGACAGTCCTTATGTTGTTTTGAATGATAAGTTATAGGCTACCATAATTACTTTTAAGTGTACATAAATCATAGGTTAATGAATGCACAGAAGAACTGATATGCTTTATATTAATAATGTGGGTGTGGGTTGTGATATCAAGACTTGCCCCCTTTTCTGCAAACACACAGCAAGCTTGACTGTCATTGAACATTTATTCTATTTTAACGTTAATTATATTGGTGAAATGAAAAATATTGATAAAATGATAATAAAAATAATCTTTTGTATATATACATGTGTGACAATGAATGAATAAATAAAAAATGGATGATTGTATCCCAAAATGGGGATCTGCACTGATTAAGGTTTTTGTGTAAGAGCTGAATGTGTTTCAGTCACTGTGGGCTGCAGAGCACAGTAGTATACAGCAGAGTCAGACACACACAGATTCTTGATTGTCAGTGGAAATGAATCTGATGACACTTAAGAGTCAAATCTCTCCTGGAACTCAGTCACCTGATCTCCTCCGTATTTCTTTTTCCTCAGCATGTATTTAGGAATGTCTTTTGCTCTCTGGATGTACCAGAAGAGATGTGGTGTTGTTGTTGTAATTGCAGTATACTTGCATTGTAATGTGACTGATCCTCCTTCAGATTCATTTACATGTTTATCTGGCTGATCAGCTGTATCCTCTGCTCTGCATTCTGCAAATATATGATATTATGTTACAAATGGTACTATAAATAAATTTAAACACATTAAATTAAATAATTATTAAATAAATAAACTTAGTTTGAAACATAGTTTCATTGTTTGACAGGGCAGTATGATTCAATCCTGAAACCGTGTGTCTGTTATTCAAAGCCTTGGTGTTGTTAGTGATAATGAGGAGGAGCTCAGTGCACTGTCAGATGAATATATAGTTAACAATGTAAATATAAAGTGAATATCACCCTTTCCTGGTTTCTTTTGTGTATTGCAAAAGGTTCAAATGCCTTTTATCACATTTACTGTGCAAACATTTATGTGTTTATGAATGTATTACTAAATAATACTGTTTATGTTACTGAAATTATAAAAATATACAATTATTATCATCATATAACACTACTTTATTACACTGATATGTTATTCTTGAGGTGAAAAATAACAATTGGGATTTGCATTACAATTAACATTTTATTCAGTTAATCAGTTAATTTCAGTTAATTTTTCTTTCTCCCAACTCAGTTCATGAACCACTATTTATTGTTCAACAGGTGTTACCATATTTCATTTATAGGTTCTGTGGTTTACAAAAGATAGTTCTGTAGTTTGATACTCATTTGATTTCTGTAGTTCAAAGTAATAACAGTGCGTGTGAGTTTTTGTAAAGCTCCTCAGGCATTTTATATCACTGGGCTACTAGAGCACAATAATAGAAAGCTGAATCTGACAGAGTTACACCAGTAATAGTGAGATCAGTGGATGATTGAAATGCAGTCGACTGAAATCGATGGTCTTCTGGTGTGCCCTTTTCTCCACTATTTGATCGAGCACCTTCATACAGTAAATATTCTGGTTCTCTGTTTAGATACTGTCTGTACCAGTAAAGATAAACATAAGTGCTGCTTGTATCATATGAGCAGCTCATTGTCACAGACTCTCCTTCTCTTCTGATCATATCCTTGTTAACTGGACTAATGCTGTCAGCAAATGCACCTGCAATAAAATTTGAGACATCATTAAACCATCAGCAATATATTATTGTTAAATTACCATGTAATGTTAAAAGAGCAAACTGTATCCACCTGAAAATATTGCGACAATCACTAGTAGACATCTCTCCATTTTAAAACCAACCTCAGTTTAAACCAATTTTGATATAGTTATAAGGTTGGCTATGTATGTTTTTTGAGGTTTGTACATGTGCTTATAAACTAAATTTGATAAATGATAAAATGGATGAACAGATAAATGACTGCAGTGGGGAGGAGCTCTGCTGTCTATGAGTGGTGTGGGTGTGGCCAGTGACATCACAACCAAACCTCGATCCCTTTTTATTTCATAATGTAAATATAACGAGGAAAAATATATATCAGTTTAATTCATGTGAACATCCTTATTCATTAAATTTAGAGTTTTATAATGTAATTGAAATTTTGCAATAGCAGCATTTTATTTTATTTTCTTTTACTTTATTTTATTTGAATTTCACAACCTGTAATCTAATGCAAAACAAAAGTGATTACAATCAAAATTTGTTCATACTATTATTAAAGCAGTTTTTACCTACAGAATTTCTTACCCCAGAAATATGTGATAAAGAAGACTGCAATTCTTTGCCAGTTTGCCATCACAATAAATGTTAAAATAATAATTTAGATAAAATGGAGTTGTTTAAATTTACAGTAGACTATTGTTTCTGCCTCTCTCTGATAAAGTTGTACTAACACTGTCACATATGCAAAGACCTGCAGGTGACTGCACAGTATCTGAACACACACAGTGTGTTCAGATACTGTGAAGAATTCTGTGAAGAATTCTGGGTGCATTTTAACATCTTTGTTCATCAATGGTCAGATGTTGGTTTTTATCATTCTCTTCACATTGATTCATGACTCTTTTTCAGTTTAATGAACTAAACTAGTTCTAGAGGACAGAGCAATTGGTATTATTAGAAGAAGCTGTAAAAAAAAATCAAGGACTTGTACTATTAAAAGATTGTATATTTAATATTGTTATTCTCAACTAATATATTGGATTTTATTATTATTTATTATTACTGATTTATTATAGTTATGCATTTCTCATCAATGTCACAGAGTTGTGTTTTTGTATGAGTGTTGAGTGTGTTTCAGTCACTGTGGGCATCAGAGCACAGTAGTACACAGCAGAGTCAGACACATGCAGATTCTTGATTGTCAGAGGAACTGATCCTAATGTGGAGTCCAGTTTTGCATGAAATCTCTCTTTAAATTCAGGCTCTGTAGTTCCCTTCCCAATGGAAAAGTCACTCAGAACGAATGTTGGTGATCTGTTTGGTAGGTGTTTGTACCAGTAGAGATAAGCATTTGCAGAACTCATGAGAGTATAATTACACAATAAAGTTACTTGATTTGCCTCAGTAGAAGTCTTTTTTCTTAAAGACTGCTCGACACTGTCCTGTCCCCAGCACACTGGAAAAGATGGGACATAAATTAACAATTAGATATTAAGTAACTCAAGATATTAAGATATTGAGTAACTCAAGTGTAAATAATGAAATATTCTTACCAAAACCATGTGTTGTGAAGAAAAGAGTAAAAATCAGCCATTTTGTCATTGTTGCTCTGAGTTGAAGAGAGTGAGAGTCAGAAAACTGATGTGAGTCTCTCCTTATAGCAGATCTCACTGTCCTTAGTAGCTTGTCTTGACGATTTCAACAACTGAACAGTCTCACACAAGAAATTAAGAGATGCTTCCCCCTGGTGGTGATTTTATTGTAATAAATACATTAAAATTAAAATTTTTGAAACTATGGTTTCGTTATGCTATTCAGCTATGTACAACCTCTCTATAGGTAGTACATTTGTACATTTGTGTAATTGTGGATGTTTTAAAGTTGTGTTTTTGTATGAGTGTTGAGTGTGTTTCAGTCACTGTGGGCTGCAGAGCACAGTAGTACACAGCAGAGTCAAACTGATGTTGAAAAGATTTGTAGATTTGCATTAAATCTCTCCTTAAAATCTTCATCCTCATCACTTGATCCAGCATATCTCTTCAGCATATATTTTAGGACATGATTTGATTTGTGTTGGTACCAGTAAAGCATTGGGAAAGCATTGGTTTTGTATGTGCAGTCAATAGTCACAGTTTCACCTGCAGTTTTAACTTTTGTTGGCTGAGTAACACTATCCTCTCCTCGGCATTCTGAAAATCAATACAAAATATCTATAAATTATTAAGTAGCCTAAAACTAAAGTCATTGAATATGAAAACCTAATTACTTACCTAAAAAAAAACAAAAAAACAATGAGTAAATATGGAATCCAAGCAGACATTCTGTAACTGTTTAACTTTGAACAAAGTAGAGCTCCACCCACTGGTGTATAATTATTATCTTGCTCAGCTGCACTTCTTCTAGAACATCTCAATGGTTTAAAAGTTAAATCTGTTCTGTAAATCCTGTTCAGAGGTCTTTGTCTGACAGATTAAAGGATAGTTCACCCCAAAATGAAAATTATTTACTCACCTTCAACCTGTTTCAAGCCTCTATACATTTCTTTCTTCTGTTGAACACAAAAGAATATATTTTAAAGTATGTTGATAACCGTAACAGTTGACAGTGTGTAAATAACGACAGAAATTTCATTTTAGGTGAACTGTATACACATAGGGGCAGTTTTATAAAACACAGTTCAGTACATATCTTAATACTTTAGTTTAGGAAATTACCAAATGCAAGTGTACATGGTGTTACAGTGATGAGTGACCAACAGAGCTCAAGAGCGCTTTAGAATAATCCTGTGCTTGTCGCCCTCTTCTGCATTGCACGAGTTACAGAATTATAAGTTGACAATAAATTTTGTTACGTGTTCATTAAAAATTGTATATAAATTGTACAAAATTTAAATAAGAATATATATATATATATATATATATATATATATATATATATATATAAAGTACTTCTGATTGGGGAAATCTAAATACCTGTACAAGTCAATCAATATAACATTTTTATATTTTATGAATATATTGTTTTTAGGTTAATAACTACAGTGAAACTAACTAGTCACAGTGTTAATAGAGAAAAAAAAATACAGCAAACATATAGCAAATATCATCAACTATCAGAGGATGTAACTCATCACCATGAGTTTTTGTATGAGTGTTGAGTGTGTTTCAGTCACTGTGGGCCTCAGAGCACAGTAGTACACAGCAGAGTCAGACACATGCAGATTCTTGATTGTCAGAGGAATTGATTTTGAAGTTGTGTCATGTTTTGCATTAAATTTCTCTTCAAAGTCTTTGTCGTTTTGTACATTTGTAGCAATTATCCTCATCATGTATTTGGGGATTTTGTTCACCTTTTGTTGGTACCAGAAGAGATACGGGGATGGATCACTGGTTTCATATGTACAGTTAATTGTTACAGATCTGCCTTCAACAGCAGGTTGAACTTTTGTATTCTGGTCAACACTCTCCAGAGAATCACATCCTGGAACAGAATTTAAAGTAAAATCAATAAATATTCTGCATGTTATAATATGGCAAATTTAGAGATTTAAAAGGATCCTACTCACCCCTCAAATATGTTATAAAGATGATAAAATGTATTTCCCAGTGAGTCATTATAATAACTGCACTGTGTAACTGACAGGAATGAACTTTTTAAATCCACTGGAGAGCACAGTTGTTTCAGCTTGTCTGTGATGAGCCTGTTTTAATAATGGTACTGTATGTACAGTGGCTGGGAGGAGTTTGTTCTGTTGAATCAGCACATGGAGTGTTTGTTCTCTTCCTTACAAATGGGCCATTTCTTTGTTTTTTCTTTTTTCTTTTCTTTCTTATTTATACACATTCTTATTTATCACATGACTCTTGGATTTATTTTTTGGACTTCTTTCATTGTCTTAAAAATCAGTAACTCATCAGTAAATCAGTAGATCACATACACTAGTCTCTTTATCTTCTACCAGTATTCTCTTTACACATTACACATCAGCTGCTTCATCAATAGTGAATGAAGTGGATGATTGGGAAGTAGTCAACTAAAACCGATGGATCTTCCTTATAGCTCCATGATCAAGCACCTTTATACAGTATGAATTCAGGTTCTCTGTTAGGATACTGTCTGTACCAGTAAAGCAAAACATTGTTGCTTATTGTACTGTATGTGCAGCTCAGTGTTACAGACTCTCCTTCTTTACTGATTATAGCATCCTTGCCCTTTGTTCCAATGCTGTCAGGAAATATGCCTGAATATAAATTTTAGACATAACAGTCAATTTGAAAAACAGTCCATTATGATATCAGTTTTGTCACTTACCATTCATTAACATGATCTCAATTCAAACTATTACATTAACCAGATATAAAATTATATTTTCTTGCGTTAAAGTTGGTTTTTGACCTGAAAGTGATTGTTATTTTAACCCTGTAGCTCATTTATAAATTAAACTGATGGTGTTACATCTCAGCCCGTTTCATTCCCCTCTCTCCACTGTATATATTTATGTTGATTTTGTATGAGAGGGAGGCATCCTGTTAACACTGTGGGCCTCAAAGCACAGTAGTACACAGCAGAGTCAGACACACACAGTCTCTGGATTATCAGTGGAACTGATTTGGATGGTTTCACCTCAGAGTAAAATCTCTTCTGGAACTCTGTTCCATTACTTCCTCCTCCATATGAATTCCTTTGTAACACAAGTTTAGGAGATTCATCTGTTCTCTGTATGTACCAAAATAGGTCTTGTGATTGTGAGGTTGTAGTATATTTGCAGTCCAATGTTACTGATTCTCTCTCAAATTTAGTAACTTGTTTAAGTGGCTGATCAACTGTGTCATCTGATTGACATCCTATTAAAAAACAAGAGCAATTCTGTGACAAAAAGCATTATCATGTAAACATAAAACCAAACATATGAAGAGTTAAATACCAAACATACCAAGGATAACTAATCCCAATATTATTAATGTCTCCATCAGCCATAGTTTCATTGTTTGTTCTTCAGGATGATAGAGGAAGAACAGACAAATCAATCAGTGAGAGCAAAGTAACTGAGTAAAAAAAAAGAGAGATTCAGAGCAATTATTACTGTATATAAGCAAGGGAGGAGCTCATAACACTGTCAGATACTCGCTGATAAAAATATCAGTCTAGAGAGTGCATGTCTCCCTCTCCTGGTTTCTGTATAGAATTACGGTACAGAAGTTTAATTTATTTTCATGGAGGATTTGTTAGCTTTGTAATTTATTTATAGATACATATTTACTTTTTTTTTTTCTAAATATAAAAAAGAGCAGTTATGCGTTTTACACATTATACATTATTTTCCAGTTATTCATTATATGGCATTTTGTTGTGATACTACATGAAGTGCATTCCTTTACAAATGTTAGTGAGCTGATTGGTGGAGGTGCAGTGAGGTCCTACATATCCCTTTACATTGTGTAAAATGACTTAAAAGTAAAAGCTGTAAAAACAATAAAGTACTATTTCAGTTTTCAACTTCAAAATTTTTATGTTTAATGTGTTACTTGTTTATTTGTAATTTTTCTTAGAAATTTACTAGAAATTTGTTTGATGAAAATAGTTTCTACACATTTTTCTTTTTTTTTTTTTGGTAACTCCTGGTTAAGTTTGTGCATCACAGAAATTAAGATGAAGAAAAAAATTGCATAATATAAATTATTCTTATTTTGAGCTGTAGAAAATTAGATGAATTATAGAACAGCTCAGTGCTGATATAGTCTTGATTTTCTTCAACCTAAATACATACCACTATCTGCCAACCAAAACTAATTGACATTTATCAAGAAATATTGTTACTTAGATGCAAAGATGATTAAATTAAATTTATAAGTGTCATTCTCAAAGTTACGAAAGCAAAGATGATTTGCAGGCCAAATTCCTTTTTTTCTCCCCCCCCCCCCATCCCCCCCCCCCTTTTTTTTTTTTTTTTTTTTTTTTCCTATTGGGTCTATCCATTGTGGTCCACTTAATTTCTTCTATGTATTAGTATTGCAAAGCCATCTGTTTTCTTTCTTTTTTTTTTCTTTTTTTTAATTTAATTTTTTTTTTTATTATTATTATTATTTAGTTTAACCACAACTGGCATCACAATGATGGATTGAACAAATAGAGAAAAAATTATTAAAAAAGTCACAAATAAAAAAAAATTTAAAAAAAAAACCTTCACAGTAATACTGTAATACCAACTTTAAAATATTTGGGCCACTTAAGATGGATTCATGCTGTTTTTATGAGTTTAACATACAGTTGAGAATATAATTCAGCTTTGATTGTCTACATCACTGTATGGAGCCACGCTGAGGACGTGACATAAGAAAACTGAACTACATACAGCAAGTATCTACATAATTTCTTCTAGTTTGATGTCATATCCTATCCTTACTCTCTTCATGTCTTTCGAATTGTTCGACAGGTGTTACCACATTCTGTTATTTACAGTCTCAGTGGTTTACAAAAGATATACCTGGTATGTATGATAAACATTTGATTACTGACTTTTCTGTGGTTTGATACACATTTGATTGCTGTTGTTCAAAATAATAACAGTGTGTCTGAGTTTTTGTAAAGCCTCTTAGGCATGTTGTGTCACTGGGCTCCTACACAGTAATAGAGAGCTGAATCTGACAGAGTTACACTGTCAATAGTGAGTTCAGTGGACGTTTGGAATGCAGTTGGCTGATTTGTGATACCCAGGGCTACACAGTAAATACTGAGGTTCTCTATTAGGATACTGTCTGTACCAGTAAAGATAAACAAAATTGCTACTTGTTTCATATGTGCAGCTCAGTGTCACAGGCTCTCCTTCTCTCTTGATCATATTAGTATCTTCGCCATTTGGTTTAATGCTGTTAGCAAACACACCTGCAAAAAAATTGTAGTTGCACATTAAACCATCAGCTCTTACCATGAATCAAAATGTCATTTTTGTCAAAAACAACATTCAATGATTAAAGAGTAAATTATATTCACCTAAAATTATGAGAATCACTAGCAGACCTCCATGTTGAAACCTCAGTTTAAAAGTTTTAATTGGTTTTGATCACAGCTTATCATTTTTGAGGTTCATACATGCAAACTTGTAAACATTTGATACATGAAATAAATGATTGAAATGGATGCACAGATGAATGACTGCAGTGGGGAGGGGCTCTGCTGTTCATAAATAGTATGGGTGTGGCTACTGACATTATAACCAATCCCATTTCTTTTTTTTTTCATAATGTAAATATAACGGAGAATAATTTTTTGAGAGAATAAAGTTAACTGATGTGAACTAAATATAGGCAATACTTATCAACCTTTTTCTTTTTTTCAGCCTCACACAGTGGATCTTAGAATAATCTACATGAGTCAAACAGTTGTTAAAATTCTTATTAAACCATAATTGTTCTTTCCTGTACATTCATATTTATCTTTTTGACATAACTTCTATTTTATAATTCTTCGTAGTTCACACAAGTCAGATGACACAGCATAATGTTTTTTTTAAATAAATGAATAATAATAATTATTATTATTAATTAATTAATATTAATAGATAAATAAATAACAATAAAACATTAAAAGCTGAATGCCATAAATTTACAGTTTTCACATTAGATCCATGTATACGAGAAGTTGAGAGTTCCATCGAGATGATGTTCAACAAATACACAGTCCAGGTTCGTCTGTCCATTGTGTGAGGATTCCAGCGGTTGACTAGCAATTTTTTTTTGCTGCTGTGAGAGCAGCTAACAGTAAACATCTTTGTTGGACAGACAAGGTGAAATCCCAAAAGTCATTCATGAAAAAATGGCGCGGAGTCAAACATATCTCAGTACCCAACAAATATAACAGGTCTTGTGAGAGCTGAGACCAAAAAGGTGAGAGAGAGGAGCACTCCCAAAAAAAAAAAAAAAAAATTACGTGCCTAAAGATCCTTGCGAACAGAGATTACACTTAGGAGAAGACGACAGATTCATATTCAGAAAAAAGCTTGAGAGTGTGATTCCTTTGGTCCAGATCTATCTAGGATAAATTTCAAAAGATAGGTTGACAAAACAGAGAAAAAGTAGAGTCAGGAGTACAAGGGGCATAAACTGAAAGAAATACAATATTCCTATTCTCCACTAATGTTTTTATGTGTGTTATTCTACCATCTGTATCACAACCTTTATCTAAAATAGTAATATTTAAAGTCCTCCGCACCAATATTAGGACACCCTTGGTTTTAGTATCAGAAGATGAGTGAGATACCACTTCATAAAACTTATTATTACACCTGCGTATATCCTCCTCTTTCAAATGGGATTCTTGAACTAACACTATATCAATCTTTCTTCGCAAAAAATCCAGAAAACCTGTACGTTTGTGATGGCCATTTGGGCCATTAATATTACAACTCAGAATATTAAGGTCAGTCATAGGTATGGAACAGAATTACTGCATAATAAGACAAAATACAAGTTTTAAAATAAAACCAGTTGAGTCTACCATTAAACCATGAATGGGATCTGAGAAAAACTCTTGCTTCTTCTGGGGAGTATAGCATTTTAGGTTCACTATTTGATTGAGAATGATCTTCAGCGTTGCAGAATAAAGAAGAACATTCTGGATGCCAGCTTCTCTCATTTCCTTCCTAACTGGCACAAATGCACTTCTTCTTTTTGCGGTGGCCAGAGAAAAATCTGGAAAGAAAGACAGCGTTGCTCCGTCGTATGTTTTCACCGGGGCGTGAAGTCTGGCGGCCTGCAGAATGAGCACCCTGTCCATGTACTGCAACAGTTTAAAGATGAAAACCCGTGGTTTAGTGTGATCTGAGGAGAGCCTTGTGTACATGCTATGCGCTCGCTCCACTTCAATCTCTTTGCCCGCCAGAGACGGGAGCGATCTTTTCAAAAAGCCCATAGGGTCGTCCTTTTCAGAACCTTCAGGCAATCCGACCAGATGCAGATTGCTGCACCTATTACGATCCTGTAAGTACACAACCTGTTCTTCCAGGGCGGCTACACGCCTATCGTGATCTGCGACAACTTTCTTTTGTTCTCTCATCTCCCCTGTAAGAAGATCCAATTTAGAGCATAGCGACTGAACAACTGACATGTGAGAAGCGAACTCGTTCCGCATCTTGACTGTCACTGAGCATTTATTCTGTTTTAACATTAATTGCACTGGTGAATTGAAAATATTAATACAATAATAAAAATTAAGCTTTTGCACATATACATGTGTGACAATGAATGAAGAAAAAAATGAATGAATGTATCACAAAATGTGGATCAGCACTGATTAAGGTTTTTGTGTAAGAGCTGAATGTGTTTCAGTCACTGTGGGCTGCAGAGCACAGTAGTAAACAGCAGAGTCAGAAACACACAGATTCTTGATTGTCAGTGGAAATGAATCTGATGACACTTCAGAGTCAAATCTCTCCTGGAACTCAGTGACCTGATCTCCTCCATATTTGTTTTTCCTCAGCATGTATTTAAGAATGTCATTTTCTCTCTGTATGTACCAGAAGAGTTCTTGTGTTGTTGTAGATGCAGTATATTTGCATTGTAATGTGACTGATCCTCCTTCAGCTTCAGTTACATGTTTATCTGGCTGATCAACTGTATCCTCTGTTCTACATTCTGCAAATATATGAAAATCATGTAACAAATGGTACTATAAATAAATCTAAACAAATTAAATAATTATTAAATAAATAAACTTTAAAAAAAATTATCTTTACATACCAGCAATAAATAACGCAAAAATGAACAATTCCAACCATAGTTTCATTGTTTGACAGAGCAGTATGAATCGATCCTTAAACTGTAAGTCTGTTATTCAAAGCTTTGGTGTTGTTAGTGATAATGAGGAGGAGCTCAGTGCCCTGTCAGATGAATATACATACTGTAGTTAACAATGTAAATATAAAGTGAATATCACCCTCTCCTGGTTTCTTTTGTGTATTGCAGAAGGTATAAATGCCACCTCTCACATTTACTTACACTCTTAAAAATAAGGGTTCCAAAAGGGTGTTTTTGCAGTGATGCCATAGAAGAACCATATTTGGTTCCCCAAAGAACCTTTCAGTGAACAGTTCCTTAAAGAACCATTTTGAAGAACATTTTAAAAATCTAATGGACCTTTTTTGACTATAAAGAACCTTTTCTGCATTTGAAAGGTTCCATGGATGTTCAAGGTTCTTCATAGAACCTTTGATGCCAATAAAGAACCTTTATTTTTAAGAGTGTACTGTGCAAACACCTACGTATGTATTTATGAATTTATTCATTTCGTAACTTACATCATATTGACAAACAGTTCACATGATTTCACATATTAAAACTATATAATTAATTTTATAAAAAAAAAAATTTCCAGGTAGAATCAACACTTGGGACTGAATGTAATACAGACATATATTAAAAATAGAAACATTACATATTCAATTTTTTTTTGCAAAAATAATTAAATTATACTGTTTACCTTACCGAAATTCATATAATTCATATTAATATATAACACTGTTTCATTATTTTGATGTTATTCTTGAGGGAAGAAATAACAACTGGGATATTTTAATTCTCTGCTATTGCAGCTAATTAATGACCCATTATTTAGTCTTACTCAGTTTACAATTACAATGGATTATCATTACAATTTTATTTAATTTGTTCATTGGGAGAAGGAAAATGAACTCAGTTCATGAACCGCAATTTATTATTCACAGGTGTTACCATATCCTCTCATTTACAATTTCTGTGGTTTACAAAAGATAGTTCTGTGGTTTAGAGACATTTGATTACTATTGTTCAAATTGTGTGTGAGTTTTTGTAAAGCTTCTCAGTCATTTTGTATCACTGGGCTACTACTCTTAGTGCACAATAATACAGAGCCGAATCTGACAGAGTTACACTCGTAATAGTGAGTTCAGTGGATGTATCTGATGTAGTCGACTGAAACCGATGATCTGTTGTATCCTCATTTGCACTGTATGTTCGAGCACCTTTGTACAGTAAATATTCTGGTTCTCTGTTTAGATACTGTTTGTACCAGTAAAGAAAAACATAACTGCTGCTTGTATCATATGAGCAGCTCATTGTCACAGACTCTCCTTCTCCACTGATCACATTTGTATCCTTGTTAACTGGACCAATGCTGTCAGCTAATGCACCTGCAATAAAATTTGATTATCATCATTAAACCATCAGCAAGATATTCTTGTTAAAACCACCATGTAAAAAAATGCTAATTATATTCACCTGAAACTGTCATGACGATTACTATTAGATATCTGTCCATGTTGGTACCTCAGTTTAAAATGATTTTGATAATAGTTCTTATCCTTCTTTAAGATTTACACATGTGCTTGTAAATTAAAATAGATAAATAATAAAAATGGATGAACAGATAAATGACTGCTGTGGGGAGGTGCTCTGCCTTCTATGAGTGGTGTGGGTGTGGCCAGTAACATCACAACCAATCCTTGGTCCCTTTTTATTTCATAATGTAAATATAATGAGGAACAATATATAAGTATTATTATTTTTTTAATTCAGAGTTTTAAACAGAATGTAAATTTATTCATTAAAGGGATAGTTCACCTAAAAACCGAATTTGAGTCCAAATCGGGCATCAAATCTCTCTTCAGTTTCCACTCAGGGTGACCTGCTGTCCTGCGTTAGCAGTTTTTGTCTCATTTGACTGATTAACAGTGTCTTTGCTAAAGCATCCTGCATAACAACATATTTATACAATATATAATGCAATATTAATATTACAGTTAAAACTTACTGTTAAAATTTTATGACACTTACTATGGAAATTAAAGGCAAAAATGTGTAAAAGAAACATTGTGAGTCATCTTTGTTTATGAAAGAAAGTTAAATTGAGGAAAGGTTAAACTATAGAAGAAGCTTTATTTCCTGTTTGTCTTAGTGATGATGATGTTCATCAGCAGATGTTTTCTTTAGAGTAGTAATTTTGAGGTGGTGTCATGTGAAAATATCACCACCTTCAGGCTAAAAATATTTTTGCCATCTGTGTCCTATTTGAGGCAGCTTCTAACATAATTGTAACATAAAAAAGATATATAATGAAATAAAATAAAATTGTTTTTTAGAGGGTTTTATAAAGATAATTATGTAAGTAGCATTTGGCAAAGCAATTTCTTAGCTTTTGTGGCAATTTATTATTAAGTGCTTATAGTGAGATTTAGGTTGACAAAGGCTTTATAACTGTGGAAGCAGTATTCACATCACATCAGAGGTTCAACAACAAAACTTAGATGCGCACAGAGTTTTTGTATGAGTGTTGAGCGTGTTTCAGTCACTGTGGGCCTCAGAGCACAGTAGTACACAGCAGAGTCAGACATATGCACATCCTGGATTGTCAGTGGAAATGATTTTGAAGTTGTGTCAAGATTGCCGCTAAATCTATCCTTGAACTGCTTGTCATTCGTACCAAATCTGTTCAGCATGTATTCTGGAAATCCATGTACTTTTTGTTGATACCAGAAGAGATCTGGCGATATATCAGTGGTTTCATATTGACAGCTGATTGTTACAGCTGCTCCTTCAACAGCTGTTTGAACTGTTGTATTTTGTTCAACACTGTCCAGAGAATCACATCCTGTAATGTAATGCAAAACATCACTGATGAAGATCTCATATTTATATTAGAAGAATATTACAGAAATAATACATTCCTTACAGAATCTGACTTACCCCACAAATAGTATGTGATAAAGAAGACTATAATTCTTTGCCAGTTTGCCATCATAATAATTGTTAAAATAATAATTAAGATGTAATGAACTTATTGAAATCTATAGACTCTTGTTTCAGCCTCTCTTTGATAAAGTTGCTGTAACACTGTCACATATGCAAAGACCTGCAGGAGGAGTCTGAACTGCACAGTGTGACTGTCTCCTCCTCCTGAAGGATTCTGGGTGTAGTTTAATGACTTTGTTCTAATGTTATAATGTTTGTTTTTATCAGTCTCCTCACATACATTTATTTATGCACTTTTTTCAGTTTGATGAACTAAACTAATTTTAGAATTGACATATTAATTGAAGGTGTAAAAAAATCAAGGACTTGTACCGTTGAAAGATTGTATATTGTATAATGTTATTATTTTCAACTACTATCTTGTTTTTTTTTATTATTATTAACTACTATATTGTTTTTTATTATTATTTAATTATTATTGATTCATTAAAGTTATGCATTTCTCATCAATGTCACAGAGTTGTGTTCTTGTATGAGTGTTGAGTGTGTTTCAGTCACTGTGGGCTGCAGAGCACAGTAGTACACAGCAGAGTCAGACACACGCACATCCTGGATTGTCAGTGGAACTGATCCTAATTTGGAGTCCAGTTTTGCATGAAATCTCTCCTGAAATTCAGGCTCTGTAGTTCCCTTCCCAATGGAAAAGTCACTCAGCATGAACTTTAGTGATCTGTTTGGTAGCTGTTTGTACCAGTAGAGATAAGCATTTGCAGAACTCATGAGAGTATAATTACACAATAAAGTCACTTGATTCCCCTCAGCAGAAGTCTTTTCTGTTATAGTCTGCTCGACACTGTCCTGTCCCCAGCACACTGGAAAAGATGGGACATAAATTAACAATCAGATATTAAGTAACTCAAGATATTAAGATATCGAGTAACTCAAGTGTAAATGATGAGAGACTCTTCTTACCAAAGTCATGTGTTGTGAAGAAAAGAGTAATAATCAGCCATTTTGTCATTGTTGCTCTGAGTTGAAGAGAGTGAGAGTCAGAAAACTGATGCGAGTCTCTCCTTATAGCAGATCTCACTGTCCTTAGTAGCTTCTCTTGATGTTTTCAGTAACTGAACAGTCTCACACAAGAAATCAAGAGATGCTTCCCCCTGGTGGTGATTTTATTGTATTAAACACCTCAGTTTTTCAGAGTTCATTTGTAACCTTTGCTTTGGAATCATTTGTGATTATTTAATTACATATATATATATATATATATATATATATAAAAATAAATAAAGTGCAGATTATTCATAATATGACATTACTGTGTATAAAGGATTTAGACTGACTAGAGGCTTCATAGCAGCAGCAGTCACATCACATCAGACGTTGAACAACACTACTCAGATGCTCACTCAGGGTTTTTGTGTGAGTGTTGAGTGTATTTTAGTCACTGTGGTCCTCAGAGCACAGTAGTATACAGAAGAGTCAGACACAAGCAAATTCTTGATTGTCAGTGGAAAAGATTTTGAAATTGTGTTGAGATCACCACTAAATCTTTCCTTGAAATTGATGGCATAATTATCATATTTGTCCAGCATGTATTCTGGAAATCCATGTACTTTTTGCTGGTACCAGAAGAAATTTGGCGATATATCAGTGGTTTCATATTGACAGCTGATTGTTACAGCTGCTCCTTCAACAGCAGTTTGAACTGTTGTATTTTGTTCAACACTGTCCAGAGAATCACATCCTGTAATGTAATGCAAAGCAAAACTCATGAGGGTCAGATTTTGTCCATTTTAGGATTAAAGCAGTTTTTACTTAGATAATTTGACTTACCCCAGAAATAGTATGTGATAAAGACTACAAATCTTTGCCAGTTTGCCATCATAACAATTAATCTACAGTAGACTCTTGTTTCAGCCTCTCTTTGATAAAGTTGTAACACTGTCACATATGCAAAGACCTGCAGGAGAAATCTGACTGTCTCCTCCTCCTGAACAATTATGGGTGCATTTTAACATCCATACATTGGTTCAAGCACCTTATTTTAATTTGATGAATTAATGTAATTTTAGACATTGTTATCACTTGACATTGTTATTGTATTTGGATATATTATTAGAAGAATCTGTTAAAAAAAAAAAAAGAAAAAGAAAAAGAAAAAGAGAGAGACTTAATGTTAATGTTACTCTCAACTACTATATTACATATATAGTACATATTTTCATTCTGCCAGCATCGAAAGTCAGTTTTGTAAAAGTATTTTTTATCTTGTTTTTTTTTGTATATGTCCACAACTACTATGATTGGTTTTGCATATGTTTTTAGCAGTTCACAAAATCTTATTTTGATCTCTTTCACTTTTTCTTTCTTTTCCCTGTATAATTTGAACTAAGCTGCATCACTAACCACCCACAGGTGTTTCCACAAGTATAATTTTATTGTGTGAATTATAGATTGTGGGTTTGATGTGGCTTGAGATCAAAGTAAAAAATGAATTTGAGTTTTTGTACGGCTTCACATAGACTTTCTATCACTGGGCTCCAACTCTTAGAGCACAATAATAGAGAGCTGAATCTGACAGAGTTACACCAGTAATAATGAGTTCAGTGGATGTTTCTGATGTAGTCGCCTGAAAGCGAGGATCAGCTGGGGTCCCAGTGCTACTCAAATCCCGAGCATCTTTCCACATTAAATACTGAGGTTCTCCATTAGGATACTGTCTGTACCAGTAAAGTGCAACATATCTGCTGCTTGTATCATATGAGCAGCTGAGGGTCACAGTCTCCTCTTCCTTCATGACACTAGTTTCTGTATTTGGCCTAATCTGGTCTGCAGTCATCACACCTAAAACAAAGGAATAAAACAATTACTGAGTCACGCTGCACAAAATTATTTCTTTCACTGTTTTTCTACTGTACATGACTACAATAAATAAAGGGAGCCAAACTGTACCTGGAGTCAGAATTAAAATCAGAAACAGACATTTTTCCATGTTTACTAGTTCAAATCAGTGTATTAATGTTCTCGGCCTCAGTTCTAATGTATTAGTTCAGCCCTTACAGAAGAGGTGTGTCTTATTTTTTATTTTTTTTTTCCTTTTTTTTTTTTTGAACGCAGGTGATTGGTTGGAGGTGACAGTTGTGAACACAAGCACAAGAGAAAAATGTGATCAGGTTACATATTCTGGATCATGGTACTGCACAAAACACAAATGAAATATAGATCTGCTCTGTTTGAGTAGAACTTCACGACTCCAGGCTCACTTTGAACTTCTAAATGGCTTGATTCGTTGGTTCCCCACAAATAGCACTTTATTGTTTATTACTGATATGATTCTGACTTGATAACTTATAAATTATTATAACTTTTTATAATGTTTTTACTTGGTTTATAGTGTAGCATTGGCAAAGTTGGAGCTTTTATTTATTTTTTATGTTTTTGTATGAGTGTTGAGTGTGTTTCAGTCACTGTGGGCCTCAGAGCACAGTAGTACACAGCAGAGTCAGACACACGCACATCCTGGACTGTCAGTGGAACTGATCTTGATGCTGTATCCAGTGTTGCAGAAAATCTCTTCTTAAAATCAGGCTCAGTTATTCCTTCACTGAATGGATATTTATTCAGAATGAATGTTGGTGATTTGTTTGATAGTTGTTTGTACCAGAAGAGATAAGGATCTGCACTTGTAATTTTGGTAGTGTAATTACACATTAAAATTATTATTAATCTGCTTCCTTTGCAGTCATTTCTATTGAAGACTGTTGAACTCTGTCTTGCCCCCAGCACACTGGAAAATAAATTTAAATATTAATAATTTACATATATCGAGTAACTCACATATAAACAAATAATATATTGTAAAAGATTAACTTTCTTACCAAAGTCCTGTGCTGTGAGAAACAGTGTAATAATCACCCGTTTTTCCATTGTTGAGATAAAGAGATTAATATTTTAATGTGTATTCTTATGATTGTGTCTCTCTGTCTGGTGTAGCTCTTGGTTTCATCTGTGTTGCTCTTCTCTTGATATTTCAAGTCTTCAGGTCTGTAGGCACATGTCTCCTTAAAGACACCTTGAGAGATGCTGCCTCCCTGTGTTGAATTTATGTATTTGTAACCAACATTTGTAAATTACAAATGTGAAATACAATCAGATATCAAAGCAGTAACACAATACACATAATGCACATTTATTGTATACATATCAGATTTCTGCAAACACTGGAGTAGGAAACATGCTTCCAAAGGAGGAGGTGTGTTGTTTTGGAGATTGCAATACTTTGAGTTTCAAAGATCAAGACATTAGTAATGATTTTTTTTTTTAATCAATTTAAATTAATTTAAATTAATAGTGTTTATAAATGCGAAATGTATTTGTCTCTGTCTTGTTTTCCAGCTTTGTAATACATATTCTTGATAACAAATGTTATAAAAATCTGTATGATTTATGGTTTGTCAAGAAAAATGGAAAGACATTTTAATTCTAATATTTAATATTTAGAAAAATAACACCAATTAAAATGTGAAAATAAAAAGTACAAAATTAAAACTACAAAAAATAAAAACATGCATTGTGAATGCTCACACATTTTTGTGTGAGTGTTGAGTGTGTTTCAGTCACTGTGGGCCTCCGAGCACAGTAGTACTTAGCAGAATCTGACACATGCACATCTTGGATTGTCAGAGGAGCTGATTTTGTTATTGTGTTTAGACATCCTTTAAATCTCTTATTGAATTCGTCATCATTATCTCCATAAGTAGACAGCATGTACTTTGGGAATCCATTTACTTGTTGCTGGTACCAGAAGAGAGTTGGGCTTGGATCAGTGGTTGTATATGAACAGTTGATTATTACAGCTGCACCTTCATCTACTGTTTGAACTCTCATATTCTGGTGGACGGCATCCTCAGATTTACATTCTAGAATTTAGAAAAACATTTACCAATTTAATTCATTTAATCATTAATTCATACCCAAGAAATATGAGATAAACAACACTAAGTACCAGTGTGTCATCATCATAATATTGCAAATATGCTGTGCTAAATTAAATAAAATTGAATGAACACATCTAGAAGAGTAGTTCTAACCCCTTGTTGCTTCAGTCTTTCTTTGCTGAAGTTACACTGAACACATTTACAAACACCTGGAGGAGGAGTCTGACAATACCACAGTATACAGATAGAGTAGCTTGATTAAAGGGTTTGTTATTCATTTTGACATTTTGGCTCAGTATTGTAGAGTAATTTGCTTTAACTTTGAAAGAATATGACATTTTAATATTTTCAAATTTTTTTATTTGTATGCAAACGTGCATATTAATAATACAGAAAAAATAAAATAAGGTATAAAGTTAGTATATTAGTTTTGTCATAACTCTAAACAAACCCTATGTAGTTTCTTTAATGCAACATGAAATACTTTGCTTGTTCTATTGCCTATTTCTGTTAATTACTTTATTAATAAAAACAAATGTATAATTTGTCATCATCTACTCACCCTCACGTCATTGTATGACCTGTGTGACTTTCTATCTTCTGTAGAAAATTAAAGTATATTTTGAGAAATGTCTCAGTGTTTTTGTCTATATAGATGAAGTCATTCTTTGATTGGAAGTCAGTCTTTGGTTACCAACACTTTATTTTGTGTTCTGCTGAAGAAAGTCAAACAGGTAGGGTAACATGAGGGTGAGTAAATAATGGCAGAATTTTAGTTTTTTGGTGAACTGTCCTGTTAAGATCAAGGTTATGGATTTTATGTGGTGTGTGATTATATTATGATGACAGGAGTGGTTTGTGGTAGATCTCAGTGTTCTTGTATGAGTGTTGAGTGTGTTTCAGTCACTGTGGGCTTCAGAGCACAGTAGTACACAGCAGAGTCAGACACACACAGATTCTTGATTGTCAGTGGAACTGATCTTAATGTGGAGTCCAATGTTGCAGAAAATCTCTCTTTGAATTCATCCTCAGTAGTTCCTTTACCAACTGTAAATTCACTCAGAATGAATGCTGGTGATCTGTTTGGTAGTTGTTTGTACCAGAAGAGATAAGCATTAGGAAAACTGGTAGAGTAATTGCACAGTAGAGTAACTTGAGCTGCTTCATTTGCAGTCATTTGTCTTGAAGATTGTTCAACTTTGTCTTGTCCCCAGCACACTGGAAAATAGATTTAGCCATTATTCATATACTTATATTGAGTATTTCACACAGACAGTAAAATGTAAATGCTAAATAATGTTCTTACCAAAATCACGAGTTGTGAAGAAAAGAGTAATAATCGCCCACTTTGCCATTGTCTTAAAGGTGAATGGGGAGAATATTTTATCAGAACTTTCCAGAAGTGTTTTCTTCTTGCTGTATAGTCTGTGTTTCTCTTTATGTTTCAGATTCTTCATGAAGTTCAGCTTTATATAAGAATCTGAGGAATGATGCCTCCTTGTGGTGAGTTTGAATAGATTTAGCTGATCTGAACTACACTATATTGCCAAAAGTATTGGGTATTCACACCCTTCTAATGAACAGGTTTGACTACTTTAGTAATTTCCATGAGTACAAATCTTAATGTTTAAGCATATAATGATATTCTAGGGAATTGTGTGCTTCTAATTTTAAAGCAACAGTTTGCACAGGACCCTTTTCTATTCTAACATGACAATGCCTCTGTGTATAAGGCAAGGTTCAAAAAGAAATGATTGATTTAGTCAGTGTGGAAGAACTTGACTGGTCTGCAGAAAGCCAAGTCCTAAACCCAGCTGAACACCTCTGGTGTGACTTTAAATGCAGATCTTGAGCCAAAAACTCTTTACCAAACACCAACTTATAAATCATTATAACTTTTTGTAATGTTTTTATTTGGTTTATAGTGTTACGTTGGCAAAGATGGACAGTTTTTTTATTTATTTTTTATGTTTTTGTGTGAGTGTTGAGTGTGTTTCAGTCACTGTGGGCCTCAGAGCACAGTGGTACACAGCAGAGTCAGACACACGCACATCCTGGATCGTCAGTGGAACTGTTCTTGATGTTGTATCCAGTGTTGCAGAAAATCTCTTCTTAAAATCAGGCTCAGTTATTCCTTCACTGAATGGATATTTGTTCAGAATGAATGTTGGTGATTTGTTTGATAGTTGTTTGTACCAGAAGAGATAAATATTTGTATTTGTAGCTGTGGTGGTGTAATTACACATTACAGTTATTTGATCTGCTTCATTTGCAGTCATTTCTTTTGAAGGTTGTTCAACTCTATCTTGCCCCCAGCACACTGGAAAATAGATTTAAATATTAATCACTTACATACTGTATATGAAGTAACTCACATATAAATAAATAATAAAGTTAAAATGATTAACTTTCTTACCAATGTTCTGTGCTGTGAAGAAAAATGTAATAATCACCCATTTTTCCATTGTTGAGATAAAAAGAGATTAATACTTTAACACTGATTGTAATGATTGTGTCTCTCTGTCTGATGTGACTGTAGCTATTGGTTTCCTCTGTGTTGCTCTTCTCTTGATATTTCAAGTCTTGAGGTTTGTAAGCACGTCTCCTTAAAGACACCTTGAGAGATGCTGCCTCCCTGTGGTGAATTTATGTATTTCTAACCAACATTTTTATCCAAAGTGACTTAGAAATTTGAAATGCAATCAGAATCAATAAAATCAGATACCAAAGCAGTAACACAACACACATAATGTTATCAGAATTCATCTGAGTAGTACTTTGTAGTCATGCTTCCAGAGAAGGTGTGTTGTTTTGGAGACTGCAGTGCTTTGAGATCCAAAGATTAAGACATTCGTAACAAACCTTTTTGAATTTAATTGAATTTAAATCAGTTTAAATGAATAATTTTTATAAATGCAAAATGCATTTGTCTCTGTCTTGTTTGCCAGCTTTGTAATACAAATTCTTTATCAAATGCCATAATAAAGACACCCTGCAGCTGTATACACAGATTTATGGTTTGTCAAGAGAAATAAAGACATTTTAAGTATAATAATGTTAATGATATTTAGAAAAATAGCAGCAATTAAAATACGTGATAATAAGAAGACAAAATTAAAACTAAACATGGTAACATTTCCAAACTTTTGAATGCTCACATATAGTTTTTGTATGAGCGTTGAGTGTGTTTCTGTCACTGTGGGCTTCATTATCTCCATAAGTAGACAGCATGTACTTTGGGAATCCATTTGCTTGTTGCTGGTACCAGAAGAGAGTTGGCAATGGATCAGTGGTTGTATATGAACAGTTGATTATTACAGCTTCACCTTCATCTGTTTGAACTCTCATATTCTGGTGGACGGCATCCTCAGATTTACATCCTAGAATTTAGAAAAAAAAAAAAAATTACCCATTTAATTAATTCAATCATTAATTCATTCTCAAATTAAAATGGAAGAAATTATGTTTCAGAATCTACTTACCCAAGAAACATGAGATAAGCAATATTAAATATATTTTCCATTGTGTCATCATCATAATATTGTAAATATGTTGTGTTAAATTAAATAAAATTGAATGAACACATCTAGAAGAGCAGTTCTAACCCCTTGTTGCTTCAGTCTCTCTTTGCTGAAGTTACGCTGAACACATTTACAAACACCTGGAGGAGGAGTCTGACAATACCACAGTATACAGATACAGTAGCTTGATTGAAGGGTTTGTTATTCATTTTGACACTTAAGACTCATAGTATTGGTGAATAATTTGTTTTAACTTTGAAAGAATATAATATTTTAATATTCTCTATTCTAATCTAATCTAATCTAAAATAAAGTCATACAGGTAGGGTAACATGAGGGTGAATAAATAGTTTTTTTTTTAAATAAATTTAGTTTTTTGGTGAACTGTCCTGTTAAGATCAAGGTTATGGATTTTATGCGGTGTGAGTATATTATGATGACAGGAGTGGTTTGTGGTAGATCTCAGTGTTCTTGTATGAGTGTTGAGTGTGTTTCAGTCACTGTGGGCTTCAGAGCACAGTAGTACACAGCAGAGTCAGACACACGCAGATTCTTGATCGTCAGTGGAACTGTTCTTAATGTGGAGTCCAATGTTGCAGAAAATCTTTCTTTGAATTCATCCTCAGTAGTTCCTTTACCAACTGTAAATTCACTCAGAATGAATGTTGGTGATCTGTTTGGTAGTTGTTTGTACCAGAAGAGATAAGCATCTGTATAAATGGTAGAGTAATTGCACAGTAGAGTAATTTGAGCTGCTTCATTTGCAGTCATTTGTCTTGAAGGTTGATCAACTTTGTCTTGTCCCCAGCACACTGCAAAATAGATTTAGCCATTATTCATATACTTACATTGAGTATTTCACACAGAGAGTAAAGTGTAAATGATAAATAATGTTCTTACCAAAATCACGAGCTGTGAAGAAAAGAGTAATAATCACCTACTTTGCCATTGTCTTAAAGGTGAATGGGGAGAATATTTTATCAGAACTTTCCAGAAGTATTTTTTTTCTTACTGTATAGTCTGTGTTTCTCTTTGCAGTTTGAGATTCTTCAGAAAGTTCAGCTTTATATAAGAATTTGAGGAATGATGCCTCCTTGTGGCGAGTTTGAATAAACTTTGATCAGTTGAACAATTTAAATTAAATTGTACCATATTCTGACATGATTCACAATCAGTGCAACTAATGTCAAAATCAATTAATCAGAATAAATTAGAAGAAAATGGCATTTATTTGACATGTTTGCACTATATGAAGAATCTGGAACACTTTTCTTTAAAGAGATTCAGGTAGACTTCATACAAGATGCCTTGCAGAGGAGATATCAAATGATAATGTGATGATTAGATGGCTTTGATATACTGTAATTCAGGAAGTATTGTCATGTTTCATTTTCATTAACCCTTGTAACCACACACACAGGTGTTTTACTAGTAATAATCTATGAATTTTAGGTTGTGGAATTTAGATTTAAATTTTTCAAAGTGTAAATACATTTTTTATTTCCAGATTTAAATTATAATTTGAATCACATAATAAGGTCCCCACTGCATATGCTCATGTGTTAGTTAAAAGCTCACTGAAGAGCTGATCTTCAAATGTCTTTGAATGTTGTGATCGTTTTAATCTTACAGTATGCGATTTTATTGGAGTGTGGAAACTCCAAGTACAATGTACGTTTGTATGATTATGACTGTAGAGGATGGATGCTTTGGATGTTTTCCTGTTTTTGTATGAGTGTTGAGTGTGTTTCAGTCACTGTGGGCTGCAGAGCACAGTAGTACACAGCAGAGTCAGACACACGCACATCCTTGATCAGCAGAGGGACAGTTCTTGATTTTGAGTCTAGTGTCGCAGAAAATCTGTCCTTAAATTCATCTTCAGTAGTTCCTTCACCAAAACTAAATTTACTCAGAATGAATGTTGGTGATCTGTTTGGTAGCTGTTTGTACCAGTAGATATACACATTTGTAGCACTGGTAGAATAATTGCACAGCAGAGTAACTGGATCTCCTTTATTTGCAGTCATTTCTCCAGAAGGCTGTTCAACTCTGTCTTGCCCCCAGCACACTGGAAAATAGATATACCAATTTATAATTTACAAACTGAATCAGATAATATAGTATAAAACAGGTAATAAAGTATAAAAGATCTTTCTTACCAAAGTCCTGTGCTGAGAAGAAAAGCATAATAATCATCAGTTTTTCCATTGTTGAAATGAAGAGATTAATGTTTTGATGTGTGCTATATGAATGTGTCTCTCTGTCTTTACTGTAGCTCTGTTTCCTCTCTGCTGCTATACTCTCTAGATATTTCCAGTCTTCAAGTTGGTCTAAATCCTTACATAGCACACTGTTGATAGCACGTTTGGGTTTTGCCCCCCAGTGGTGAATTTATGCATTTCTAACACACATACTAGGCACATTAGGTTTACATTTTGTAGCAGTGGACATACAGAGGACACACTTCTTGACATAAAGCCTTATTCTTTATAATTGCCTCTACCGTCCAGAAATTTTATCTTTATAAAGTTTATTTACGATGATGATTTGTTTGATAAGATTTCTGCAGCCTTCTTTCAGTTCTTGAAATTTGTAGCCTTTAATATGAATTTGAGAGATCCTGCCAACTTATGGCCACATTTACCGATGTACACTGTGAAATCAATTTCATGTAGCTATTGATAATGTCTGAAATATTTGTATATTTGCTTAAAGACCTAGAATGATTCTTAGTTTTTCCCCCCCACCTAAGATTTATAAGTCAAGACCAGACTTTTCATAATACCAGTGTTGATATTAATGGAGACTAACTTTTTTTTTTCTTTGCTCAGTTATGTAGTTACAGTCTAAAAATAAAGGTGCTTTATGATGCCACAGAAGAACCTGTTTGTCTAAATGGTTCCATAAAGAACCTTTAATATCTGAAGTACCTTTCTGTTTCACAAAAGGTTCTTTGTGGCGAATAAGGTTCTTCAGATTATAAAAAGGTAATCATGGCGATTTAAAGAACCTTTGACTGAATGGTTCTTTGTGAAACCAAAAATGGTTCTTCTGTGGCATCGTTTGAAGAACCTTTTGAAGCACCTTTATTTTTAAGAGTGTAGTGAGCAAGTGTCACAATCTTCTGTTGTACATTGTTTCTCTTTTACATTTTTGTTGCCACCTTTTATTAAACATTACACAGCCGGACAAAATTTCTTATCACACCTACTGTAGATGCAGGTATTTCCACATAATTTATTAGTTTCTGTATATAACAGATTGTGGTTTTGAGAACAATTGCAAATATTTATAAAATTTTCAATCAGACTCATTTGGTTATATAGACAATAAATGAATGAATGAGGTACAGAAAAACTTATGTAAATGAGAGAGCTTTTATTTAAAGCAATTACAGTAAATAGAAAAGGAGGAACTAATGACCCTGTACAGTTATTATATCTTATTATTGTATATTCATTTTCACTTATTGTTATATCTAATTTTAAACATGAGTCTTTGAGAACTAAAATCTGATGGAGTATATTCAGTGTCAGCAATTTGACAATGTGATTCTCTCCATTGTTATGATCCAGTCTGTTTAGTTTTATTTGTAGAAAGTATAGTTGTGCTTTTTCACGTGTCAGGTTTTTGAGCAGTGTTTTTGTGTTTCCTGTCACTGTGGGCTGCAGGGCGCAGTAGTACAGACCAAAGTCTGATATAGATACAGAGGACATCTCCAGATCTACATGGTTTTCTTTGTCTTTGGTGAATTTTGTGCTGAATCTGGAATCTAAGTTTTGCACTGTCTGAGATAAGCACAATAAACGGAGGAGCTGATCCGAGATACTGACGGTACCAGTGAAAATAGTATGCAGATGATACTATAATTTAACACTTGAACCCTCATCAGCAAACTCCTCTGTTTTGATGAATAACTGCAGGATAATTTAACACTTGAACCCTCATCAGCAAACTCCTCTGTTTTGGTTGGTTTAATTTCATTTCCATATATTGTATCTGCAAAAGTATATCAAATCTTTTAAGAACAGGTGTTTAAATTGATTCTGTATTCAGTTTAGATGTATCAGTATAGAATGCAATGTACAACACAAAGAAAAACACTTTATAGCCATTCTGGCTGCTCAAGTACTGGGATGCAAAAACTCTTCAATACCTACAAGCAAAGGCAGAAAGAAGAATGATAGAATGGAGCATCATTGTGTGTGTTTCTTATGCTCTCTCTAACAGACTTGAAGTTTAAGATGATCACATCAGATATCAGTGCTTTAAACCCCACCTCTTCCAGAGTGCTCTTTGACAGAGAAGATCAGATCAGATCTGTTTCATACACCACTGAGTCATTTGATTACTATTCATATCCTATAGTGCATAACGCCTTCTTGTGGCTGCTTACTAACTCTGTTGTATGATACAGTATTTGAATATAATCCGGATTAATTCCTTATTCTTTTGTTTTTTGTTATAGTACTTTTTTACAGTCTCTGTTTAGATGTGCATATCCACAACGAGTGAATTTATGGATGATGTTTATTTTGGTGGTAAAAAACAAAAAACAAGTTGAATTGTTTTTAAATTAACATTTAGACTGGGACTTACATCCTAGAGTACAGTGTGAATAAATACCCCCCCAAGGGATGCAGAAAGACAGATCTTAAGAGAGATAGCACTGTGATCTGTAAGAGGTGTAGCATGAATGCTTACTGATTTACAACTGTTTGCTAGGCTTTGGGAGAAGCTGTGATTATCTTATAGAGCTCTTCTTTAAATGTTTGTGTCATGTCGCATGATATACTCATACATGGAGAGAGCAATGCTGACCCCTTGTGGATGAAGTTTGAAATGGCTAAACATGATGTTATTTTGGTAAACCCTGAACAATTTTTATTAAGGTATCATATGATTGGTATAAATAGTGTTTTTGAACAAATGCTTGATAACCATTATTTAAAAACTATATTTATGTTATATATCTTTTTTCTAGAATAACTAAATAAAATATCATTGTATGCTTACAGTCTGAGCTTAAACAATCCTATGATACAGTCTCTGTCAGGTTCAGCAAAATACCCTCAGATATAAACACCTCTTTCCTCACCACCTGGGAAAAAACAAATGCCTCTAAAGTTGATTTTACCATCTTTTTAAACATGGTTGCTTTATAAAATGTTATAAAGACTCAGAAAAGCATTTTTTTAAGTGAATCTTTGTGTGTCTCCTTTTCTATTATAACGTTTTATGTTGTGAATGATATAATACTGCATTTTTCTGGTTAGAAGAGTGTTCCCTTGTTTTCACTAGCAGATTTGGAGGTTGGATATGTCATGTAGATGCAATACTGTGTATCAGGTTTTTGTACAGTGTTCTTGTGTTTCCTGTCACTGTGGGCTCCAGAGCGCAGTAGTACAGAGCAGAGTCTGATATAGATGCAGAGGAGATCTCCAGATCCACATGGTTTTCTTTGCCTTTGGTGACTTTTGCGCTGAATCTGGAATCTAAATTAGACTCTTGAGCTTTTTTTGCACTGTCTAAGATGAGCACAATGAACTGAGGAGCTGATCCGGGATACTGACGGTACCAGTGAAGATAGTATGCAGATGAATAACTGCAGGATAATTTAACACTTGAACCCTCGTCAGCAAACTCCTCTGTTTTGGTTGGTATAATTTCGTTTCCATATACTGTATCTGCAAAAGTATGGCAAATCGTTCATGAATTGGTGTTTGTATTGAATCTGTAGTCAGTTAATTATTAGCCATTCTGGCTGCTCATAATATTTAGTTTCAAAACACAAAACACTTATACAATACTTACATGCAAAGGCAGAAAGCAGAATGACAGAATGGAGACTCATTGTGTGTGTTTCTTATGCTCTCTCTAACAGACCTGAAGTTTAAGAAGATCACATCAGTTATCAGTGCTTTAAACCCCACCTCTTCCAGAGAGCTCTTTGACAGAGAAGATCAAATCAGATCTGTTTCATACATCACTGTCATTTGATTACTATTCATTTACTATTGTAACATCTTGTGGTTATTTACAAACTCTGTCATATGATATAAATCCTCAGAACACAACTAATAGAATATGATCTAGATTATTCCTCAAACTTTGGATGTTATAATATTTTAGATCTCATAAATATGACATTCACTATGCACAGTACTATGTGGTGTATAATGTTTAATTGATTAATTTATGAATAAATTAATTAATTAATTTATTTTTGCATATTATTATTGTGGGACAGAAGTAAATAGCATGTGGATTTGCATTTCATTATAGAATTAAACACTTCCTCTGTTTTTGTATGAGTGTTGAGTGTGTTTCAGTCACAGTGGTCCTCAGAGTACAGTAGTACACATCAGAGTCAGACACACGCAGATTCTTGATTGTCAGTGGAACTGAATCTGATGACACTTAAGAGTCAGATCTCTCTTGGAACTGAGCACCATTGTCTTTTGCTCCAAATTTGTTTCTCCACAGGAGGTATTTGGGAAAGTCATTTGCTCTTTGGATGTACCAGAAGAGATCTGGTTGTGATGAAGTTGTTTTATATTTGCATTGTAAAGTTACTGATCTTCCTCCAAATTCAGCGATGTGTTCATCTGGCTGATCAACACACTCTTCTCCACGACGCGCTGTAAAAACATAAAAACATGTTAGGATAAAACTGTAAAAATTTTAACCTAAGGGTATAAAACTCTTGAAGCAATTAAGAAATTACAAATTCCCTCACTTACCATGATAAACTGATGCAACAATTAAAAATTTAAACAATCTTGTGTTGACTGTAACAGGAGAAAAAGATAAATCAGTCTTGTCAGTAAGAAATTGGATGGTTAATATCCTATATCCTATAGCAGAGGTGGAGTGTTTAAACATTAAAAAGGAAATAAAGATGTGATTTTAAGTGGTGTGTGTATACTGCCCTCTTCAGTATATTATTGTTAAAAGATTTATATAATCATTTTCTATTAATTATTCCTGTAGCATATGACAGAGCAAAGACTCACTATGTTACAGTGACTATGTTTCCAGTGTCATTATTTAAGTTATTGATAATTTACCCTTTTGACACATAAACATTCATGATTATGTCTAACACATTTGCATACTGTACATTTGTACAATGCAAAGTGACAGGAATATGGTTAAACCATCCATTATCACAGTGTGTATCAGGATTAACATATAATTTAGGGAATATAAATTTTAGTTTTACACAAATCAGATTTAGATTTATTCAAAGATGTGAAAGATGCATTTTTGCCTAATGTGTTTGATTTACAGATATAGTACAGCACAGAATCTGTCGTTTTAGCAGGAAAGATCTCACAATATTTGGCTATTATTAACTTAAGGTAAAATATGAAGGAAAAGAGGTGGCATTGAGCCTCATTGTGGGTAAATAAAAAACAGGAGCTCTGGATCCCAGATACTGATGATACCACTGCATGTATATCACAGTTCCTTCATATTTAAAGAATTTTTTTTCATAAGTGTTTTTCAGTGGTGTTATTGACATTACATATGTGTCCCTTGCAAATAAACCATAATAAAATTCCATAAAACTACTTTAATACAAGCAAAAGTATCATTAATACAACATTCAAATGTATTAATTCTTAAACAAATGCTTATGATATCAAAGATTCATAGATTATTTATTTTGTGATGTACAAATGTAATTCAGGAAGTATTCTGTTTCCTTTTCATTACCTTTTCAGTAACCACACACAGGTGTTTCCACAAGTCTAATTAATGTTGTCTGTGCTCTGAGCTGTAGATCTGTGTTACTGTGAGTCTCTGCAGTTTCACACTCAAACACACTGGAACTTCCTGCTTTCTGTGAGATTATACCGTCTATTGCTTCTCATGTTTTTGCTCTGCCATTGCTTACATGAAGGCTTTTGCAACACCAAGAAATTACACATATATTTATTTATTTATTTAGCAGATTATTTTGAAGAAAAAATACAAACATGAATGGTTTTAGGCTCATGTGATTTGAGTTTGGAAGTTCCTTCCAAGTACATTGAGTGTGAAAGTTGTTGTAAGGTGTTGAATCTTTCTGTGATTATGACTGCAGAGGATGGACGCTGATCCAGGGGCAGTACTGAACAGTTATGATCTCTTTCATGTTTTTGTATGAGTATATTTCAGTCACAGTGTTTTAGAGCACAGTAGTACACAGCAAAATCAGACACACACACATACTGGATTGTCAGTGGAACTGTTCTTAATGTGGAGATCAATGTTGCAAAAAAAAAAAAATCTCTCCTTAAGCTCAGCAGATCCTTCACAAAAAGTAAATACAATCTATGTGGTAGTTCTTTGTACCAGAAGAGATAAACATCTTCATTTGTAGTTGTGGTAAAATAATTGCACAGTAGATTAACTAGATCTCCTTTATCTGCAGTCTTTTCTCCAGAAGGCTGTTCAACTCTGTCTTGCTCCCAGAACACTGAGATTGCCTGCTATTCAGTCTTTAGCACTAAGGAACTTCCTGCTCTTTATGAAATGCTGCTGTGCATTTGTGTCTTTATCTACTTTGATGATTTGCTTCATTATATTTCTGCAGCCCCCCAAAATGTTAGCAATGCTTTAAGTAAATTAATTAATTATTTTTGAAACACCCTTCCAATTCTTGAATTGATCAAAAATTGGCAATTTTGCCATTATTTATAAATGTGTTTCTTTTAGAAATATACTATCATTAAGCTCTTTCTTTGATCATACTCTCTAAAATCATTATGATTGTGTCCACCTAAAAATGACAATTTTGTCATTGTCAGTAATTTTTAGTATAGTTTCTAAAAAATATTTACTGTATGTTACTTAGAATTAAAATCAATGAGCCAGATAAATTGACTGAACCGTTAATGAATAATTTATATACATAAACTAAGTGTAAAATTAGAGCACATCCACAGCATTTTGGGTAATAAGCCATCTATCCTGCTGATTGTGATAAATACTTAAATAGATAATTGCAGATAAATAATTGTAATGCAACAAAAAACAACAATAATTACATAGTAATCTTGAAATAAGACTATGGTGATGCTATTATTTGAAATGACCTAAATTTTATGTAGTCTGTTGTGTATATTCTTTTGTCCATTGTTTCACTTCTACCCCTTGTTTTAACATATTCTAAAAAATTATGAATCATACTCACACACAGGTGTTACCACAAGTGTAAATATATTGTGTGAACTATAGATTGTGGGTTTGATGTGGCTTGAGATCAAAGTGAAAAATGAATCTTGAGTTTTTGTACGGCTTCACATAGACTTTGTATCACTGGGGTTCTACTATTAGAGCACAATAATAGAGAGCTGAATCTGACAGAGTTACACCAGTAATAATGAGTTCAGTGGACGTATGTGATGTAGTCGACTGAAAGCGAGGATCAGCTGGGGTCCCAGTGCTACTATATGACCGAGCCTCTTTCCACGTTAAATACTGAGGTTCTCCATTAGGATACTGTCTGTACCAGTAAAGTCTAACATAACTGCTGCTTGTATCATATGAACAGCTCAGTGTTACAGACTGTCCTTCTGCACTGATGACATTTGCACCCTTATTTGGCCCAATCTGATCTGCAGCCATTGCACCTGCAAACATGAAAATAAATATTTGCTTACATTTTAAAAACCATGTGGGTTAAATTCTGTCACATTACACTCTGTTTTCCGTAGCATTGGCATCAAAGAGTATTTTACCTGAAGTCATGATTAATATCAGTACCAAGTGTCTGTCCATGTTCACTAAGTCAGATCAGTTCTGTTGATGCTCTTCTGTTCTCTGGGTTGTGATACTCTCTTACAATCAATCTGGAACTTCCTGCTCTCTGAGATGATGCTCATTTTGGTGAATTAATGAAAGAGGCAGAGCAACAGATCTGTAAATGACATATGTTATTTATTAAATAAAAAAGAAGGAGCTAATGATTCTGTAATGAGGCTTGATAATATGAATATGTGGTGTATATTGCCATCTTATGGTAAAAGCATTACACAATGAATATGAAGTTTAATTTCATGATAGTTTCCTAATTAATTAGTAAGTTTGTTTTAATAAATGTATTAATAAATTGAATGAGATCTAAAGTCTGATGGAATACAATCAGCATCTGAGTTAGCAGTTTGGGATTCTTATTTTCTTCATTGTTTTGTGATTCAGTCTGGAAAATGTAACAAGATCATACGGGATGAATGTGCATATTCATCGGTATCATGTGAATTTGCAACTCGTCATATAACTGAACACTTCCTCTGTTTTTGTGTGGGTGTTGAGTGTGTTTCAGTCACTGTGGGCCTCAGAGCACAGTAGTACACAGCAGAGTCAAATACATGTAGGTTTCTGACCATCAATGGAAATATTCTTGATGTAGAGTTCAATGTTGCAGAAAATCTCTTCTTAAAATCAGGCTCAGTGGTATATTGACTCAGAATTATGTTGGTGATCTATTTGGTAGCTGTTTGTACCAGAAAAGGTTTATGTTTGTAACTGTGGTAAAATAATTATACCTTACAATAACTTCATCTCTTTCACTCGCAGTCATTTCTCCTGAAGACTGTTCAACCCTGTCCTGCCCCGAAGACACTGGAAAAATAGACAGAAATAGTAAATCATTTACTTGAATTATTTGGAAAGTATATGTAAACATATTTAAGTAAACCTTTTTCTGTTAAAGTACGTAGAAACAAAATGTGCTTACCATCATAGTGGGCTATGAAGCACAGAGAAATCAAAGCCCATTTAAACATAGTTGAGCTATGAGGTAAAAGAACGGAAAATTCACTCAACTCTGCTCTCAAAATCTGTGTTTATCTCATAGAGCTCTTCTTTAAATGTTGTTTATGTCATGTCACATGATATACTCATACATGGAGAGAGCAATGCTCACCCCTTGTGGATGAAGTTTGAAATTGCCAAACAGGATTTTTCAAACCCTGAACAATTCTTAATAAAGGTATGATTGGTATAAGTAGTATTTTTGATCAAATGCTTGATCACCACTATACTTATGTTGTAAATCTATTTACTCATTTTTAGAATAACTGAATAAAGTATCATTGTATGTGTGCTTACAGTCTGAGCTTAAATGATTTTATGGCACAGTCTCTGTCAGGTTCAGCAAAATACCCTCAGATATAAACCCCTTTTTCCTCACCACCTGGGAAAAAGCAAATGCATATAAATATGATTTTATCACCTCTTTGAACATGGTTGCTTTTTAAACAGAAGCATCTTTTATCAGAATCTTTGTGTCACCCTTTCTGTTATATCTTTTTATGTTGTAAATGACAATCTATAATACATTTTTTTCTGAACAGGGTGATGTTCTCTTGTGTTACCTATAGCAGATGTGGGGGTTGGATATGTGTGATGTAGATGCAATGCTGTGTATCAGGTTTTTGTACAGTGTTCTTGTGTTTCCTGTCACTGTGGGCTCCAGAGCACAGTAGTACAGAGCAGAGTCTGATATAGATGCAGAGGAGATCTCCAGATCCACATGGTTTTCTTTGCCTTTGGTGACTTTGGTGCTGAATCTGGGATCCACATTAGACTCCTGAGCTTGTGTTGATCTGTCTGAGATGAGCACAATGAACTGAGGAGCCGATCCGGGATACTGACGGTACCAGTGAAGATTGTATGCAGATGAGTAACTGCAGGATAATTTAACACTTGAGCCCTTGTCAGCAAACTCCTGTGTTTTGGTTGGTTTAATTTCATTTCCATATACTGTATCTGCAAATGTATGGCAAATCTTTCATGAATTGGTGTTTATATTGAATCTGTAGTCAGTTAATTATTAGCCATTCTGGCTGCTCATAATATTTAGTCTCAAAACAAAACACTTACACAATACTTACATGCAAAGGCAGAAAGCAGAATGACAGAATGGAGAATCATTGTGTGTGTGTTTCTTTCTCTCTCTAACAGACATGAAGTTTAAGATCACATCAGATATCAGTGCTTTAAACCCCACCTCTTCCAGAGAGCTCTTTGAGAGAGAAGATCAAATCAGATCTGTTTCATACATCACTGTCATTTGATTACTATTCATATTCTATCATACCCTCTTGTGGTTACTTACTAACTCTGTCATATGACATAAATCCTCAGAACACAAGTAATAGAATATGAACTAGATTATTCCTCATACTTTGGTTGTTATAATACTTTAGATCTCATAAAGTTGATGACATTTTCTATGCACAGCACAATGTAATTAATAATGTTTAAATTATTATTTTTTATTTATATGCATATTATTGTTGTGGGACAGAAGTAAATAGCATGTGGATTTGCGCTACATAATATAATATAACACTTCCTCTGTTTTTGTGTAAGAGCTGAATGTGTTTCAGTCACAGTAGTCCTCAGAGTACAGTAGTACACAGTAGAGTCAGACACACACAGATTCTTGATTGTCAGTGGAACTGAATCTGATGACACTTTAGAGTCAAATCTCTCCTGGAGCATCATTATCTTTTGCTCCAAATTTGTTTCTCCACAGGAGGTATTTGGGAAAGTCATTTGCTCTTTGGATGTACCAGAAGAGTTCTGGTTGTGATGAAGTTGTTTTATATTTGCATTGTAAAGTTACTGATCTTCCTCCAAATTCAGCGATGTGTTCATCTGGCTGATCAACACACTCTTCTCCACGACGCGCTGTAAAAACATGAAAACATGTTAGGATAAAACTGTAAAAATTTTAACTTAAGGGTATAAAACTCTTTGAAGCAATTAAGAAATTACAAATTCCCTCACTTACCATGATAAAATGATGCAACAATTAAAAATTTAAACAATCTATGAGTTATCATTTTGTATCATGTGTTGACTGTAACAAGAGAAAAAGATAAATCAGTCGTGTCAGTAAGAAATTGGATGGTTAATAGCAGGGGTGGAGAGTTTAAACATAAAAAAAAGGAAATAAATATGTGATTTTAAGTCGTGTGTGTACTACCCTCTTCAGGATATTATTGTAAAAAGATTTTTATAATCATTTTTCATTAATTATTCTTGTAGCATATGACAGAGCGAGGGCTCACTATGTTACAGTGACTGTGTTAACAGTGTCATCATTTAAGTTATTGATAATTTTACCTTTTTGACACTTAAACATGCATGATTATACACCTAACACATTTGCATACTGTACATTTGTACAATGCAAAGTGACAGGAATATGGTTAAATCATCCATTATCATAGTATGTATCAGGATTAACATATAATGTAGGGAATAGAAAATTTAGTTTTACACAAGTCAGATTTTCATTTGTTCAAAGATGTGAAAGATGCATTTCTGCTTAATGTGTTTTATTTTACAAATTTAGTACCATGCAGAATCTGTTATTTTAGCAGGAAAGATCTGCAGGCTCACAATAATTGGCTAATATTAACTTAAAATATGAGGAAAAAGAGGTGGCATTGAGCCTCATTGTGGGTAAATAAAAAACAGGAGCTCTGGATCCCAGATACTGATGATACCACTGCATGTATATCACAGTTCCTTCATATTTACAGAAGAGGTAGATGTTTTTTCCCCCCTCAAATGCAGTTTTCTTGTTTTTTAGTGGTGTATTGTGTTTTCTTTTCATTACCTTTTCAGTAACCACACACAGGTGTTCCCACAATTATAATTAAACTGTAAATTATAGATTGTGGGTTTGATATGGCTTGACATCAAAGGGAACAATGAGTTTGAGTTTTTACACGGCTTCACATAGACTTTGTATCACTGGGCTCCAACTCTTAAAGCACAATAATAGAGAGCTGAATCTGACAGAGTTACACCAGTAATAGTGAATTCAGTGGATGTGTGTGATGTAGTCGACTGAAAGCGAGGATCATCGGGTCTCCCACTTCCACCACTTGATCGTGCAGCCTTATATATTAAATAGTGAAGCTCTTCATTTAGATACTGTCTGTACCAATAAAGTCTAACATAACTGCTGCTTGTATCATATGAGCAGTTCAGTGTTACAGACTCATCTTCCTTTTTTATGACACTACTTTCTTGATTTGGTCTAATCTGGTCTGCAGTCATCACACCTAAAACAAACAAACAAAATGAGAGTCAAGTAATACAAAACTATCCCATTTGAATGTGTCTGAATACCACTGTAATAAATAAAAAAAATGTCATATTATACCTGAAATCATAATTAAAATCAGAACCAGGTGTTCTTCCATGTTGACTAGGTCAGATCAGGTGTGTGTTAATGTTGTCTGTGCTCTGAGCTGTAGATCTGTGTTACCGAGTCTCTGCAGTTTCACACTCAAACACACTGGAACTTCCTGCTTTCTGTGAGATGATACCGTCTATTGCTTCTCATGTTTTTGGCATTGCCTAGAGCACTGAAAAAAATGTGGAGTAAGATTTACTTGAAAAAACAATTCCCACTCAGAAACGGCTTGTTAATTTACAAAAAATTGCCAAGTAAAAGCCTAAACATAATTATTAGTAGCTTTAAATTTAAATTTTAAAGTCACGTTTACTTAGGAATTCCCAGTAAATTTTATTGACTCTTTGTTTGTACATTTTACTTAAGTAATGCTTATCACTGTGGAAAAAAAAAGAAAAAAAAAGTGTTGTTAAATAACAGTAATTTCACAGAAAAAAAAAACTATACATATGGTTTACTTAATTTTTCTTTTGCAAGTTTTTGCACACATATTTTAAGTAAAATTAGCAATGCTCAAATGTGTTTTGCTCTGTCACGGTTTATAAAATTTACTCCAACGATGTAACACTGATGAAAAAAAAAAAATGTTATTAAGGCATGCAACTCACTTACAAACATGCAAGTAAGCAAATAAACAGCTAACTATCACTTTAAAATAACATGTCCACTCATTATAATTATTACTCAACTGAACACAGAGACCTCAATACTTGGTACACAATACACAATGACGGTAACAATCAGTGAAGCGTATGAATGGGTCATTTTGAGTAGAAAATGAACTCCAGATGTCACAAAACAGTAAGTTACTAAACCTAACAACAAAAGCAACCATAAAACAGCACAAATACAACTCGAAAACAGTGAAAAATTTGACCTTTTTAATTATTCATGCCCCAGTGAATGATGGGAAAAACGGGATCATAACTTTGATATTTACTTAAAGAATCCTTGTAAACATAACAAACAATTCCAAGTAAATAATTATAAGTTCAACCTTTAATTTCTACAAGCTTAAATTGAGTACTAATATAGAATTTACTTTATTTTTTTTTATTTTTGCCTGAACTAAATTATTTAATGTAGTATGTAGTATTTACTTCACCACAAAATCTTTTTTTTTCAGTGAGGAAAGCTTTTGCAACAGCAAGAAATTACACATATATTTATTTATTTAGCAGATGATTTTGAAGAAAAATACAAACCTGCATGGTTTTAGGCTCATGTGATTTGAGTTTGGAAGTTTCTTCCATTGAGTGTGAAAGTTGTTGTAAGATGTTGAATCTTGCTTTGATTATGACTGCAGACGATATATATTATCATTAGGCTATTACGTTGATCATGTTCTCTAAAATCATTATGATTGTGTCCACCTAAAAATGACAATTTTGTCATTGTCAATAATTTTTTGTTTAGTTTCTACAAAATATTTACTGTACATTAATCAATGAGCACAAAAATCAATGAGCCAGATAAATTGACTGAATCGAGTTAATGAATCATTTATTACAGCATTTTGGGCAATAAGACATCTATCTTGCTGGCTATGATAAATACTTAATATTGATAATTGCAGATAAATAATTGTAACACAATAAAAACACAATACAAATAATCTTTAAAAAAAAAAGTATATATACTATGATGATGCTATTATCTGAAATTACCTAAATTTGTAGTCTGTAAGTGTGAAAATGCTTACAAACTTGTGAATCTTCTTTTGTGCATTGTTTCACTTCTACCTTTTTTTTTAACATTACATATTCTGAAAAATTATGAATCACACTCTTCACACAGGTGTTTCCACAAGTGTAATTATATTGTGTGAATTATAGATTGTGGGTTTGATGTGGCTTGAGATCAAAGTGAAAAATGAGTTTTTGTACGGCTTCACATAGACTTTGTATCACTGGGCTCCAACTACTAGAGCACAATAATAGAGAGCTGAATCTGACAGAGTTACACCAGTAATAATGAGTTCAGTGGATGTTTCTGATGTAGTCGACTGAAAGCGAGGATCAGCTGGGGTCCCAGTGCTACTCCAATCCCGAGCCTCTTTCCACATTAAATAATGAGGTTCTCCATTAGGATACTGTCTGTACCAGTAAAGTCTAACATATCTGCTGCTTGTATCATATGAACAGCTCAGTGTTACAGACTGTCCTTCTGCACTGATGACATTTGCACCCTTATTTGGCCCAATCTGATCTGCAGCCATTGCACCTGCAAACATGAAAATAAATATTTGCTTACATTTTAAAAACCAAGTGGGTTAAATTCTGTCACATTACACTGTTTTTCTTAGCATTGGCATCAAAGAGTATTTCACCTGAAGTCATGATTAATATCAGTACCAAGTGTCTGTCCATGTTCACTAAGTCAGATCAGTTCTGTTGATGCTCTTCTGTTCTCTGGGTTGTGATACTCTGAGTTTCTGCAGGAACTGAGTCATACAATCAATCTGGAACTTCCTGCTCTCTGAGATGAAGCTCATTTTGGTGAATTAATGAAAGAGGCAGAGCAACAGATCTGTAAATGACATATGTTTTTTATTAAATAAAAAAGGAGGAGCTAATGATTCTGTAATGAGGCTTGATAATATGAATATGTGTATACTGACATCTTATGGTAAAAGCATTACACAATGAAAATTAAGTTTAATTTCATGATAATTTCCTAATTAATTAATTAGTTTGTTTTAATAAATGTATTAATAAATTGAATGAGATCTAAAGTCTGATGGAATACATTCAGCATCTGAGTTAGCAGTTTGGGAATCTTATTTTCTTCATTGTTTTGTGATTCATCTAGAAAATGTAACAAGATCATACGGGATGAATGTGCATGTGCATCGGTATCATGTGAATTTGCAACTCGTCATATAACTGAACACTTCCTCTGTTTTTGTGTGGGTGTTGAGTGTGTTTCAGTCACTGTGGGCCTCAGAGCACAGTAGTACACAGCAGAGTCAAATACATGTAGGTTTCTGACCATCAATGGAAATGTTCTTGATGTAGAGTTCAATGTTGCAGAAAATCTCCTCTTAAAATCAGGCTCAGTGGTATATTGACTCAGAATTAATGTTGGTGATCTGTTTGGTAGCTGTTTGTACCAGAAAAGGTTTATGTTTGTATCAGTGGTAAAATAATTACACCTTACAATAACTTCATCTCTTTCACTCGCAGTCATTTCTCCTGAAGACTGTTCAACCCTGTCCTGTCCCAAAGACACTGGAAAAATAGACAGAAATAGTAAATCATTTAGTTGAATTATTAGGAAAGTAAGTGTAAATATTTAGTAACCTATATTTAAGTAAACCTTTTTCTGTTAAAGTATGCAGAAATAAAAATGTGCTTACCATCATAGTGGGCTATGAAGCACAGAGAAATCAAAGCCCATCTAAACATAGTTGATCTATGAGGTAAAAGAACAGAAAAATCACTCTGAAAAACTCTGCTCTCAACTCTTCTTTATCGTCTGTATCGTGTCACATGATATACTCATACATGAAGAGAGCAATGCTTACCCCTTGTGGACAAAGTTTGAAATTGCTAAACATGATGTTATTTTGCAAACCCTGAACAATTGTTTATAAATGTATGATTGGTATGAAGTGTTTTTGAACAAATGCTTGATCACCACTATGCTTATGTTTTACTTCATAATGTTATAAAGCTATTTACTCATTTCTGGAATAACTGAATGGAGTATCTTTTTATGTGTGCTTACAGTCTGAGCTTAAATTATCAAAATACCCTCAGATAAAAACCCCTCTTTCCTCACCACCTGGGAAAAAGCAAATGCATATAAATATGATTTTATTATCTCTTTGAAGGTGGTTTGTTTATAAAACGTTATGAATATCTGGAAAAGCATCTTTTAAACAAATCTTTCTGTGTCACCCTTTCTGTTATCTGTTTATGTTGTGAATGACAATCTATAATACTGTTTTTACTGAATAGAGGGGTACCAGTGAAGATTATATGCAGTTGAATAACTGCAGGATAATTTAACACTTGAACCCTTGTCAGCAAACTCCTGTGTTTTGATTGGTTTAATTTCATTTCCATATGTTGCATCTGCAAAAGTAGATCAAATCTTTTAAGAACAGGTGTTTAAATGTAATCTATATTCAATTTAGATGTATCAGTATGCAATATACTACTACATGAAGAAAAACACTTTATACTTATTTTTGAACAGAAATGAGCCATTCTGGCTACTCAATTTAGATGCAAAACACAAAACACTTACATGCAAAGGCAGAAAGACAGAATGGAGGATCATTGTGTGTGTTTCTTATTCTCTCTCTAACAGACTTGAAGTTTAAGATGATCACATCAGATATCAGTGCTTTAAACTCCACCTCTTCCAGAGAACCATTTGAGAGAGAAGATCAAATCAGATCTGTTTCATACACCACTGACTGAGTCATTTGATTACTATTCATATCCTTTTGTAACATAAAATTAAGCAATTCCTTATGGAAGCCTGTTTCTGTCAATAAATTTTAATAAAAGGCTTACAAAAAAATGCAACTTTTTATCTTGCAGTTGCGAGTTTAAATTCTGAGAAAACAGTCAGAATTGCAAGATATAAGCTTGCAATTGGAAATTATAAAGTCAAAATTGTGTGATATAAACTCACAATCCTGAGAACATATCAGTCTTTTTTCCTCCTCAAAACTGGACTTCACATCTTACAATTCTAAGAAAAAAGTCAGAATTGCGAGATATAAACTTGCAGTCGTGAGAAAAACAGTCAGAATTGAGAGATATAAACTTGCATTTGTGAGAAAAGAAGTCAAAATTGTGAGTTTTTATCTTGCAATTCTTGAGTTTATTTTTCACAGTTGTGAGAAAAAAAGTCAGAGTTTGTATCACGCAATCCTGAGGAGTCAGAATTGTGAGATAAAAGTTGCAATAATATATTTATTTTAATCAGTAGCGGAAACAGGCTTCCACACTTCCTCTGTTTTTGTATGAGTGTTGAGTGTGTTTCAGTCACTGTGGGCCTCAGAGCACAGTAGTACACAGCAGAGTCAGACACATGCACATCCTTGATCATCAGTGGAAACATTCTTGATGTGGAGTCCAGTGTTGCAGAAATTCTCTTCTTAAAATCAGGTTCAGTGGTATATTGATTCAGGATAATGCTGGTGATCTGTTTGGTAGCTGTTTGTACCATAATAGATCCGGATTTGTAGAAGTATAATTACACATTAAAATAACTTGAGCTCCTTCATTTGCAGGCATTTCACTCGAAGACTGTTCAACTCTGTCTTGCCCCCAGCACACTGGAAAAATAGACAGAAAAAAAGTAAGTTATTAACATGAATAATAATAATTTAGGAACCTGAATGTAAAGCTTTTTCTTTTAAAGTATACAGAAACAGAAAAAAAAACGTGCATACCAAAATAATGTGCTATGAAACACAAATAAATCAAAGTCAATATAAACATAATTGTTACAAGAGTTAAAAGAACTCTGCTCTCAAAAACTCTGCTCATCTTACAGAGCTCTTCTTTAAAGGTTTGTAACAGGTCACGTTATACCTATAAATGAAGAGAGCAATGCTGACCCCTTGTGAACAAAGTTAGAAATTGATAAACATTATATTATTTATTTTGCAAACTTTCCACAGTTCTTTATAAAGGTAGGATTGGTATAAATAGTGTTTTTGAACAAATGCTTGATCCCCACTATACTTATCCCTCTGTATGTTATAAAGCTAGTTACTCACTGGATATACCCATGGACATTTGTTTAGAATAACTAAATGAAGTATCATCATTGAATGTGTGCTTACAGTCTCAGTTTAATTGACGTAGACTCTGTCAGTTTCAGTAAACCACATAAACCCCTCCTGCCTCATCACCTGCAATAGGCAAATGCATCTAAATATGACTTTATCACCACTTTCAACATGGTTGCCATTCATATATAAAATAATTCATATATAAAATATATGAATACCCAAAAAAGCACCACTGTGTGTGACCCTTTGTTATATCTTTTTTTGTTGTGAATGAGAATCTATAATACTATTTTTCCTGAATAGAGGGGTGTTCCTTTGTGTTAACTATATGATATGGGGGTTGGATATGTGTGATGGAGATGCAATACTGTGTATCAGGTTTTTGTACAGTGTTCTTGTGTTTCCTGTCACTGTGGGCTCCAGAGCACAGTAGTACAGAGCAGAGTCTGAGACAGCAGCAGAGGAGATGATCAGATCCACATGTTTGATCTCTTTTGTAGCTTGTTTTTCTTTTCTGAGCTTGGTAGAGAACCTGGGATCTACATCAGATGGCTTAGTCTCTTTCACACTCTCCATTATAAACACAAGAAATTGAGGAGCTGATCCGGGATACTGACGGTACCATTGAAGTGATTGTGCAGAGGAATAACTGCAGGATAAAGACACAGTTGAACCCACTGCAACAGATTCCTCAGTGCTTTCTGGTGTGATTTCATCTCCAAAACTCACACCTGCAAAAGAGAAAGAATTTTAATCTTCGAATAGTGATGAAATTGATTACAGTGATCTGAAATGGTACAATACATACAGTAGGCAATACTAGTGAATTATATTAAATATTAATGTTGCATTATCACTGTGATTTTAAGCTGTAGGAGCAGAAGAAAGGTACATTATTTAAAGAAATAATAGGTTTATATTTTCAGTGAAAAAGTTCATTATAAATGTAAGATGTGAAAATCATTTGACAAATTATTATATGTATATTCTCAAATTAGAAATGCATGCAAAACATATACAAATACACTTACTTGCCAAGGCAGAGAGCAGAATGACTGAAAGTATCATTGTGCATGAGTGAGTCTGTACGGCAGGACTGAGCTTTGTGACAGACTAGAAAATGTAACAAGATCATCTCAGATCTATGCGCTAAACTCCTCCTCTTTCAGTCTGATGCCAACAAAAACCCCACTCATATCTACACAATATTTTAAAACCAAACATTACATTTAGACTAAATAAATGTGAGATCTGCTTATGCATGTTCACAGAAGATTATGAAGAGCATTTTATGGCATTTGCTCTTTTTCAAATCTCCACAGACTCTGTCAGTGTAGCTGCAGTGAATAAGCGATTTTTGTGTGAGTGCTGAGTGTGTTTCAGTCACTGTGGGCCTCAGAGCACAGTAGTACACAGCAGAGTCAGACACACGCACATCCTGGATTGTCAGTGGAAATTTTTGTGATGTGGAGTCCAATTTTGTAGAAAATCTCTTTGTAAAATCAGGCTCCGTGGTATATTGATTCAGAATGAATGTTGGTGATCTGTTTGGTAGCTGTTTGTACCAGAAGAAGAACGGAGTTGTAGAAGTAGTAGTATAATTACACATTAAAACAACTTGAGCTCCTTTACGTTCAGTCATTTCTCCTGAGGACTGTTCAACCCTGTCCTGTCCAGAAGACACTGGAAAAACAGACATAAAAAAGGAAGTCATTAACATGTATTATTTGGAAATGTATCAACGTGAATGTAAGTAAAGCCTAAAGGGGGAAGTCATGGCCTAATGGTTAGAGAGTTGGGCTAGTAACCTGAAGGTTGTCGGTTCGATTCTCGCACCGGCAGGAATTGAAGGTGGAGATTGTGAGTGAACAGCACTCTCTCTGCCTTCGATACCATGACTGAGGTGCCCTTGAGCAAGGCACCGAACCCCCAATTGCTCCCCGGGCGCTGGAGCAATGGCTGCCCACTGCTCCGGGTGTGTGTGTTTGTTCACTATTCACTGCTGTGTGTGTGCACTTGGATGGGTTAAATGCAGAGCACCAATTTCGAGTATGGGTCACCGTACTTGACAATACGTCACGACTTTCACTTTTTTTTAATTTAAAGTAGGCCTATGCAGATGTACCTACCATCATAATGTGCTGTGAAACACAGGGAAATCAAAGTCCATCTAAACATAGTTGATCTACTGTACGAACAGACATTCACTCAACTATGCTCTCAAAAGCTCTGTGTGTATCTCAGTGCTTTTTTTAATGTTTGTGTCATGTCGCATGATATACTCATACATGGAGAGAGCAAGGCTGACCCCTTGTGGATGAAGTTTGAAATTGCTTAAAAATTGGAAACAAAATTAGCATTAGCCTGAAGATGTTTTTGAACACATTCGTGATCCCCACTACTCCTGTCTCTTAATTGTAAACTCAATAATTAAGGGTCACATTTCTCCCTGTCTCTGGAAAACCACTGTTTCCTTTTACAGTCAGGTTTTTGTACAGCATTCTTGTGTTTCCTCTCACTGTGGGCCTCAGAGCACAGTAGTACAGAGCAGAGTCTGACGCTTCAGCAGATGAGATGATCAGATCCACATAATTTTGTTTTTCTTTTCTGAAATTAGTGCTGAATCTTTTATTTACATCAGACATCTGAGCTTGTTTTGCTCCGTCTGAGATGAGCACAAGGAACTCAGGAGTTGATCTGGGATTCTGACGGTACCAAAGTAAAGACCATGCAGATGAATAACTGCAGGATAATGTAACATTTGAACCTTCAGCAGCAAATTCCTCTGTTTTGTCTGGTGTAATAGTATCTCCATTACTGGCACCTGCAAATAAATGTGAAATGTTAGTTTTGACCTGTCTCTCATAGGGAACAATACTGATAAAATGGAAGCATTTAAGTAGTTAATTTACTTTCAGTGCACTTATATATATTAAGTACCCAAATAGTAAAACTATGCTTCATACTTCACTCTGTACTTACATGCTAAAGCAGAGAGCAGAATAACTGAATGGAGCATCGTGTTTGTGTTTACACTCTCAGATTAAATGATCAGGTTCAACAAACTACCGTCAGATATACTTTATGCCCCTCCTTCCTCGCCACCTGGGAAAAAGGCAGATGCGTTTAAATTAACAATCCACAATTGTCGTGTGCCGTGTAGACACGGTGTTAGTTCTTATCTCTGCTTTAGCACGTAAGTACAGAGTGAAGTATGAAGCATAGTTTTACTATTTGGGTACTTAATATATATAAGTGCACTGAAAGTAAATTAACTACTTAAATGCTTCCATTTTATCAGTATAGTTCCCTATGAGACTAACAGGTCAAAACTAACATTTCACATTTATTTGCAGGTGCCAGTAATGGAGATACTATTACACCAGACAAAACAGAATGTTTATGTGTTTCAGTCACAGTGGGCTGCAGAGCACAATAGTAAACAGCAGAGTCAGACACAAGCAGATCCTGGATTGTTAGAGAAACTGAGCTTGAGGATTTGTTGAGATCTGCATGAAATCTTTCCTCAAATTCTTTTTCACTGCTGATTGATCTAGTCGAGAGTTTACAGAGCATGCAAACTGGAAATCCACTGGTTTTATGTTGGTACCAGTAAAGATAAGGGTATTGGTCACTGGTACTGTAAGTGCAGTGAAGTTTAACCATCTCATGTTCAGAAGCTGTTTGAACTCTTGCTTGCTGTTTGACAGAATCTTGTTTATTGCACTCTGTCAGAAAATATAAAAATGTAAATGAAAAGTTTTCAAGTATATTACGATGTATGAAATAATTAAAAGCAAAGTTGCTTTACCTAGCACAGCAGCCAGTAGAAATAAATTCCTCACCCAGATTAACAGTTTACATAAAGCGTATAAAAACTGCAAAGGCAATATTAATGAAATATGATGATGATGATGAATAAGAGGCAGTCTGAGTTTAGATTTCTCTGTGTGTGACTCTATGTTTGTAAAGGTTAAACACATATAGGAGAAGCTTGCGTGTATAATAGCATACAATTCTGCCACAAGGTGGCCAGGTTGTGCAATTACATAACTTCCATTAAAACATAAAAGCAGAACTATAAAAATGATCACCTTTAATTAAAATGAGGAATTTGCTGAATAAATGTAGATTATTTGATGCTGTATTCATGCAGGAAACTAATGAACCATGATAACTGAATTTTTCTTCTTTTAAATGTTTCTGGTTTACTTTTATGCCTTCTTCACACAGGTGTTACCCCATATTTTATTACATTTGGGGCTGGATAGATTGTGGTTTTGATTGTGGTTTTCACTAGATATTTGCAAAGTGAAAAGAGCTTCGTGTTTTTGTACGACATGTCTCATGTTTTGTATCACTGGGCTCCTACTAATAGAGCGCAATAATAGAGAGCTGAATCTGACAGATGTACATCAGCAAAAGTGAGTTCAGTGGATGTTTCTGATGTAGTCGCCCGAAAGCGAGGTTCAGCTGGGGTCCCAGTGCTACCCCAATCCCGAGCATCTTTCCACATTAAATAATGAGGTTCTCCATTAGGATACTGTCTGTACCAGTAAAGTCTAACTTCTCTGCTGCTTGTATCATATGAACAGTTCAGTGTTACAGACTGTCCTTCTGCACTGATGACATTTGCACCCTTATTTGGCCCAATCTGATCTGCAGCCATTGCACCTGCAAACATAAAATTCTCCTTACATTTTAAAAACCATGGGGGTTAAATTCAGTCACATTACACTCTGTTTTCCTTAGCATTGGCATCAAACAGTATTTTACCTGAAGTCATGATTAATATCAGTACCAAATGTCTGTCCATGTTCACTAAGTCAGATCAGTTCTGTTGATGCTCTTCTGTTCTCTGCGTTGTGATACTCTGAGTTTCTGCAGGAACTGAGTCATACAATCAATCTGGAACTTCCTGCTCTCTGAGATGATGCTCATTTTGGTGAATTAATGAAAGAGGTAGAGCAACAGATCTGTAAATGACATATGTTATTTATTAAATAAAAAAGGAGGAGCTAATGATTCTGTAATAAGGCTTGATAATATGAATATGTGGTGTATATTGCCATCTTATGGTAAAAGCATTACACAATGAATATGAAGTTTAATTTCATGATAGTTTCCTAATTAATTAGTTAGTTTGTTTTAATAAATGTATTAATAAATTGAATGAGATCTAAAGTCTGATGGAATACATTCAGCATCTGAGTTAGCAGTTTGGGATTCTTATTTTCTTCATTGTTTTGTGATTCAGTCTAGAAAATGTAACAAGATCATACGGGATGAATGTGCATATTCATCGGTATCATGTGAATTTGCAACTCGTCATATAACTGAACACTTCCTCTGTTTTTGTAGTGATGAGTGTTGAGTGTGTTTCAGTCACTGTGGGCCTCAGAGCACAGTAGTACACAGCAGAGTCAAATACATGTAGGTTTCTGACCATCAATGGAAATATTCTTGATGTAGAGTTCAATGTTGCAGAAAATCTCTTCTTAAAATCAGGCTCAGTGGTATATTGACTCGGAATTAATGTTGGTGATCTGTTTGGTAGCTGTTTGTACCAGAAAAGGTTTATGTTTGTAACTGTGGTAAAATAATTACACCTTACAATAACTTGATCTCTTTCACTCGCTCCTGAAGACTGTTCAACCCTGTCCTGCCCGAAGACACTGGAAAAATAGACAGAAATAGTAAATCATTTACTTGAATTATTTGGAAAGTATATGTAAACATATTTAAGTAAACCTTTTTCTGTTAAAGTATGTAGAAACAAAATGTGCTTACCATCATAGTGGGCTATGAAGCACAGAGAAACCAAAGCCCATTTAAACATAGTTGATCTATGAGGTAAAAGAACAGAAAATTCACTCAACTCTGCTCTCAAAAGCTGTGTTTATCTCATAGAGCTCTTCTTTAAATGTTGTTTATGTCATGTCACATGATATACTCATACATGGAGAGAGCAATGCTCACCCCTTGTGGATGAAGTTTGAAATTGCCAAACAGGATTTTTCAAACCCTGAACAATTCTTAATAAAGGTATGATTGGTATAAGTAGTATTTTTGATCAAATGCTTGATCACCACTATACTTATGTTGTAAATCTATTTACTCATTTTTAGAATAACTGAATAAAGTATCATTGTATGTGTGCTTACAGTCTGAGCTTAAATGATCTTATGGCACAGTCTCTGTCAGGTTCAGCAAAATACCCTCAGATATAAACCCCTTTTTCCTCACCACCTGGGAAAAAGCAAATGCATATAAATATGATTTTATCACCTCTTTGAACATGGTTGCTTTTTAAACAGAAGCATCTTTTATCAGAATCTTCGTGTCACCCTTTCTGTTATATCTTTTTATGTTGTAAATAACAATCTATAATACGTTTTTTTCTGAACAGGGTGATGTTCTCTTGTGTTACCTATAGCAGATATGGGGGTTGGATATGTGTGATGTAGATGCAATGCTGTGTATCAGGTTTTTGTACAGTGTTCTTGTGTTTCCTGTCACTGTGGGCTCCAGAGCGCAGTAGTACAGAGCAGAGTCTGATATAGATGCAGAGGAGATCTCCAGATCCACATGGTTTTCTTTGCCTTTGGTGACTTTGGCGCTGAATCTGGGATCCACATTAGACTCCTGAGCTTGTGTTGATCTGTCTGAGATGAGCACAATGAACTGAGGAGCTGATCCGGGATACTGACGGTACCAGTGAAGATAGTATGCAGATGAGTAACTGCAGGATAATTTAACACTTGAGCCCTTGTCAGCAAACTCCTGTGTTTTGGTTGCTTTAATTTCATTTCCATATACTGTATCTGCAAATGTATGGCAAATCTTTCATGAATTGGTGTTTATATTGAATCTGTAGTCAGTTAATTATTAGCCATTCTGGCTGCTCATAATATTTAGTCTCAAAACAAAACACTTACACAATACTTACATGCAAAGGCAGAAAGCAGAATGACAGAATGGAGAATCATTGTGTGTGTGTTTCTTTCTCTCTCTAACAGACATGAAGTTTAAGATCACATCAGATATCAGTGCTTTAAACCCCACCTCTTCCAGAGAGCTCTTTGAGAGAGAAGATCAAATCAGATCTGTTTCATACATCACTGTCATTTGATTACTATTCATATTCTATCATACCCTCTTGTGGTTACTTACTAACTCTGTCATATGACATAAATCCTCAGAACACAAGTAATAGAATATGAACTAGATTATTCCTCATACTTTGGTTGTTATAATACTTTAGATCTCATAAAGTTGATGACATTTTCTATGCACAGCACGATGTAATTAATAATGTTTAAATTATTATTTTTTATTTATATGCATATTATTGTTGTGGGACAGAAGTAAATAGCATGTGGATTTGCGCTACATAATATAATATAACACTTCCTCTGTTTTTGTGTGAGTGTTGAGTGTGTTTCAGTCACAGTGGTCCTCAGAGTACAGTAGTACACAGTAGAGTCAGACACACACAGATTCTTGATTGTCAGTGGAACTGAATCTGATGACACTTTAGAGTCAAATCTCTCCTGGAACTGAGCACCATTGTCTTTTGCTCCAAATTTGTTTCTCCACAGGAGGTATTTGGGAAAGTCATTTGCTCTTTGGATGTACCAGAAGAGTTCTGGTTGTGATGAAGTTGTTTTATATTTGCATTGTAAAGTTACTGATCTTCCTCCAAATTCAGCGATGTGTTCATCTGGCTGATCAACACGCTCTTCTCCACGACACGCTGTAAAAACATGAAAACATGTTAGGATAAAACTGTAAAAATTTTAACTTAAGGGTATAAAACTCTTTGAAGCAATTAAAAAATTACAAATTCCCTCACTTACCATGATAAAATGATGCAACAGTTAAAAATTTAAACAATCTATGAGTTATCATTTTGTATCATGTGTTGACTGTAACAAGAGAAAAAGATAAATCAGTCGTGTCAGTAAGAAATTGGATGGTTAATAGCAGGGGTGGAGAGTTTAAACATAAAAAAAGGAAATAAATATGTGATTTTAAGTCGTGTGTGTACTACCCTCTTCAGGATATTATTGTAAAAAGATTTTTATAATCATTTTTCATTAATTATTCTTGTAGAATATGACAGAGCAAAGGCTCACTATGTTACAGTGACTGTGTTAACAGTGTCATCATTTAAGTTATTGATAATTTTACCCTTTTGACACTTAAACATGCATGATTATACACCTAACACATTTGCATACTGTACATTTGTACAATGCAAAGTGACAGGAATATGGTTAAATCATCCATTATCATAGTATGTATCAGGATTAACATATAATGTAGGGAATAGAAAATTTAGTTTTACACAAGTCAGATTTTCATTTGTTCAAAGATGTGAAAGATGCATTTCTGCTTAATGTGTTTTATTTTACAAATTTAGTACCATGCAGAATCTGTTATTTTAGCAGGAAAGATCTGCAGGCTCACAATAATTGGCTAATATTAACTTAAAATATGAGGAAAAAGAGGTGGCATTGAGCCTCATTGTGGGTAAATAAAAAACAGGAGCTCTGGATCCCAGATACTGATGATACCACTGCATGTATATCACAGTTCCTTCATATTTACAGAAGAGGTAGATGTTTTTTCCCCCCTCAAATGCAGTTTTCTTGTTTTTTAGTGGTGTATTGTGTTTTCTTTTCATTACCTTTTCAGTAACCACACACAGGTGTTCCCACAAGTATAATTAAACTGTAAATTATAGATTGTGGGTTTGATATGGCTTGACATCAAAGGGAACAATGAGTTTGAGTTTTTACACGGCTTCACATAGACTTTGTATCACTGGGCTCCAACTCTTAAAGCACAATAATAGAGAGCTGAATCTGACAGAGTTACACCAGTAATAGTGAATTCAGTGGATGTGTGTGATGTAGTCGACTGAAAGCGAGGATCATCGGGTCTCCCACTTCCACCACTTGATCGTGCAGCCTTATATATTAAATAGTGAAGCTCTTCATTTAGATACTGTCTGTACCAATAAAGTCTAACATAACTGCTGCTTGTATCATATGAGCAGTTCAGTGTTACAGACTCATCTTCCTTTTTTATGACACTACTTTCTTGATTTGGTCTAATCTGGTCTGCAGTCATCACACCTAAAACAAACAAACAAAATGAGAGTCAAGTAATACAAAACTATCTCATTTGAATGTGTCTGAATACTACTGTAATAAATAAAAAAAATGTCATATTATACCTGAAATCATAATTAAAATCAGAACCAGGTGTTCTTCCATGTTGACTAGGTCAGATCAGGTGTGTGTTAATGTTGTCTGTGCTCTGAGCTGTAGATCTGTGTTACCGAGTCTCTGCAGTTTCACACTCAAACACACTGGAACTTCCTGCTTTCTGTGAGATGATACCGTCTATTGCTTCTCATGTTTTTGGCATTGCCTAGAGCACTGAAAAAAATGTGGAGTAAGATTTACTTGAAAAAACAATTCCCACTCAGAAACGGCTAGTTAATTTACAAAAAATTGCCAAGTAAAAGCCTAAACATAATTATTAGTAGCTTTAAATTGAAATTTTAAAGTCAAGTTTACTTAGGAATTCCCAGTAAATTTTATTGACTCTTTGTTTGTACATTTTACTTAAGTAATGCTTATCACTGTCGAAAAAAAAAGAAAAAAAAAGTGTTGTTAAATAACAGTAATTTCACAGAAAAAAAAAACTATACATATGGTTTACTTAATTTTTCTTTTGCAATTTTTTGCACACATATTTTAAGTAAAAATAGCAATGCTCAAATGCGTTTTGCTCTGTCACGGTTTATAAAATTTACTCCAACGCTGTAACACTGATGAAAAAAAAAAATATGTTATTAAGGCATGCAACTCACTTACAAACATGCAAGTAAGCAAATAGACAGCTAACTATCATTTTAAAATAACATGTCCACTCATTATAATTATTACTCAACTGAACACAGAGACCTCAATACTTGGTACACAATACACAATGACGGTAACAATCAGTGAAGCGTATGAATGGGTCATTTTGAGTAGAAAATGAACTCCAGATGTCACAAAACAGTAAGTTACTAAACCTAACAACAAAAGCAACCATAAAACAGCACAAGTACAACTCGAAAACAGTGAAAAATTTGACCTTTTTAATTATTCATGCCCCAGTGAATGATGGGAAAAACGGGATCATAACTTTGATATTTACTTAAAGAATCCTTGTAAACATAACAAACAATTCCAAGTAAATAATTATAAGTTCAACCTTTAATTTCTACAAGCTTAAATTGAGTACTAATATAGAATTTACTTTATTTTTTTTTATTTTTGCCTGAACTAAATTATTTAATGTAGTATGTAGTATTTACTTCACCACAAAATCTTTTTTTTTTCAGTGAGGAAAGCTTTTGCAACAGCAAGAAATTACACATATATTTATTTATTTAGCAGATGATTTTGAAGAAAAATACAAACCTGCATGGTTTTAGGCTCATGTGATTTGAGTTTGGAAGTTTCTTCCATTGAGTGTGAAAGTTGTTGTAAGATGTTGAATCTTGCTTTGATTATGACTGCAGACGATATATATTATCATTAGGCTATTACGTTGATCATGTTCTCTAAAATCATTATGATTGTGTCCACCTAAAAATGACAATTTTGTCATTGTCAATAATTTTTTGTTTAGTTTCTACAAAATATTTACTGTACATTAATCAATGAGCACAAAAATCAATGAGCCAGATAAATTGACTGAATCGAGTTAATGAATCATTTATTACAGCATTTTGGGCAATAAGACATCTATCTTGCTGGCTATGATAAATACTTAATATTGATAATTGCAGATAAATAATTGTAACACAATAAAAACAGAATACAAATAATCTTTAAAAAAAAAAGTATATATACTATGATGATGCTATTATCTGAAATTACCTAAATTTGTAGTCTGTAAGTGTGAAAATGCTTACAAACTTGTGAATCTTCTTTTGTGCATTGTTTCACTTCTACCTTTTTTTTTTAAAATTACATATTCTGAAAAATTATGAATCACACTCTTCACACAGGTGTTTCCACAAGTGTAATTATATTGTGTGAATTATAGATTGTGGGTTTGATGTGGCTTGAGATCAAAGTGAAAAATGAATTTGAGTTTTTGTACGGCTTCACATAGACTTTGTATCACTGGGCTCCAACTACTAGAGCACAATAATAGAGAGTTGAATCTGACAGAGTTACACCAGTAATAATGAGTTCAGTGGATGTTTCTGATGTAGTCGACTGAAAGCGAGGATCAGCTGGGGTCCCAGTGTTACTCCAATCCCGAGCCTCTTTCCACATTAAATAATGAGGTTCTCCATTAGGATACTGTCTGTACCAGTAAAGTCTAACATATCTGCTGCTTGTATCATATGAACAGCTCAGTGTTACAGACTGTCCTTCTGCACTGATGACATTTGCACCCTTATTTGGCCCAATCTGATCTGCAGCCATTGCACCTGCAAACATGAAAATAAATATTTGCTTACATTTTAAAAACCATGTGGGTTAAATTCTGTCACATTACACTGTTTTCCGTAGCATTGGCATCAAAGAGTATTTTACCTGAAGTCATGATTAATATCAGTACCAAGTGTCTGTCCATGTTCACTAAGTCAGATCAGTTCTGTTGATGCTCTTCTGTTCTCTGGGTTGTGATACTCTGAGTTTCTGCAGGAACTGAGTCATACAATCAATCTGGAACTTCCTGCTCTCTGAGATGATGCTCATTTTGGTGAATTAATGAAAGAGGTAGAGCAACAGATCTGTAAATGACATATGTTATTTATTAAATAAAAAAGGAGGAGCTAATGATTCTGTAATGAGGCTTGATAATATGAATATGTGGTGTATATTGACATCTTATGGTAAAAGCATTACACAATGAAAATTAAGTTTAATTTCATGATAGTTTCCTAATTAATTAATTAGTTTGCTTGTTTTAATAAATGTATTAATAAAATGGATGAGATCTAAAGTCTGATGGAATACATTCAGCATCTGAGTTAGCAGTTTTGGGAATCTTATTTTCTTTCTTGTTTTGTGATTAGAAAATGTAACAAGATCATACGGGATGAATGTGCATGTGCATCGGTATCATGTGGATTTGCAACTCGTCATATAACTGAACACTTCCTCTGTTTTTGTAGTGATGAGTGTTGAGTGTGTTTCAGTCACTGTGGGCCTCAGAGCACAGTAGTACACAGCAGAGTCAGACACACGCACATCTTGGATCGTCAGTGGAAACATTCTTGATGTGGAGTCCAGTGTTGCAGAAATTCTCTTCTTAAAATCAGGTTCAGTGGTATATTGATTCAGGATGAATGCTGGTGATCTGTTTGGTAGCTGTTTGTACCATAATAGATCCGGATTTGTAGAAGTATAATTGCACATTAAAATAACTTGAGCTCCTTCATTTGCAGGCATTTCACTCGAAGACTGTTTAACTCTGTCTTGCCCCCAGCACACTGGAAAAATAGACAGAAAAAAAGTAAGTTATTAACATGAATAATAATAATTTAGGAACCTGAATGTAAAGCTTTTTCTTTTAAAGTATACAGAGACAGAAAAAAAAACGTGCATACCAAAATAATGTGCTATGAAACACAGATAAATCAAAGTCAATATAAACATAATTGTTACAAGAGTTAAAAGAACTCTGCTCTCAAAAACTCTGCTCATCTTACAGAGCTCTTCTTTAAAGGTTTGTAAAAGGTCACGTTATACCTATAAATGAAGAGAGCAATGCTGACCCCCTGTGAACGAAGTTAGAAATTGATAAACATTATATTATTTATTTTGTAAACTTTCCACAATTCTTTATAAAGGTAGGATTGGTATAAATAGTGTTTTTGAACAAATGCTTGATCCCCACTATACTTATCCCTCTGTATGTTATAAAGCTAGTTACTCACTGGATATACCCATGGACATTTGTTTAGAATAACTAAATGAAGTATCATCATTGAATGTGTGCTTACAGTCTCAGTTTAATTGACGTAGACTCTGTCAGTTTCAGTAAACCACATAAACCCCTCCTGCCTCATCACCTGCAATAGGCAAATGCATCTAAATATGACTTTATCACCACTTTCAACATGGTTGCCATTCGTATATAAAATAATTCATATATAAAATATATGAATACCCAAAAAAGCACCATTGTGTGTCACCGTTTGTTATATCTTTTTTTGTTGTGAATGAGAATCTATAATACTATTTTTCCTGAATAGAGGGGTGTTCCTTTGTGTTAACTATATGATATGGGGGTTGGATATGTGTGATGGAGATGCAATACTGTGTATCAGGTTTTTGTACAGTGTTCTTGTGTTTCCTGTCACTGTGGGCTGCAGAGCACAGTAGTACAGAGCAGAGTCTGATACAGCAGCAGAGGAGATGATCAGATCCACATGTTTGATCTCTTTTGTAGCTTGTTTTTCTTTTCTGAGCTTGGTAGAGAACCTGGGATCTACATCAGATGGCTTAGTCTCTTTCACACTCTCCATTATAAACACAAGAAATTGAGGAGCTGATCCGGGATACTGACGGTACCATTGAAGTGATTGTGCAGAAGAATAACTGCAGGATAAAGACACAGTTGAACCCACTGCAACAGATTCCTCAGTGCTGTCTGGTGTGATTTCATCTCCAAAACTCACACCTGCAAAAGAGAAAGAATTTTAATCTTCGAATAGTGATGAAATTGATAACAGTGATCTGAAATGGTACAATACATACAGTAGGCAATACTAGTGAATTATATTAAATATTAATGTTGCATTATCACTGTGATTTTAAGCTGTAGGAGCAGATGAAAGGTACATTATTTAAAGAAATAATAGGTTTATATTTTCAGTGAAAAAGTTCATTATAAATGTAAGATGTGAAAATCATTTGACAAATTATTATATGTATATTCTCAAATTAGAAATGCATGCAAAACATATACAAATACACTTACTTGCCAAGGCAGAGAGCAGAATGACTGAAAGTATCATTGTGCATGAGTGAGTCTGTACGGCAGGACTGAGCTTTGTGACAGACTAGAAAATGTAACAAGATCATCTCAGATCTATGCGCTAAACTCCTCCTCTTTCAGTCTGATGCCAACAAAAACCCCACTCATATCTACACAATATTTTAAAACCAAACATTACATTTAGACTAAATAAATGTGAGATCTGCTTATGCATGTTCACAGAAGATTATGAAGAGCATTTTATGGCATTTGCTCTTTTTCAAATCTCCACAGACTCTGTCAGTGTAGCTGCAGTGAATAAGCGATTTTTGTGTGAGTGTTGAGTGTGTTTCAGTCACTGTGGGCCTCAGAGCACAGTAGTACACAGCAGAGTCAGACACACGCACATCCTGGATTGTCAGTGGAAATTTTTGTGATGTGGAGTCCAATTTTGTAGAAAATCTCTTTGTAAAATCAGGCTCCGTGGTATATTGATTCAGAATGAATGTTGGTGATCTGTTTGGTAGCTGTTTGTACCAGAAGAAGAACGGAGTTGTAGAAGTAGTAGTATAATTACACATTAAAATAACTTGAGCTCCTTTACGTTCAGTCATTTCTCCTGAGGACTGTTCAACCCTGTCCTGTCCAGAAGACACTGGAAAAACAGACATAAAAAAGGAAGTCATTAACATGTATTATTTGGAAATGTATCAACGTGAATGTAAGTAAAGCCTTTTTTTTATTTAAAGTAGGCCTATGCAGATGTACCTACCATCATAATGTGCTGTGAAACACAGGGAAATCAAAGTCCATCTAAACATAGTTGATCTACTGTACGAACAGACATTCACTCAACTATGCTCTCAAAAGCTCTGTGTGTATCTCAGTGCTTTTTTTAATGTTTGTGTCATGTCGCATGATATACTCATACATGGAGAGAGCAAGGCTGACCCCTTGTGGATGAAGTTTGAAATTGCTTAAAAATTGGAAACAAAATTAGTATTAGCCTGAAGATGTTTTTGAACACATTCGTGATCCCCACTACTCCTGTCTCTTAATTGTAAACCCAAGAATTAAGGGTCACATTTCTCCCTGTCTCTGGAAGACCACTGTTTCCTTTTACAGTCAGGTTTTTGTACAGCATTCTTGTGTTTCCTCTCACTGTGGGCCTCAGAGCACAGTAGTACAGAGCAGAGTCTGACGCTTCAGCAGATGAGATGAACAGATCCACATAATTTTGTTTTTCTTTTCTGAAATTAGTGCTGAATCTTTTATTTACATCAGACATCTGAGCTTGTTTTGCTCCGTCTGAGATGAGCACAAGGAACTCAGGAGTTGATCTGGGATTCTGACGGTACCAAAGTAAAGACCATGCAGATGAATAACTGCAGGATAATGTAACATTTGAACCTTCAGCAGCAAATTCCTCTGTTTTGTCTGGTGTAATAGTATCTCCATTACTGGCACCTGCAAATAAATGTGAAATGTTAGTTTTGACCTGTTAGTCTCATAGGGAACTATACTGATAAAATGGAAGCATTTAAGTAGTTAATTTACTTTCAGTGCACTTATATATATTAAGTACCCAAATAGTAAAACGATGCTTCATACTTCACTCTGTACTTACATGCTAAAGCAGAGAGCAGAATAACTGAATGGAGCATCGTGTTTGTGTTTACACTCTCAGATTAAATGATCAGGTTCAACAAACTACCGTCAGATATACTTTATGCCCCTCCTTCCTCGCCACCTGGGAAAAAGGCAAATGCGTTTAAATTAACAATCCACAACTGTCGTGTGCCGTGTAGACACGGTGTTAGTTCTTATCAGTATGTGTATGTGTTTCAGTCACAGTGGGCTGCAGAGCACAGTAGTAAACAGCAGAGTCAGACACATGCACATCCTTGATTGTCAGAGAAACTGAGCTTGAGGATTTGTTGAGATCTGCATGAAATCTTTCCTCAAATTCTTTTTCACTGCTGATTGATCTAGTCGAGAGTTTACAGAGCATGCAAACTGGAAATCCACTGGTTTTATGTTGGTACCAGTAAAGATAAGGGTATTGGTCACTGGTACTGTAAGTGCAGTGAAGTTTAACCATCTCATGTTCAGAAGCTGTTTGAACTCTTGCTTGCTGTTTGACAGAATCTTGTTTATTGCATTCTGTCAGAAAATATAAAAATGTAAATGAAAAGTTTTCAAGTATATTACGATGTATGAAATAATTAAAAGCAAAGTTGCTTTACCTAGCACAGCAGCCAGTAGAAATAAATTCCTCACCCAGATTAACAGTTTACATAAAGTGTATAAAAATTGCAAAGGCAATATTAATGAAATATGATGATGATGATGATGAATATGAGGCAGTCTGAGTTTTAGATTTCTCTGTGTGTGTATGCTTGTAAAGGTTAAACACATATAGGAGAAGCTTGCGTGTATAATAGCATACAATTCTGCCACAAGGTGGCCAGGTTGTGCAATTACATAACTTCCATTAAAACATAAAAGCAGAACTTTAAAAATGATCACCTTTAATTAAAATGAGGAATTTGCTGAATAAATGTAGATTATTTGATGCTGTATTCATGCAGGAAACTAATGAACCATGATAACTGATTTTTTCTTCTTTTAAATGTTTCTGGTTTACTTTTATGCCTTCTTCACACAGGTGTTACCCCATATTTTATTACATTTGGGGCTGGATAGATTGTGGTTTTGATTGTGGTTTTCACTAGATATTTGCAAAATGAAAAGAGCTTCATGTTTTTGTACGACATGTCTCATGTTTTGTCTCACTGGGCTCCTACTAATAGAGCGCAATAATAGAGAGCTGAATCTGACAGATGTACATCAGCAAAAGTGAGTTCAGTGGATGTTTCTGATGTAGTCGACTGAAAGCGAGGATCAGCGGTGTCTGCAGTACTCCATGATCGAGCGCCTTTATATGCTAAAAACAAAAGTTCTCCATGTAGATACCATCTGTACCAGTAAAGACGAATGGTATCGCTGGTTGCACTAAATGAGCAGCTCAGCTTGACAGTTTCTCTTTCTTTTGTGATAACATTTTTCTCTTTATCTGGCTCAATACTGTCCCCAGACACCAAACCTGTGAACAAACAGCAGAATATAAATCAAACACATTGCAAACACAAGACGTGTCGACTAAATGACTAAAATCTGATTAAAAAATAAATAAATATTTTTTATTAGGTTTTCAAAGCTCCACTATTTAATAATTTACCCAATAATTAATGTACCTGTTCCCATAATAATAATGATAAGAAAGCATCTGTCCATGCTGAATAAGATCAGTTCAGTTCTTTCTTAAGCCTTTCAATGTTCTGTACTGTGTGTAAAACACTGAAGGTCACAAAGACACCCAGGAAATTCCTGCTTGCTATCACATGATGCTGTTTGCTTTGAATACAAACTGCTCAAATGATCAAAATGGTCTGTCTGTCTGTCTGTCTGTCTGTCTGTGAAATGTTCTTTTTCATCAATATTGACAGTAAACAATGTCATCGTGTAGTATGTCTGTAATGTTTAAATTGTTTATGTTCTATTATTTTATATCTTGTTTTTTTATTATATATCTATACTCCATCAACCCTGCAGCTGCAGCTTTTCTCCTTATGCATGGAAAAAATATCCATGTTTGTGTTTTCCCAAGAACATTTGACAACATTGCAGCCCTGTCGTAGAAATGTGCTTACACATTGAGATTATCATTTAACACTTTTTGTAGCATACAGAATCCATTCAATTACTTGGAAACAGTAGAGTGCATGCAAAGTGAAGGACAGTACTGTATTTTGAATGCATGTCATAATGTCACTGTAAGACTGTTTTACTCACTGCATCAGCTCTATTCTTGCTCGCTGTCACTGGGTAAAGGGTTTTTGTAGAGAGCTGATGTGTTTCCTGTGACTGTGGGCCTCAGAGCACAGTAGTACAGAGCAGAGTCTGATACAGCAGCAGAAGAGATCTTCAGATCCACAAGTTTTTGTTCCCATTTAGTGAGTTTAACTGAGAGTCTTGGATCCACATCAGACTTTTTGGTGTTTGTTGTACCATCAAAGATGAGCACAAGAAATTCAGGAGCTGATCTGGGATACTGACGGTACCAGTATAGATAATCTGCAGATGAATAACTACAGGATAATGTAACATTTGAACCCTCCTCAGCAAAAAGCTCTGTTTTTTCTGGTGTGATGACGTTTCCAGAAACAGCAGCTAAAAAAGAAGGGGTACAGTTTAATGAGATCTGTTTTAATTAAGCTAAACATTAACAATATATCACACATATATAGAAATATGCATACATGCCAGACTATAGAAGAGAAAAACTGAAAAGATATCCATTGTGCAGTGGACTGTGTTCACTGGAAGACTGAATTGTTCCTTCTCCAGTCTGAATGGATTAGATTGTGTCAGATCTGTGTAGACCCTCCTCTCTGTTTACATTTCACTCCTGGAGAACAGAAGAAAGATCCAGTAACAATCACTGTTTTCCCCTGTTTTTCATGCACTATGAATGAATGTAACATGTTATAATACAGCAGCAATTAGAAAATTGATCTGTGATCATTATTTTATTATTTGAGAATGAGTACAATAGTAAAGAGCTGGATGTGAGAGCATAGTGTCTTATTAAGAAGTTGTTATATACTTCATACTTCTACAATATTGAGTTTTGTTATCTTAATCATTATAATATGTAATGTTTTTGTGGGTTTGCTCATAAAATGTCACATTTATGTTGATCTAGTTTTGTCATGTTTTTATAGCACTAAGCATGCAGTGGTCCTCAGTGATGACCACAATGTCATGTTTTTGTATGAGTGTTGAGTATGTTTCAGTCACTGTGGGCTGCAGAGCACAGTAGTACACAGCAGAGTCAGACACAAGCAGATTCTTGATTATTAGTGGAACTGAATTTGACTCGAGTCGGGTATCAAATCTCTCTTCAGAGCTGCTGCTTGATCCAAATTTGTATTTCATTAGTATATATTCAGGGAAGCCATTTGAGTTTGATATTCATAGCTCAGGGTGACCTGTTGTCCTTCTGTGGCAGTTTTTGTCTCATTTGGTTGATTAACACTGTCTTGTCCAAGGCATCCTGTAAATGCAGAAGAACATAATTATACATTCAATGTGACTTTTAATATTACAGTTAAAATCATTTACAGAAATAAAGGTTGAATGACAATTTTGATAACTTACCATAGATATTAAAGACAAAGATCAATAAAACAAGAAACCAAGTCATCTTTGTTTATCTTTGAGAGGAATGGAAGAACAGATAAATTTCACAGAAGTCCTCCACAACTGTAGGTTGTTTCCTGCTTGTCATGTTGATGTAGTGATGATGTTCAATAGCAGATGTTTTCCTTACAATAGTAAATATGATGTGTCATGTGTATGTAGATATCGCCACCTTCAGACTAAAAATGTTTTTGTATGGTTGTTGAGTGTGTTTCAGTCACTGTGGGCCTCAGAGCACAGTAGTACACAGCAGAGTCAGACACACGCACATCCTGGATCGTCAGTGGAAATGATTTTGAAATTGTGCTGAGATCACCACTAAATCTATCCTTGAACTCAATCCTTGAATCAAATTTGCTCAGCATGAATTCTGGAACTCCATTTACTTTTTGCTGATACCACAATAGAATTGCTGATATATCAGTGGTTTCATATTGACAGCTGATTGTTACAGCTGCTCCTTCAACAGCTGTTTGAACTGTTGTATTTTGTTCAACACTGTCCAGAGAATCACATCCTGTAATTTAATGTAAAGCATCACTGATGAGTATCTCATATTCATATTAGAAGGATATTAACGAATAATACATTCCTTTCAGAATATGATTTACCCCAGAAATAGTGTGTGATAAAGATAAGTTCAATTATTTTCCAGTTTGTCATCACAATAATTATTAAAATAATAGTTTATATAAAATGACCTCGTTGAAATCTACAGTAGACTTTTGTTTCTGGTAAAATTGTTGTAGCACTGTCAACATATGCAAAGACCTGCAGGAGGAGTCTGACTGCACAGTATTTGAACACACACAGTGCGACTGTCTCCTCCTCCTGAAGGATTCTGGGTGCATTTTAGTGACTTTTCAATGTTCTGATGTTTGTTTTATCAGCTATAACAAAGTTTGTTGATGACGAAAGAAGGAAGGAACCGGGTTACCGAAAAAAAACAAAACTTGAAATAGTATTTTCTTGTAAACATACTACAATAATTTACAATACTACAATAAAAAAAAAAAAAAAAAAAAAAATATATATATATATATATATATATATATATATATTTTTTTTTTTTTTTTTTTTTTACAGTGTGGATATATTACTAGAAGAAGCTGTAACAAAGACTTGTTAATGTTGATTTTTTTTTTATTCTTGAGTACTATATTGTTTTTTATTGTGCATTATAGTTATGCATTTGTCTTCAGTGTCAGAGAATTGTGTTTTTGTATGAGTGTTGAGTGTGTTTCAGTCACTGTGGGCTGCAGAGCACAGTAGTACACAGCAGAGTCAGACACACGCACATCCTGGATTGTCAGAGGAACTATTTTTGTTTGTGTGTTCAGACTTGCATTAAATCTATTCTTGAACTCTTCCTCATTATTTCTGTAAGTAGCAACTCTGTTCAGCATGTACTTTGGGGATCCGTTTACTTTCTGCTGATACCAGAAGAGAGTTGGGCCTGAATCAGTGGTTGTATATGAACAGTTGATTATTACAGCTGCACCTTCATCTGCTGTTTGAACTCTCATATTCTGGTGGACAGCATCCTCAGATTTACATCCTGAAATTTAGAAAACCATTTACCAATTGAATTATTTGAATCATTCTCAAATTAAAATTTAAGAAAAGTGTTTAAAATCTACTTACCCATGAAATATGAGATAAACAACATGAAATATGTTTGCCAGTGTGCCATCATAATATTATAAACATGCAGTGCTAAATTAAACTCAGCTGAATGAACGCATCAATGAATGAACAGTAGAACAGCAGTTTAACCTTGTTGCTTCAGTCTCTCTTTGCTAAAGTTACACTGACTGAACACATTTACAGACACAGAGGAGGAGCCTGACTTTACCACAGTATCTGAATACACTGCTTGAGTGAAAGAAATTTATTTGTTTTGACGCTGAAGTGCCATAGTATTGTAGAATAATTTCTATTAAAATAGTATTGTAATTCCATAGTATTGTAGAATGATCAGCCTTATATAATAATTTGAATAATGATGCTTCCTTGTGGTGAGTTTGAATAGATTTTGCTGAAATTTAGTTAAATTAATTTCAGTCACATTTTGACATAATTCACAAACAGTGCAACTAATGTCAGAATCAATTAATCATAATAAATAAGAAGTAAAATGACATTTATTGGACATGTTAGTTTGCACTATATGAAGAGTTTGAGAGTAAAATATATTTAAGAGATTCAAGCAGACATCATACAAGGATTTTGCAGAGGAGATATTGATAATGATAATGATAATAATGATAATGATATTGTGATGTTCAGTTAAATCTTTCAAAATGGTGGTGATGTACTGTAATTCAAGAAACATTCTACTATATTGTTTCCTGTTCATTACCTTTTCAGTAATCACACACAGGTGTTTCCACAAGTATAATTATATTGTGTGAATTTTAGATTGTGGGTTTGATGTGGTTTAAGATCAAAGTGAAAAATGAATTTGAGTTTTTGTAAAGCTTCACATAGACTTTGTATCACTGGGCTCCAACTACTAGAGCACAATAATAGAGAGCTGAATCTGACAGAGTTGCACTGTTGATAGTAAGTTCAGTAGATGATTGTGATGTAGTCAAACGAAGCCTTCCACTATTTTCATCACTTGATTGTGAAGCATATATTAAATAGCGAAGCTCTTCATTAGGATTCTGTCAATACAAATATGCATAACTGCTGCTAGTATATGAGCATCTAAGGGTCACAGTCTCGTCTTCCTTTATGACAAAAGCATCTTTATTTGGCCTAATCTGGTCTGCAGTCATTACACCTAAAATAAACAACAAAAATAATTTGTCAGCCAAATTACACAAAATTATCTCAAATTATCTCATTAATACCACTGTAATAAAAATAAAAAGAGTCAAAATCTACCTGAAGTCAGAATTAAAATCAGCAGCAGGTGTTTTTCCATGCTGACTATGTCAGATCAGGTGTGTATTAATGTTCTCTGTGGTCTGAGCTGTAGATCTGTGTTACTGTGAGTCTCTGCAGTTTCACACTCAAACACACTGGAACTTCCTGCTTTCTGTGTGATGATATCGTCTCCTGCTTCTCATTGGTTAGTAGAAGGTTTTTGCAACTGCAGAAAAGTATATTATTAATTAAGCAGATGATGTTGAAGAAAAATACAAACGTGAACGATTAATGAACCAATAATGCTATTATGCAATTAGAGCAGAGGTGTAAGAGCAGAATTAAACATTGTATGTATAATGATAATAGATACCACAGTCAATGTCACAAATGTGATTAGTGGCCTGAAAAATATTTCTGAATCTTAAATGTTTTATTTATTTAGTGTCTTAAATCTTCTTGTTTTAAATAATTAAAAGTGTAAATACTTAGTTTATTTCCAAATTTTAAGTAGATTTTGAATCCCATAATCAGGTCCTCACTGTATACGGTTATGTGTTAGTTAAATGCTCACTATGAGCTGATATTCAGGTGTTTTTGATTGTTGTGATGCTGTGAGGTTCATGAGATTGATTCAAGTTTAGGAGTTCATTCCAAGTACACTGAGTGTGAAAGTTGCTGTAAGATGTTGTACTTTTCTGTGATTTTACCACAAAATTAGGAATTTTAAACAATTAATTATCTATAGTGATAAAATGCTTACAATAGGACATAATTAGATTCTGCTGTGCATTTGCATTTTCATCTACTTTGTTTTGTTTCATAAGATTTCAGTTGGCCAAAAAAAGTTAAAAATGCTTTAAGTGATTTAATTCATTAAAGATGTTTAAAAGACTCTTCCAATTCTAGAAACCATTCACCCAAAAATTACATGACATTATGGTATCATAAGAGATGCATCATAATGGTTATGACAAGATAATTAATTATAATACAAAAAACAATAATACATAATAATAATTAATAATAATAAATGAAATAGCTGAAATGTAAAGACTTTTTTTATATACATTTATTTATTACATGTCTGCAAACAATTTCTTATCTCACACAGACGCAGGTGTTTCCACATAATTTATTAGCTTCTGTGTATAACAGATTGTGGTTTTGGTGTGGTTCAGTTTCAAAGAGAAGAATGAATTTGAGTTTTTGTACGGCTTCACATAGACTTTATATCACTGGGCTCCAACTCTTAGAGCACAATAATAGAGAGCTGAATCTGACAGAGTAACACCTTTAATAATGAGTTCAGTGGATGTTTCTGATGTAGTCGCCTGAAAGTGAGGATCAGTGGGGTCCCAGTATCACTATATTACCGAGCATCTTTCCACATTAAATACTGAGGTTCTCTATTAGGATACTGTCTGTACAAGTAAAGTGTAACATAATTGCTTCTTGTGTCATACGAACAGCTCAGTGTTACAGACTCTCCTTCTGCAATGATGACATTTCCATCCTTATTTGGCCCAATCTGATCTGCAGCCATCGCACCTGCAAACATAAAATTCTCCTTACATTTTAAAACACATGTGGGGTAAATTCAGTCACATTACAGTGTCTATTTTCTTTAGCATTGGCATCAAAGTGTATCTGAAGTTATTATTAAAATCAGTACCAAGTGTCCATGTTTACTAAGTCAGATCAGTTCTGTTGACGTTCTTGTTTTCTGGGTTATGATGATTGCCATGCTCTGAGTCTGGATCTGAGTCACACAGTCAGGAAGCAAGAAGTTCCTGCTCTCTGATGATTATGCTATTGTAGAAAATAAAACTAGAAAAGTAAGGTGAAAATAAACTCACTAAGAACAACTGTGAAAAGTGATAGAACCTCAGTTTGGTTTATTGTTGTGATTGAAAGAGGTAGAGCAACAGATCTGTAAATGAGGTATTGGTTAATAATTAAATAGAAAAGGAGGAGCTAATGATTCTGTAATGAGGCTTGGTAATATGAATATATGGTGCATGCCGCCATCTTATGGTTACCCAAAGCATTCCAAATGAAGTAATTTTTTTAAGTAGGAAAAAAAGAAAATCTACATTCTGTTTCCTTTGTTCTTTGCATATTTTATTGTATTGTATTTTATATTATATTAGCTTTATTGGTTTCAGAGCAGCAGAGGAGATTATCATATCCACATGTTTTCCTTTATTGAGTTTAGTTACTTAGTTGCTAAAAAAGTCAACAGTTAGTCAGTGATTTACATCCTACCTAAAGTATACTTTGTGATAATTTTCACATTTTTTTCGCAGTGTACACTCATGATCTATTTATAATACAGGTAGATTAATGGGGGAAAAATTAGTTGTACATCTTCATCTGTGTCAGGTTTTTGTACAGTGTTCTTGTGTTTCCTGTGACTGTGGGCCTCAGAGCACAGTAGTACAGAGCAGAGTCTGATACAGCAGCAGAGGAGATGATCAGATCCACATGTTTGACTTCTTTTGTAGCTTGTTTTTCTTTTCTGAGCTTGGTAGAGAACCTGGGATCTACATCAGATGGCTTAGTCTCTTTCACACTCTCTATTATAAGCACAAGAAATTGAGGAGCTGATCCGGGATACTGACGGTACCACTGAAGTGAGTCTGCAGAGGAATAACTGCAGGATAAAGAAACAGTTGAACCCACTGCAGCAGATTCCTCAGTGCTTTCTGGTGTGATTTCATCTCCAAAACTCACATCTGCAAAAGAATAACTTTTAATTTTCAAATAGTGTTTGAAATTGGTTGATTACAATGATCAACGATTTGAAATTATATACATACAGATGACGAATGTTATTTACGACAAAATATTATGTGTATACCTTAAAATTAGAAATACAAATGATTGCAAAACATACACAAGTGCACTTACTTGTCAAGGCAGAGAGCAGAATGACTGAATAAAGTATCATTGTGCATGTGTGTGTTTGCCACTACAGCAGAACTGAGCTGTGACAAGCTAGAAAATGTAACAAGATCATCTCAGATCTATGTGCTAAACTCCTCCTCTTTCATCCTCTTACAGTTTGATGCCAAAAACTGCTTGTCAGTTACACTTATTTTAAAACCAAGTGAAGTTGTTTTATATTTGCAACGTTACTGATCTTCCTTCAAATTCAGCGATGTGTTTATCTGACTGACGAACACTCTCTTCACCACAACACTCTGTAAAGACATTTTAAAAAATGTAATAATAGACTGTAAGTGACAGGAAGATGGCTAAATCATCCTTTATCATAGTGTGTATCAGGATTAACATATACCTTTATTAATGTAACATATAATGTATAGAGAAATATAGAGAATAGAAAAGTCTTATTTGCATTTATTCAAAGATGTGAGATGAATTTGTGTCTAATGTGCTTAATATAAATTTATATATTTCATATAAAATTGGAGAATTAGTGTTTTGTGCAGTTTTCATTAAACGATAAAATTAAACTTCTATAACTTTTTTTTTTTTTTTTTTTTTTTTTTTTTTTAACTTTTTTTCAGTCTACATAGTAGATTGAAAGGGCTAGGTGAAAAAGATCCTCCTGAACATTTGTTGGGTCCACCGGTTTACGAAACACATCCAGATGCAATACAGTGTATCAGGTTTTTGTACAGTGTTCTTGTGTTTCCTGTGACTGTGGGCTGCAGGGCACAGTAATACAGAGCAGAGTCTGATACTGCAGCAGAGTCGATCTCCAGATCCACACGTTTGATTTCTCTTGTAGCTTTTGAATATAGACGAAGATCAGGCTCAGATTTACTTGAATATTCATTGACAAGAAGTAAGAAATTTGGTTTTGCTCCAAGATACTGTCGATACCACTGGAGAGAGTTAACAGTACCAGTACTGGTACTGTAATTACAAGACAGAGTCACATTTTTACCCTCAACAACATATTTTTCTGAAGACAGTGGTTGTATTGTATCGGCAAAGGAAGTTCCTGTGGAAAAGAAAAGTCTCAATTAATCAAGCAATAAATTACTATAATAGAACCATACAAAGCCTTAAATGGATATTATTATTTATTTATTTATTTATTTTTTAGTTTTTTCAGCTGTTTATTGATTTTTTATTTTTTATTTTTTTTTATAATAAACATATTGCTTGAATGAATATCTCTTACCCATGCAAAGCTGGATTATTATCCAGGTAAAGAGAAACATGATGTCTTCAGAGAGATAGAAAAAAAATAGTGTTTGAACAATGTCTCACTCTCAACAGTGTAAATAAACTCCACCCCCTGCTGCAGTGTGTTTATTTTCTAACAAGATGAAAAAATATGCTTATGTCAGAAACTGCTTGAATGAATGTATGTGTGTGTTACACATTATATATGTATATATTTTTTTCCTTCTAATTAAAAAAATTGTTTATTTATAATATCCACTTGAGAATGTAATAAATGCATTTAGTTTTGCATTTGCTGGGGTAGGAAAAGATAGAGATTATGTTGTGTGGAAATAAAAAGGCAAAAATGGAACGTGATATCCTGAACATACTGTTTGTGTGTGTGTTTTTTATTTATTTTTTATTTTTTATAACAGGCCTAATTCAGTCTCTCACAGATGTGAGTACATTTTTATTACATTACAGTAATAGATTGGGGGTCTGATTGTGGTTTTCACTAGATGTTTTCAAAGTGAAAAGAGCTTCAAGTTTTTGTATGACGTGTCATGTTTTGTATCACTGGGCTCTTACTCTTAGAGCACAATAATAGAGACCTGAATCTGACAGATGTACATCAGTAATAGTGAGTTCAGTGGATGTGTGTAATGCAGTCGACTGAAAGCGATCATCAGAGGTGTGTTTGTGATAAGTCGATGACTGCGCATTTTCGAGTAATAAATACTGCGGGTCTCTGTTGGGATACTATCTGTACCAGTAAAGCCGAACATATTGACTACTTGTACTATATGAGCAGCTCAGTTTGACAGTTTCTCCTTCTTTAGAAGTTTTTTCTGTTCCTTTATCTGCTTCAATACTGTCTCCAGACACCAAACTTGTCAACAATAACCACATATGACTGAAATAATAATAAATGAACCAATAATAAAAAATAAACAAATTAACATTGCAAATACAATTTACTTTTTATGAAAAAGGCATAAATTGTACCATGCAAGTTAACTCAAGTTAGCTAAGGCAATAGGAAGTCTAAGCTAGTAGGTTAGACCAGTGCGCGTTCATTTACTGCATGATTCAGTTTATTAAAATGCATTTAGAATGATCACAAAATTCAAGATATGGGGGCAGAAATGTATATATTTGTATCATTTCATATAGTTAATCAGTATCACGCGAAGACTGACGTTTTTTCCACCAAAAAGCAGCATGATTACAAATGTGATATTGATTTTATACAGCACTTCAATAAACAAGAATTTAATTTTAAGACACTTACATTTTAGACACAATATTGACTGTTTTTGCTTTGTTTCGCCAACAAATATAATTCCAGTTTGTGTCTCTGAACAACATGACGCTGTTTTTTGTTCCTGAATGAATCAGCCGTTTAAAGATTCGGTTCAGTCGCAATGACTCACTTTTTAACAGTGACTTGCTGCCACCTACTGACAGTTTTAATTTCACATTTAAAGTATCTTTTCTTTTTCTTTTTTTTTTTTTTTTACAATTTCAAATATCAGTATTCAACGTTTTGTTTAAAATATCAAAACAGAATTAATGCATTTGTAACTGCAGGTTAAATGCATTCATGTCCTGCATTAAACAGTGTGTAAATGCATCTAAATGCCCCTTCTAATGCAGCTTCTGTGTTTTCTCTGCATTGCAAAGATTCATTTTGTCAATACTGATTACATTTGCTTGGTAACAGCCCAAATGACTTTTTATTCTAATTGACTGATTCAATTTAAGAATTTGACTGAAAAGATGATGCACACTTTTAGAAAAATGGCTTTATAAAGGTAAAAATGCCCATAAAAGGTAAAAAAAACAATTTAAACTTATTGGAAAAGATTCATTTCTATCACTGCTGTGAACTGATCACCACACAGAATATGAAGAATATCAAAAACTTTAGGAGTCAACTGTCCACAGTAGTCTTTAAGATATCAGCACAATAACACACTCAGCAAAATAACATCTAATTATCGTTATCGATAAAATCCCAGAAAATATGAGGATATTAGTTTTTGTCAGTATTGCACAACCCTAATATATTTAACATTTTGTTTAGAAAAAAAAAAAAAAAAATGAGAAGTGCCCTTTTATCCACTTGAGCCCCTGCCCCTCAAAATGTCTGTGCACGTCCCTGCACACAGGAACTTCCTGCTGCTGTTCACATTCATCCATATGATGCCATATACTGTATAATATTTAAACATATATGATTTCTGTTATGTAAATATATTTTCAGTATAAATTGTACAATAGAAAGTTATAACAATTTTGTAGTATGACTATATTTCTTATATAGGATAGAAACATAGCAGTATCTCTATGTGAAAGTGTGTGAACACTGCCATCCTGTGGCATACATCAACCTGCACTATTTATTGCAAATGAGGAATATATGAAATGTTTATTTTTTGACCATTGACTGAATTACAGGTGTTAAAGAGCAGCTTCACAGAGATTGGGATCTATGTATACCTTTTGATTTTGGTACTACCTGTGATTTTTTTTTTTTCATCGGTTCACAGTTACAACTTCTTTCTGTCTTCATCTCTTTCTCTGTGTTTCTCTCTTGTCTCTCATTGTAACAGGTTTTTGTAGAGAGCTGATGTGTTTCCTGTCACTGTGGGCTGCAGAGCACAGTAGTACAGAGCAGAGTCTGATACAGCAGCAGAGGAGATCTTCAGATCCACATGTTCCCTTTTTGTAATGTTAACAGTGAATCTTGGATCTACAACAGACTGCTTAGCTTCTTTTTCACGGCTGTAGGTGAGTACAAGAAATTCAGGTTTTGATCTTCCATACTGACGGTACCAGTGGAGATAATCTGTACCTCCAGAGTCAGAAAAACTACAGGACAGTGTAACACTTGAACCCTCCTCAGCAAAAACATCTGGTTGGTCTGGTTTGATGACATTTCCAAAGACAACAGCTGAAAATTAAAAGTTAATTGGTAACTTTCTAGTGAAAAGTCTTGAGTAAAATTGTTAAAGAAAAATAAATAATTATGCAAATAAATACACATACCAGCTGAGACACAGAGAAGAATAACTGAATGAAGATCCATTATACAAGTGTTCACTCTGAGAAGAGTCAGACTGAATCGATTCAACCACAGTCTCTGTCAGACATGATATGAACACTGAGTCCCTCCTCCCTCATGTTATAGCTCATTAAATTGCTGCCATCCTACAGAGGATAAGTGGATTGGAGAATGGATGGATAGTATTATATTGATTGCAGAGTCAGACACACGCACATCCTGGATCGTCAGTGGAACTGAATTTACTGAAAGTTTAGAGTGAAATCTCTCGTGAAACTCAGTGCCATTTTCTCCAATTCCAAACTGGTCTCTACTCAGAATGTGTTTAGGAAAATCATTTGCTCTCTGGATGTACCAGAAGAGGTATGGTTGTGCTAAAGCTGTTGAATATTCACAATTTAAAGTCACTGATTTTCCTTCAACTTCAATCAGATGTTTGTCTGGCTGATCAACTTTGTCTTCTGCACATCTGCACTCTGCAAAGATTTAAAAATATTTCATGTTGATATAATTTTTGATGTGCATCATAAATATAAAATCCATATCAACAAACAATCTATGCAAATATTAAAAAAATGCTTAAAAATGAGTAGAAATGCATACCAAAACTGAATAGTGCAAATAGAAATATATTCCTCAACCACCTCATGATCTGTTTTCATTTGAAACTGCATTCAAAAGAAATCCTTCAGTAAGTTTTTCTTTCATAAATATGATGAGACTGAGGTGGAGTTTGTGAAAATGTTAAGGTTCTCTTTGTTAAGTGATTCTGGAAGGTATTGCCCTCTTTTGGTTTCTTGCTAGTGTTACAACTGAATTAAAGTCACATGATGTTAAAGGGATATTTCATTCCCAAAATGAAAATTTTGTCATTAATCACTTGCCCCCATGTCGTTCCAAACCCGTAAAAGCTTCGTTCATCTTCAGAACAGAATTTAAGATATTTTGGATGAAAACCGGAGACTTGTGACTGTCCCATTGACTGCCAAGTAAATTACACTGTCAAGGCACAGAAAAGTATAAAAAACATCATCAAAATAGTCCATCTGCCATCAGTGGTTCAATCTGAGTTTTATGATGTGACGAGAATACTTTTTGTACCCAAAGAAAATAAAAATAACGACATTTATTCAACAGTTCGTCTCCTCTCTGTCTCTCTGTGTCAGCGTATAGTGCCATTTTGGAGAGCATCCGATGGACGCAAAGTGCGTATGCTATTCTCTGTCATCAGTAACGCATGGATACGTATTGTATGTTTATTTACGGTTTGATTTGAATGGAAACCGCGTATCCATGCGTTACAAATAGCGTTAGCAATAAAGCAAGTTGAAGTTTAGTGTTTAAACATTTTAACAATGAAGTTAGTCTACAATTGTTTTGAAAATACCATCCAGCTGTTAAAGCTGTTAAAGAGAGGAGAATACAGATTAGATGGCCATATAAAAGTGATTTGAACATGTGGAATATGATATACGGACATACAGTTAATGCTTCTATTCTGAAGTTTCTAATTTACATTTATGCCTTAACAAAGACCTAATTCGGTCTTTCACAGCTGTTACCACATATTTTATTAGATTTGGGGCTGATATAGATTGTGGTTTTTATTGTGGTTTTCACTAGATCGGTTCAAAGTGAAAAGAGCTTCATGTTTTTGTACGACATGTCTCATGTTTTGTATCACTGGGCTCCTACTAATAGAGCACAATAATAGAGAGCTGAATCTGACAGACGTACATCAGTAATAGTGAGTTCAGTGGATGTACGTGATGTAGTCGACTGAAACCGACGATCAGAGGTGTAATCTTCATAACGTGATCGGGCACCTTTGAGTAATAAATACTGTGGTTCTCTGTTGGAATACTGTCTGTACCAGTAAAGCCAAACATATTCACTACTTGTACTGTATGAGCAGCTCAGCCTGACAGTTTCTGTTTCTTTAAAGGTTTTTTCTGTCCCTTTATCTGGCTCAATGTTGTCTCCAGCCACCAAACCTGTCAACAAAAGGCACAATTAAACAGATGTTTAAAATACTAATGCAAACACATTTCACAGCACTTTGATTTTAAAAATAGAATAGTAAAATAACACAATGTTAATGTTTAAAAAAAACAAAACTGAAATCATTTATGTACTCAATAGATAATGTACCTGTTACCACAATGAGAATCAGTATGACGCATCTGTCCATGTTCAATCAGATCAGTTCAGTTCTCTGTTGAGGCTCTCAGTGCTCTGAGCTGTAAGTTACTGCAATCAATCAGAAACATACAGGAACTTCCTGCTCTCTGAACTTCCTGCTGATTTTCACTTTCATCTCTATGCTGTATTGTATATTTTATATCATTTAACTGTGTTTGATAACTCATTTTCCTACTATTTTTTATATGACTGTTGAAAAGAAACAGAATAAAACTTAAAGTTCTGAATCTGTTTTTTATATTACTGATCTTCCTTCATCTTCAGTCCCATGTTTGTCTGGTTGATCAACCATATTCTCTGATCTGCACTCTGCAAAGATTCAAGATTATTAAATGTAAAACAATGTAAACAATTGAAAACACAGTTATATTAAATGTATACCAATAGTGTGAAAATAAAAATAGACACAGTCATGTCACACAGTCTTTGGAATATGTTGAATACTCCTTGAAGATAAATCAGTGAATGGGAGAGCTGCTGTTTTCACAAAGATAATACAGTACCTACTGCCCTCTTATGGTTAACTGCAAGTATTACATAAACAAAACAGTAATACAGAGCAGAGTCTGATACCGCAGCAGAGGAGATCTCCAGAATCACATTTGACCTTTTTGGAATGTTAACAGTGAATCTTGGATCTACATCAGACTGCTGAGCTTCCTTTGCACTGCTGTAGATGAGTACAAGGAATTCAGGTTTTGATCTTCCATACTGACGGTACCAGATAATCTCTATTGCTAGAGTCAGAAAAACCACAGGACAATGTAACACTTGAACCCTCCTCAGCAAAAACAATGGTTTTGTTTGGTCTGATGACATTTCCAAAGACAGCAGCTGAAAAAGAAGTGGTACATTTGTTTATTGTTTTCTCCTTTTAATAATCAAGCAAATAATCTGCCAAAAAAAAATTACATACCAGTTGAGGCACAGAACAGAATAACGGAGTGAAGATCCACTGTACAGGTGTTCACTCTGAGAAGAGTCAGACTGAATAGTTTCTACCAGTCTCTGGTAGAAATGACACCAAAAATCACTTTTCACATGTTATTAAAAATGCAGTAAAAATATAATGAATTCTATTTTTCCATTTCCTATTGAATGTCTGAGAACACTGTCACCTTGTTGCACATTATACCTACACAACCTGTTATATATAATAATAGATTGAAACTTGAACTATTGGCTCATTTGGTATGATTTTAATGTAATTAGACATATTAGGATGCTTCATTCCATTTTTAATGTCACATTTTGATTTCACATTGATTCAGTTCAGTTATACTTGTAAACTTGGATTCATCAACTTTTATCAGTTTATTTCTTTTCGTTCACTTATTGTAGCATTATCAACTTACTAACTTCTGCAGTTTATGGATTCTTTTTTCATCTTTGACTCTGTATCTATTGCTTGTTCTCCTTGGATTAAATAAGGAAAGGTTTTTGTACAGTGTTGTTATGTTTCCTGTCACTGTGGGCACCAGAGCACAGTAGTACAGAGCAGAGTCTGATACAGCAGCAGAGGAGATCTCCAGAATCACATGGATTTTTTCCTTTATTGTTACTTTGGCAGAGAGTCTTGAATCTACATCAGATACCGCAGTCTCTTTTGCATTACTGTATGTGGCTACAAGAAATTCAGGTTTTGATCTTCCATACTGACGGTACCAGAAGAGATTATCTACCCCCCCAGAGGAGGAATAACTGCAGGACAAAGCGGCTTTTAGACCTTCTTCAGCACCAACATCTGTTGTATCTGGTTCAATGGTATTTCCAAAGACAACAGCTGAAACAGAAGAGGAATGGGTAGCATTTTAGAGAGATTTCATGTAATAGGTTCAATAAATCAATCAGTCAGTCAGTAGAAATACACACCTGCTGAGGCACAGAGCAGAATAACTGAATGAAGATCCATTGTACAAGTGTTCACTCTGAGAAGAGCCAGACTGAATCGTTTCCACAGTCTCTGTCAAACACAATTACATCATATCAGATCTGTAAACAGAGTCCCTCCTCTCTGAACCACAGTCTCTGTCAGACACATTTAGATCATGTCAGATCTGAGTCCCTACTCTTTTGATACTTCAAGAATAAAGAGAGAATTTATTTTGAAGGACTAGTTTTTCTTGGTGGCTTGACTCATTACTGCTACCATTATGTGAAACAGATTTTTTTTATTATTTTTTTTGTCCATTATTGTTAAGATAAATTCTAAATTACTAATTCTAAATGGGTGCATAGTAGATTTTGTTAGACAATTTAAAATGAACTTAAGTCATATATTAGAGTCAGAGAGTCTGTCACAATAAGATTATAAAAAAACAAAACTACATGTAACATATTTTATGCTGTTCATTTATCAAGACAATCAGGAACTTCCTGCTCTCTGTGAGTGTGAAACCAGTGAAGACTTGGAATTTTCATTAATAGTATGTTTAAAAGTATGAAATATGAAGAAAAAAAAATACACAAAACTTTATATCCATTCTTTTCAGTCTCTTTTTACATGAAATTAAAATGTAGTATAAGTATTGAGAATTAATTAATTAATTGCATGCCTGAGAACACAGCCAACTTTTAGCACATTGTAGCTACGCAATCTGTTATGCATAACGGATTGAAATTTTAACTATTGGCTATGTATGGTTTTATTATAATTAATATTAGGATGCTTCATTCAGTTTTTAATGTCAGATTGATTTCAAATTTCACATATTTTCACATATTTGATTCCCACAAAAATAAGAGCCAAATACAGTCAGTATTGTATGTTTTTTTGCTGTCACAAAAAGCATATTACTATAGCGCAGTGTTATATATCCTTGCAGTGTTAAATATATGTGAAATAAAAATCTTGTTTTGTGCTCAAGAAAAAAGGAACTCATACAGGTTTGGAACAACTTGAGGGTGAGAGTTAATTATTATAAAAGTAGAGATTGTTTTTGTTTACTAGCTAATCTGCACTGAACATGTCATGGATTGATGATGTAAAATTTGATGATTTTTTATTTTTTTTATTTATTTATTTATTTTTTTTTACAAGGCTAGTTCAACCTCACACAGGTGTGGCCACATATTTTATTATACTCAGGGCTGGATAGATTGGGGTTTTGACTGTGGTTTTCACTAGATATTTTCAAAGTGAAAAGAGCTTAAAGTTTTTGTGTGACATGTCTCATGTTTTGTATCACTGGGTTCTTACTCTTAAACCACAATAATTGTGAACTGAATCTGACAGATGTACATCAGTACTAGTGAGTTCAGTGGATGTGTGTGATGTAGCCGAATGAAACCGATCATCTGAAATTTATTTATAATCACTAGATGACTGTGCAGTTTTGTATAATAAGAAGTGTGGTTCTCTGTTGGGATACTGACTCTGTACCAGTAAAGCTGAACATATTTACTATTTGTAATAAATGAGCAGCCCAGCTTGACAGTTTCTCTTTCTTTCTCTTTCTTTTCTGTCCCTTTATCTGGCTCAGTGTTGTCTCCAGCCACCAAACCAGTGAACAATATGATTTTGATTTATGAAATCAACGTAGAAAAAAAATTATATTGCAAACACACTTTACTTTTTGATTATCATTTCACTCAAACCAATAAAAGATTTGGAGTTTGAGACTTTAGAACAATGAAAATATTAATGTACAGATTTTCATTAATTATTCAATAAATAATGTACCTGTTCCCACAATGATAATCAGTATAAAGTATCTGTCCATGTTTAATCAGTTCAGTTCTCTGTTGAGGCTCTCAGTGCTTAGAGCTGTAAGTCACTGCAGATCAGTCATAAACACACAGGAACTTCCTCATCTCTGAACTTCCTACTGCTGTTCACTTTCATCCATATGGTGCACATTTAACTCTCTTGACTGAGATTCAGCTCATGTCTTTTTGTATGTGGTTTGACTTGAGTTTTCTCACTGTGGGTTTCAGAGCACAGTAGTACACAGCAGAGTCAGACACACGCACATCCTGGATCGTCAGTGGAACTGAATCTGATGACACTTCAGAGTGAAATCTCTCCTGAAACTGAGCATTATTATCTTTTCCTTCATATCTGTTTCTCCTCAGGATGTATTTAGGAAAGTCATTTGGTCTCTGGATGTACCAGAATAGTTCTTCTTGTGCTGAGTCTGTTTTATATTTACACTTTAATTCTACTGATCTTCCTTCAAATTCAGTCACATGTTTGTCTGGCTGATTAACTTCATCCTCTGATCTGCACTCTGTAAATATTTAAGAATATTTAGCGTACAATACAATACAACATATAATCAACTTACATGAATATACAGTTGTATTAAATGAAAATTTGTACCAAGAATGAGTAGTGCGAAGAGAAATATATTCCTCAACCTGTGTGACATGACTGTGTCTATGTTGAATACTCCTTAAAGTCTGGAAAAATCAGTGAATATGAGAGTTTTGCTTTTGGTATTCTAATGATGATCCAAGGAGGAGCTTGTGGAGACCTATAAAAGGTGCTGTATTGTCAAATGTACCGGTAATACTGAGTACCTACTGCCCTCTTCTGGTTAACTACAAGTAAACTGCATAAGCGGCATCCCAAGTCTATCGTAATGGGGGGCGGGCGGTGGGTGTATATTACTAAAGACTGAAGATAATACCACCGCGATAGATTCTGTATGACTTTATTCTGCGTTTATGCATTTGTAACTGTGCAGGTTAGTATTCTATGTCCCTCTGAGCTGCATTAAAGAGTGTGTAAATACATCTAAATGCCACTTCAGATGCATTGCAAAGATACATTTTGTTGATACTGATTTCATTTGCTTGGTAACAGCCCAAATGCAAGAATTTGACTTAAAAGATTATGCACACTTTTAGAAAAAAATGACTTAAAGGTAAAAATGCCCATAAAACTGGTTGGAAAAGACTCATTTCTATCACTGCTGTGAACTGACCACACAGAATATGAAGAATATCAAAAAAATTCAGGAGTCACCTGTCCATGGTAATCTTTAAGATACCAGCACAATAACACACTCAGCAAAATACCGTCTAATTATCGTTATCGATAAAATCCCAGAAAATATAGAGAGATCATTTTTTTGCCAATTTCGCACACCCCTAATTCATGTTATTTAATTTATAAAATAATTTATTGATAATAATTGTTGAAATCAATATTATTAATACTTTTGACATCCATTTTCTTAAAAGTGGTGTAAAGGCTGAAATGTAAAGTTTATCATTTTACAAAACTTTGTTTTTGTGAAAACTTGTATCTGAATTGTAAATTATGCTTTTTACAGTCATTTTACAGTTTAATATGATACTATAGACATTGCGCTACCCCGCTCATGTGGTATTAATTTTATTTGTGCAGGTCTTAAAAAGTCTTAAATTTGAGCTTAAAAATCCTGCAGAAACCCTGCTTTAATAATTTTAAGGCAACGGGTTTCCTCAATTTTTTTTTTTTTTTTTTTAAGTAAAGTCAACTGATCGCTTTTTACAGTGTATTTGATGTTTTTCACTTTGCCAGTTTCCTCATATTTATTATGACCATGGAAATATTATGTAATGAAAAGAATAATATGTCATTTTTCTTTATAGAGTTATGTTTTGTTATATAATTTTTTAATATATAAGTTTCAATTTTCAGTATAATTTGTTCAATATAAATGTATGACATAATGTTGAAGCATGATGAGTTCTCTTATTATATAGGATTTTGAACAGCAGTAACTCCATGTGAAAATATGTGAGCACTGTCAGCCTGTGGCATACATCAACCTGCACTATTTATTGCATATGAGAATTTTTGAGATGTTTTATTGTTTAACAGTTTTCTGAATTACAGGTATTAAAAAGTAGCTTCATAGGGATTTAATGTAACTATAATTTAATGTAAACCTTTCACATTGCCACAAAAATTCATGCATTATAATGAAAAGAAAATGATTTTGGTATACCTGTGATTTTTTTTAATTTTATTTTATTTTAATTTTTCATTGGTTCATAATACTGTAATTGCCACTTGCAGCTTCTTTCTTTCTGTCTTCATCTCTGACTCTGTGTTTCTCTCTTGTCTCTCATTGTAACAGGTTTTTGTAGAGAGCTGATGTGTTTCCTGTCACTGTGGGCTGCAGAGCACAGTAGTACAGAGCAGAGTCTGATACAGCAACAGAGGAGATCTTCAGATCCACATGTTCCCTTTTTGTAATGTTAACAGTGAATCTTGGATCTACAACAGACTGCTGAGCTTCTTTTGCAGTACTGTAGGTGAGTACAAGAAAATCAGGTTTTGATCTTCCATACTGACGGTACCAGTGGAGATTATCTGTTCGTCCAGAATCAGAAAAACTACAGGATAGTGTAATATCTGAGCCCTCCTCATGAACAACATCTGTTTGGTCTGATTTAATTACAATTCCAAGGACAGCACCTGAAAATGAAAAAAAATGTTCCTTGGTACCTTTATAGTGAAATGTTATGGAAAAATAAATAAATAACATTCATAGTAACGCAAATAAATACACACCTGCTGAGGCACAGAGCAGAATAACTGAATGAAGATCCATTGTACAAGTGTTCACTCTGAGCAGAGTCAGACTGAATCGTTTCAACCACAGTTTCTGTTAGACACGATTAGATACAAAGTCCCTCCTCTCTGAGCCACATTATACCCAAACTGCTAAGACTGAGAAGAGAAGATCTAATCACATGAACAACTATATGAATATCTTTAAAAATATTATTGTCCTTGTGAGAATAACAGAATAACATGCTTTAGCATTTCAGTCTCATTTTAGGCCTGGCTCACAACAGTGTAGCAACATGTGAAACACATTTATCTGTCCATCAGTGTTAAATTTCAGAAAAATTCTAAGTGGTAAATTACTAATTCTTTATAGAAAGAAAAAACAGATGAAACACATTCTAAAGTTTCCATCATCATAATCCAGTTGTTCGTGTGTTTGCAAGACAATTCTAATATGTTCAGCCGCCTTTAGGTTGTAACGTGGGGTATCTGGAATCTACGTTAGACTCTTGAGCCTGTTTGTTGTGTGATGAACACAATGAACTGAAGAGATGATCCGGGATTTTGACGGTACCAGAAAAGAGTATATGCAGATGAATAACTGCAGGATAATTTAACACTTGAGCCCTCGTCAACAAACTCCTCTTGTTTTGGTTGGTTTAATTTCATCTGCAAAAGTAGATCAAATCTTTTAAGAACAGGTGTTTAAATTGAATCTATACTCATTTTAGATGTATCAGTATAGAATGCAATGTACTACATGAAGGAAAACACTTTATACTTAATTTTTAGAAGAAATTAGCAGTTCTGGCTGCTCAGAGTACTGGGGTGCAAAACACAAAACACCTCAATACTTACATGCAAAGGCAGAAAGCAGAATGAAGGATCATTGTGTGTGTTTCTTATTCTCTCTCACACAGACTTGAAGTTTAAAATCACATCAGATATCAGTGCTTTAAACCCCACCTCTTCCAGAGAGCTCTTTGAGAGAGAAGATCGGATCAGATCTGTTTCATACACTGCTGTCTTTTGACTACTATTCATATCCTATAGTGCATAGCACCCTCTTGTGGTTACTTACTAACTCTGTCGAATGAGACAGTATATGAATATGATCTGGATTAATTCATCATACTTTGGTTTTTATAGTACTTTAAACACATAAATCAGATTATCAGTGAGAGCCTGTTTAGATGTGCATATCCACACAGAGTGAATTTAGGGATGTGGGTTGTTTTGGTGGTTAAAAAAAGTTATTCATTTGATAGACCTGTACAAAAAAACAAAAGCAAGTTGAACTGCATTTAAATCAACTGATCTTACACTGTAGAATGCAGTGTTAACAAATAATAATTCATAATAGTATTAAATTAACAAATAAGCATAATTTATCATACCACTTCTGCAACTATATGATTTATGTCATATTAATACAGTGTAAATTTATAATCTACCTACATTTATAGAAAAAAAAAAATGGCTGTACACCTTCATCTGTGTCAGGTTTTTGTACAGTGTTCTTGTGTTTCCTGTGACTGTGGGCCTCAGAGCACAGAAGTACAGAGCAGAGTCTGATACAGCAGCAGAGGAGAGGATCAGATCCACATGTTTGATCTCTTTTGTAGCTTGTTTTTCTTTTCTGAGTTTAGTAGAGAACCTGGGATCTACATCAGATGGCTTAGTCTCTTTCACACTCTCCGTTATAAACACAAGAAATTGAGGAGCTGATCCGGGATACTGACGGTACCATTGAAGTGATTGTGCAGAGGAATAACTGCAGGATAAAGACACAGTTGAACCCACTGCAACAGATTCCTCAGTGCTGTCTGGTGTAATTTCATCTCCAAAACTCACACCTGGAAGAGAGAGAGAGAGAGAAAAAAACTTTTAATTTTCAAATAGTGATGAAATTGATTTATTACAGTGGTTTGAAATTGTACAATACATACAGTAAGCAATACTAGTTAATTATATTAGATATTAATGTTGCAATGTCATGTTGATGAGATTTTAAATTGTAGTAGCAGAAAAAAATGTACATTAAGGATGTAATATTTTTATATTTTCAGTGAAAAGTTAATTATACATGTAAGATGTGAAAATAATTTGACAAAATATATGTATTTTCTCAAATTAGAAATGCAGATGCATGCAAAACATAAACACATGCACTTACTTGTCAAGGCAGAGAGCAGAATGACTGAATAAAGAACCATTATTGTGCATGTGTGTGTGACTACAGCAGGACCGAGCTTTGTGACAGTCTAGCAAATGTAACAAGATCATTTCAGATCTGTGTGCTAAACTCCTCCTCTTTCAGTCTGATGCCAACAAAAACCCCACTCATATCTACAAAACCAAACATTATATAAATAAATGTGAGATCTTGTGCAGGTTCACAGACGATTATGAATAGCATTTTATGGCATAGACCTTGTGTAAAATTTAAATTTATGATGAGCACTAAATAACTTTAAAAAAACATATTCTAAGAATGATAAAAAAAAATAATTAAAAAAAAATATGAGTAGTTTACAGCAGTTTACAACTTGGTTAAAATGTGTTAAATGGAGCTAAGAGTACTGTTACTGGTACCAGAAAACGTTCATAAAAAAAGGATGACAGGTGATGTGAATGCTAGTCATTCCAATTCTGTGGAGCTTTATGGTTTAGTTCTGTGCACATAGATTTAGGAAAGAGAGTTTTTGTGTGAGTGTTGAGTGTGTTTCAGTCACTGTGGGCCTCAGAGCACAGTAGTACACAGCAGAGTCAGACACACGCACATCTTGGATCGTCAGTGGAAATGTTCTTGATGTGGAGTCTAATATTGCTGAAAATCTCTTTGTAAAATCAGGTTCAGTGGTGTATTGATTCAGAATGAATGTTGGTGATCTGTTTGGTAGCTGTTTGTACCAGAAGTGGTTCGCAGTTGTAGAAGTAGTATAATTACACATTAAAATAACTGGAGCTCCTTCACTTTCAGTCATTTCTCCTGAAGACTGTTCAACCCTGTCCTGTCCCGAAGACACTGAAAAAATAAAGAGAAAACAGTAAATCGTTAACATGAATTATTAGGAAAGTATACTTTAAAATGTATTAACCTAAATGTAAGTAAACCCTTTTCTTATAAAGTAGGCCTATACATGTACTTACCATCAGAATGTGCTATGAAACACAGGGAAATTAAAGCCCATTTAAACATACTTGATCTATGAACAAACATTCACTCAACTGTGCTCTCAAAAACTCTGTGTTTATCTCATAGTGCACTTCATTAAATGTTTGTATCATGTCACATGATATACTTATACACGGAGAGAGCAAGACTGCCCCCTTATGGAGTTTAAAAATTCTTAAAAATTGTTACTTTTTTTTTTTCTCACAAAATTAGAATTAACCTGAATACGTTTTTTTTTAAAACATACTTGAACCCCACTACTCATCTCTCTCTATTGTAAAGCCATTTGGTTACTGGATATACCAATGGGCATAATGTGCCTATTTTTATTTTTTCTTCCTTTCAGTGTTGAAATAAATGATCTGAAAAAGGTGTGCCTTGATTGTGTATTGACCACATTTATGTATGCGAATGAGTGATTTCTGCCATAATTTTTTTACACTCACACTTTTCAACCTACAAAAAATGCTCAAAGTTGTAGCTCCTCTGGATGGTCAAAATACTTCTGAATATATTAGAGGGGGGTCTGGATATAATTCAAGATTTAAGGGTCACATTTCTCCCTGTCTGTAGAAGACCATTGTTTCCTTTTAGAGTCAGGTTTTTGTACAGTGTTCTTGTGTTTCCTGTCACTGTGGGCGTCAGAGCACAGTAGTACAGAGCAGAGTCTGATACAGCAGCAGAGGAGATAATCAGATCCACATGATTTTGTTTTTCTTTTCTGATATTAGTACTGAATCTTTGATCCACATCAGACATCTGAGCTTGTTCTGCTCCATCTGAGATGAGCACAAGGTACTCAGGAGCTGATCCAGGATACTGACGGTACCAAAGTAAAGACCATGCAGAAGAATAACTGCAAGATAATGCAACATCTGAACCCTCTGCAACAAACTCCACTGTTTTTTCTGGTGTAATAGTATCTCCATTACTGGCACCTGCAAATAAATGTGAAATGTTCATTTTGTGCTTTTCATCTCAAAGGGAACTATACTGATAAAGTGAGCATTTCAATAGTTTATTTTCTTTTTGTGCAAATTTATATATTATGTCCCTGAATAATAAAACTATGCTTCATACATACTTCACTGTGATTATAAAGGTAATACATTAAAAACAACAACAACAATTGTACTTACATGCTAAAGCAGAGAGCAGAATAACTGAATGGAGTATCATTGTGTTTGTGCCTACAGTCTCAGATTAAATGATTTTATGTCGGGTTCAACAAACTACCGTCAGATATAATTTAAGCCCCTCCTACCTCACCACCTGGGAAAAAGGAAATGCATCTAAATTAACAATCCATATGTGCAATAATATATTGTGCTTTATAGAGGGGTGTTAACCTCATGTTATAGCAGATATGGGGGTTGGATATGTGTGATGTAGATGCAATAATGTGAATCGGTTTTCTATACAGTGTTCTTGTGTTTCCTGTGACTGTGGGCTGCAGAGCGCAGTAGTACAGAGCAGAGTCTGTTACAGCAGCAGAGAAGATGATCAGATCCACACGCTTGATTTCTTTTGTAGCTTTTGAATACAGACGAAGATCAGGCTCAGATTTGTTTGAATATTCAGTGAGAAGAAGTAAAAATTCAGGTTTTGCTTTGAGAGACTGACGATACCACTGGAGAGAGTTAACAGTGACACCAGTGGTACTGTAGTTACAAGACAGAGTCACATTTTCACCCTCAAAAACATGTTTTTCTAAAGTAAATGGTTGTATTGTATCAGCTGAAGAAGTTTCTGTGAAAAAGAAAAGAGCTTCAATTAATCAAGCAATAAAGTGATTAAACCATCATCTATAAA